>CANHQG010000052.1:0-159685 GCA_947462335.1 Harmothoe impar
CAGTTCTTGTACAGAGTTTTACTATTTTGGGGGTCCCGAAAATGCCGAAAATTCAAAAAATTGCTAAAATATTACTCCCACAATACACACCTCAACTCTCAGGCATGACAAGCAGCGCAGTGCAACATAAAACCACCACCATACTACCTAGTCACACCACAGTGAAACAGATCAGTCCATTCTACTACCCCCTCCCACTGCAATCTTACTCTTTCTACCACCAGTACAAGTGGTTAGGTACAGGTCACTTCATACGAAAATCACACCATAAGACATACACCACACACAGATCTAAATCAAGCACCACAACATGACACAACCACAACCTTTCCTATTGTACATCAACTAAACACTCCCTCCTCTTCTCCCAAGCCCCATACACGCAGTTCTTGTACAGAGTTTAACTATTTTGGGGGTCCCGAAAATGCCGAAAATTCAAAAAATTGCTAAAATATTACTCCCACAATACACACCTCAACTCTCAGGCATGACAAGCAGCGCAGTGCAACATAAAACCACCACCATACTACCTAGTCACACCACAGTGAAACAGATCAGTCCATTCTACTACTCCCTCCCACTACAATCTTACTCTTTCTACCACCAGTACAAGTGGTTAGGTACAGGTCACTTCATACGAAAATCACACCATACACCATCTACAATCTTACTCTTTCTACCACCAGTACAAGTGGTTAGGTACAGGAAAAAAAACACCATTCTACCCAGAATTAAAATCTTGTATTGCCAGCTATGTCACAGATCACAGCACTTCAAAAAAACATGTAATATATTGCTATATTAGGGCACTTACTAAAACCTTTGGTACTTACCTAAATTTTGCATACTACATATGTATATATATTCATATTTTTTTCCTGTTATTCTACCGCTGTGACAGTGACATGTCAGAAATCTCTTTACACTTTATACTAATACATCAATTCCATTTTGGTACCACATATGTAGTACCAAAGTAAATTTAGGATCAGTAAAAACTGAAAGACATATATATGTTAGCATGCTATAAAACCTCACATACAAAACACTCTAGAAATCTTCAGGCATGGGATTGAGTTTTGAAGAAAAGTCCAAAAAGCAGCCAAAAGATGTGATCTGCGGGGAATTTTGTATAATTTGCATAGCAAAAATCCCTATAGAGACTAAACCCCCCCCCCCTATTTATGTTAAAACATATTTTCATTGGATCTGCACAATTCACAGGGATGACTTTTTTGGCCTTAAAAATCCGGAAATCCGGATAAATCCGGAAGAATCCCATGCCTGAATCTTTATATCAATTCAGGCGACCATACTGAGTATTATCAATAGTATACAATACACTATACATGTACAACAGAATAGTTGACCATATCAATACAAAACCATAGAGCATTCATATATGAGGTCTTATAAGTCGAATCGGGTTCATTGTCCATTTTGAGCTCGGATTATGGTGCTGGCCCAGGCACAGTTTGACCTGCTTGCCGGAGAAAATCTGCGACAGACAAGATCAGGTCCTCATCGTCGGAGCTCTCGTCCTCGTCCTCAACACACTCGTTCACAACTTCACCTGCCCTTCTCCTGCTGGCCTGTTGATCAGCTTTGGCATTTAGTCTCACGGTTCTTTCATGGTCTTCGGATGTCTCCTGTCTATGCTGAAAGACAGGCTCGTTCACATCATCCTCAGAGTCTGAAGAATCCGGATCGGTTGCCGTTTCTGATCCAAATGGTGCCGCAAGTTCCCGGAACTTGATGAAGAAGCGTTTCTTCACACGTCTGCGTTCAAGTCGAGTCCGAAGATGGATCTGCTCAGCTACTTCCCCTACTTCATCGTCAGTACTGAACTGCTCTTCCTCTATGTCAGCTTCATTGCCTCCGACATGGTCCTCAAGTTCAGAGTCGTTGTCAGAGTCTGCGTATGCAGGTTGCACAGCTGGTCTTTCTCTGAGAGAGGGTGGTGTCAGCACCTCGTGCCCCTCATCAAATACTTCGTCAGAGTCAGAGTATTCAGCGTCGGATGTTTCAGAAGTCAGTTGCCGTTTCCGCTTGGACAGGGCTTTACTCTTGGCTTTGGATTTAGCTTTAGGTTCAGGTACAGCGGCCGTCTCCACATGTGGCTCAACTTCCACCTCACCTTCTACCTCAGCTTGCACCTCAGCTTGCACATCAGGTAGCATCTCGGGTTGCACCTCAGCTTCAGTTGTGCCCTTGTCCTTGGATTTCTTTTTGGTCTTTGGCTTGGTCGGTTTGGCAGGCGCCCCAAAAGTGGCACTCTCCCAACCTTCACACGCCGGAACCAGGTCGTTGGCAGCCGTGAAGCAACAATCCTTGTAACAAGATGTTGTTCGGATGTACAGTTTACCATTCGCGTAAGTGGCTTGGTGCTGCTTTGTGATGTTAAGGACACCACGTGAACACCAACTGTCGACCAACTTAGCGTACTCCTTTATCTCTTGCCCGGTAACTTGGATGAGCGTGACCTTGTCAGTCTGCTGAGAAATCTCCTCCACAAACTCAGTGGCAGTCTGGATGGATCCACACTGCTTCACCACTCGATCGGCAAGTCCCTTGATCGCTCCTCCTACACCGTCACAAGGTCCCTTTCCGTGTCCAGCCTCCAACCAGTTCCAGGTTATACGGATACCGAACTGCTTTGCAGCCCTAACCAGCATGTCACAGGAATAGCGGTTCCTATACTGGGAGGTCGGTGAGTCCGTCACTAAGTGGAGGTGTTTCAGGTCAGGTACAGTCAGCTTGATATGATCAATTAACTCCATCAAGAATGCCAGCGTGGTGGGGAATCTATGATTGTTTTCCTCAGTCACACCAACGTAGCACTTGTGTTTGAGAGTCTCTTGAAGCTTGGTGTACACTACCATTGGATGTAGGGTGATCTGGTCTTTGCCGAAGAAGGCAGACTGGATTTCCGAAAAGAAAGATGTTGGCCAGTTCTCCGCATAGTCCATGTGGCAGATCGCGTGGTCTGGTGGTAGAGTGGACTTTAGTAAGCGTACTGCCTCGTACTGCTCTTGTACGCGGCGGCAGTGCTCACGGAATACTGGCAAATCTTTATTGAAAAGTGTCTTAAAGGATTTCCCGTCTAACCGTTTCTTCAGCAGTTCGGTGTGGTACACGTTCCTGGGATCTTCTGCACCTTTAGAATACTCGCGAGTAGTCTTCTTCCAGCGCTTGAACCGCACACTCTGATGGTCGTGTATGCAACTCAGTCCGATGTTCACGTTCTCCTCACTCATGTCGACCAGTTCTCTTGTGGAATTGGGCAAGTCTTGCACCACTTCCAACATGAGACTCATGTTGGCATGCGACTGGCACAGACAAACCGATCGCTTGAGGAAGATACTTGACTTAATTGTCCGTCTATCTCGGGCCTTACAGAATGTCGAGAATGACATGGTCACTGTGGTCTCGTTGACAAACTTCTGGTGTAGATTCCGTAAGCAGTCAACGAGGGCCACAACATCGATGAACCTTCCTGCGTCTTTCCGATAATGCTTCTTGTCTGGAAGGGTATAGCAGTTATCGGGCCGGCGCAAGAACTCGTCCACCGCTCTGACCTTAGCCTCGGCCATCTGACGTCTGGTGGTGGCTTTCTTGGGGGACTTATTACCAGGGTACACGTCATTCCGGCACAATTCAATGGCACGAGAGATGCGTGACTTGTCGCCGTGTTCCTTTTTGCCAAATCGGTACTCCATCATAGCTTTCTTGAACTTTGTGGAACAGTTCCGTATGATCTCCTTAAGTTGAATCAAGTTCCGGAGAAAATTGACTCTATCCTTTGTCCGCTTGGCTTTGCTAACACCAAGGAACTTCAGAGAGTCACTCGTTTCCTGAGCCACATTGTTGTCAAACATGGTCTTCCGATCTGGCACTGTTGGAACAGCGTTATCCTGGGGGTGGTCGTTTTCGTTGTCGTTTGGATGTTCCGGGTCTGGTGGATCGGGCCGTCCGTCGATCTTTCTGGTCCGGGTTGATCCTGGAAAAGAAGGAAAAGTGTAAGTATGACATCAAATACATGTACTTTGTAGGTTGATTAAGCTATGACATTGCCGCAAATGCTACTATTTGACCTGTTTTGACTTTGACTGGTATGATACATACATGTGCATTATAGTTTTTGAGTACTGTAGGGTGTTTGACGAGCCACAGTACATGTGACATGATCCCAACCGGTTAGGAAAGAAACAGTTTTTATTTTTTCTAGTAGATATAGCATTTCTTCATTCCAAAATAAGCGGTCATGGACAGGTCAAAGGTGGATTTTGGGTACAGTACTCCATTTGAGTACTGTAGGGTGTGGAATGACCTGTACCTAACCGGTTAGGAACAGGTCATTCCACACACATGGTGTACACTACAGCACTGAGAATGGGTTTTGGTACTCAAAATGGGTCAGAGTGGTACTCAAAATGGGTTAGAGTGGTACTCAAAATGGGTTTTGGTACTCAAAATGGGTTACAGTGGTACTCAAAATGGGTTTGGGTGGTACTCAAAATGGGTTAGAGTGGTACTCAAAATGGGTTTGGGTACTCAAAATGGGTTAGAGTGGTACTCAAAATGGGTTTTGGTACTCAAAATGGGTTACAGTGGTACTCAAAAGTGGGTTTGCACTAGGAATGACCTGTACCTAACCGGTTAGGTACAAGTCATTCCACACACATGGTGTACACTACAGCACTGAGAATGGGTTTTGGTACTCAAAATGGGTCAGAGTGGTACTCAAAATGGGTTAGAGTGGTACTCAAAATGGGTTTTGGTACTCAAAATGGGTTACAGTGGTACTCAAAAGTGGGTTTGCACTAGGAATGACCTGTACCTAACCGGTTAGGTACAAGTCATTCCACACACATGGTGTACACTACAGCACTGAGAATGGGTTTTGGTACTCAAAATGGGTCAGAGTGGTACTCAAAATGGGTTAGAGTGGTACTCAAAATGGGTTTTGGTACTCAAAATGGGTTACAGTGGTACTCAAAATGGGTTTGGGTGGTACTCAAAATGGGTTAGAGTGGTACTCAAAATGGGTTTGGGTACTCAAAATGGGTTAGAGTGGTACTCAAAATGGGTTTTGGTACTCAAAATGGGTTACAGTGGTACTCAAAATGGGTTTGGGTGGTACTCAAAATGGGTTTGGGTGGTACTCAAAATGGGTTAGAGTGGTACTCAAAATGGGTTTTGGTACTCAAAATGGGTTACAGTGGTACTCAAAATGGGTTTGGGTGGTACTCAAAATGGGTTAGAGTGGTACTCAAAATGGGTTTGGGTACTCAAAATGGGTTAGAGTGGTACTCAAAATGGGTTTTGGTACTCAAAATGGGTTACAGTGGTACTCAAAATGGGTTTGGGTGGTACTCAAAATGGGTTTGGGTGGTACTCAAAATGGGTTAGAGTGGTACTCAAAATGGGTTTTGGTACTCAAAATGGGTTAGAGTGGTACTCAAAATGGGTTAGAGTGGTACTCAAAATGGGTTTTGGTACTCAAAATGGGTTAGAGTGGTACTCAAAAGTGGGAATGACCTGTACCTAACCGGTTAGGTACAGGTCATTTTCAGTAACAAAACCCATTTTGAGTACCCAAACCCATTTTGAGTACCACTCTAACCCATTTTGAGTACCACTCTAACCCATTTTGAGTAACAAAACCGATTTTGAGTGCTGTTGTGTACACCATGTGTCTGGAATGACCTGTACCTAACCGGTTAGGTACAGGTCATTTTCAGTAACAAAACCCATTTTGAGTACCCAAACCCATTTTGAGTACCACTGTAACCCATTTTGAGTACCAAAACCCATTTTGAGTACCACTCTAACCCATTTTGAGTAACAAAACCGATTTTGAGTGCTGTTGTCTACACCATGTGTCTGGAATGACCTGTACCTAACCGGTTAGGTACAGGTCATTTTCAGTAACAAAACCCATTTTGAGTACCCAAACCCATTTTGAGTACCACTCTAACCCATTTTGAGTACCAAAACCCATTTTGAGTACCACTCTAACCCATTTTGAGTAACAAAACCGATTTTGAGTGCTGTTGTCTACACCATGTGTCTGGAATGACCTGTACCTAACCGGTTAGGTACAGGTCATTTTCAGTAACAAAACCCATTTTGAGTACCCAAACCCATTTTGAGGGGTTCGGTACAGGTCATTTCTTGTGTAGACTTCAAGTTTCAGTGGCCAAACACTGTCATGGGATAATATTTCACCTTGGACCTGTTCCTAACCGCTTATGTATCACCCTTTTTACAGCTATTTGTATGGTTTTCATTGGTACAGTGAGGTGACTGTACAGTCTGACCTGTTCCTAACCAGTTACGGAGTGCTTTCAATGCCTGTTAAATATGTAATGCTTGAACTTACTTCTTCGCAGTGGAGTGTAGTCTGGATCCGAAGCACTGTCCCCCCCTGGGCCAAAGCTGTTCTTCTTTTTGTGGTAAGACTTCCTCTTCCCTTCTCCTCGTGTTCCTGTACAGGTGTAAAGTTAACGAATTAGTACCTGTAGACGTTTATTGCTATGGGTTACATTTTATGAATAGTATCTTAGTATTGGTATCTTCAAAGGTGTTTTCTCCTGTTTTATAAGAACATATCTTTTCAATTTAAACTCACGTGAAGAAAGGTGGGAGTCGGCCTCAGAGGGCTCCTCCCGATGCGGCACACAGGGTACATCCTCTTCTGGGTGGGGGGGTACATGCTCGGGTCCATCTACCCAGAGACGATGGGTTTCACGGTCAACCCAATGAGCGTATCGCGCTATGCACTCAGCATTAACATCGTTCGTCCCATCTGCTGATAAATAGATAGATACATACATGTACAGTAAAGAAGTACTGTTACCACCTAATTATTGTTTATGCTGTACTGCTGGAACTACAGGTCCGGACAATACTTCATTTAAACATATATATATATACACATATTTCTTTAGGGTATTTTTATGTTGTTATTAACTAACCTGCATAGGGTTGTGGGTCAGCCTCAGAGGGCTCCTCCTGAGGCGGCAGACAGGGAACATCCTCATCTTTTCGCATCATTGTCTCCATTCGTCTCAGCATTCTCCTATGGTTCATTCGGTGTGTCCCTTGCGGTATAAAGTAGTACAACATTGAATGTAGTAAAATGATATGTAGCTGAATATATAAATATATATATGTCTACATTGATGTATACATGTTGCTTTTCTAACGTGAGACAAGATGTAGGAGATGGCCCGGAAAAAAGAAGCTGCAAAGTATTGTAATATTTAACTGGATTACATGTCTAACTTTTTATGTTACACCGGTTTTGCTCACCTATGCCGAGAGGCAAGTATAGTTCAGAGGGCTCCTCCAGAAAAATCACATTGGGTACATCCTCCTCCTTTGAGTTTCTTTTCCTTTTCTCCCTGCGGGCCTGCCTCAGAGCTGACTGGCTGCGAAGGGTACGTACTTCCTTGGATGGTCCTAGTTGTCTCCAGTTATATCCTCGTCCTTTGTCGTCAGTCCGTCGTACAGTGTCAACAGTCGGTATTTTGTCTTGGCCTTTCTGTCGACGTCAGTCTGAACTGTCAGTCTCAGTGCAGTCATAGTCACCCGCACTGTAGTCCATGTCACTGTCAGCCTGACTCACCCAGTCACCGTCACTGTCCAAAACTGGTGTGCAGTCTGGCCAACTGTCCTGTACTGTCTCACTGTCGTCCTCCTCCTCCTCCTCCTTGTCCTGGCAGTCCGGGGTAGTTAGGGTCATGTCACTGAAAGTGACGTCTATGTCTCCACCCTTGACAGGAGTACTGGTCTGGGGAGTGTCAGTGTCGTCAGTCTGGGGAGTGTCAGTGTCGTTAGTCTGGGGAGTGTCAGTCTGTGCTGTCGTCTCGTCAGTCTGGGGAGTGTCAGTCTGTCCTGTAGTCTCGTCAGTCTGGGGAGTGTCAGTGTCGTTAGTCTGGGGAGTGTCAGTCTGTCCTGTAGTGTCGTCAGTCTGGGGAGTGTCAGTCTGTGCTGTCGTCTCGTCAGTCTGGGGAGTGTCAGTCTGTCCTGTAGTGTCGTCAGTCTGGGGAGTGTCAGTCTGTCCTGTAGTGTCGTCAGTCTGGGGAGTGTCAGTCTGTGCTGTCGTCTCGTCAGTCTGGGGAGTGTCAGTCTGTCCTGTAGTGTCGTCAGTCTGGGGAGTGTCAGTCTGTGCTGTCGTCTCGTCAGTCTGGGGAGTGTCAGTCTGTCCTGTAGTCTCGTCAGTCTGGGGAGTGTCAGTGTCGTTAGTCTGGGGAGTGTCAGTCTGTGCTGTCGTCTCGTCAGTCTGGGGAGTGTCAGTCTGTCCTGTAGTCTCGTCAGTCTGGGGAGTGTCAGTGTCGTCAGTCTGGGGAGTGTCAGTCTGTCCTGTAGTCTCGTCAGTCTGGGGAGTGTCAGTGTCGTTAGTCTGGGGAGTGTCAGTCTGTCCTGTAGTATCGTCAGTCTGGGGAGTGTCAGTGTCGTCAGTCTGGGGAGTGTCAGTCTGTCCTGTAGTCTCGTCAGTCTGGGGAGTGTCAGTGTCGTCAGTCTGGGGAGTGTCAGTCTGTCCTGTAGTCTCGTCAGTCTGGGGAGTGTCAGTCTGTCCTGTAGTCTCGTCAGTCTGGGTAACGTCAGTATCCCACTCGTTGTCAGAGATACCAGCAAGTGTCAGCTTGCTGATGTCAATGTCCCCAGTTGTGTTTGGCAGGTCCATCTCTTCGTCAAACATCTGATTGATGCAGTCACATAGTATAAGGTCCTGTTGTAATTTGACATTGTTGGTGGTGGTTACGCCCGTGGAGACAGTGGCCAGATCAGCCTCCTCAGTATTGGAGACTGGGCTGTCCACTGAGTCCACGACAGAGGACACAACGGTCTCCTTGTTAAGGGAGGCCGAGGTGTCCTCACACGTCACCGTCGGGTCGTCAGTCGGGGCAGTAGTCAGGTCGTCGGTGGTGGTTACGCCCGTGGAAACAGTGGCCAGATCAGCCTCCTCAGTATTGGAGACTGGGCTGTCCACTGAGTCCACGACAGAGGACACAACGGTCTCCTTGTTAAGGGAGGCCGAGGTGTCCTCACACGTCACCGTCTGGTCGTCGGTCGGGGCAGTAGTCAGGTCGTCGGTGGTGGTTACGCCCGTGGAAACAGTGGCCAGATCAGCCTCCTCAGTATTGGAGACTGGGCTGTCCACTGAGTCCACGACAGAGGACACAACGGTCTCCTTGTTAAGGGAGGCCGAGGTGTCCTCACACGTCACCGTCTGGTCGTCGGTCGGGGCAGTAGTCAGGTCGTCGGTGGTGGTTACGCCCGTGGAAACAGTGGCCAGATCAGCCTCCTCAGTATGGGAGACTGGGCTGTCCACTGAGTCCACGACAGAGGACACAACGGTCTCCTTGTTAAGGGAGGCCGAGGTGTCCTCACACGTCACCGTCGGGTCGTCAGTCGGGGCAGTAGTCAGGTCGTCGGTGGTGGTTACGCCCGTGGAAACAGTGGCCAGATCAGCCTCCTCAGTATGGGAGACTGGGCTGTCCACTGACTCCATGTCGGAGGACACAACGGTCTCCTTGTTAAGGGAGGCCGAGGTGTCCTCACACGTCACCGTCGGGTCGTTGGTCGGGGCAGAAATGAGGTGGGCAGGGAGCGTCAGGTTGTAGTCGGTCATCTTGAATTTGGTGAAGTCATATCTGGTCTTTGTCAAGTCGTTCTGGTCGTTCTGGTACATGTCCCACAGCAACAAGGCAGAGTTTTCCACGTCATGCTGTACAACCTGATCAAGGCAAAGGTCCTGCAAATCATACACCCATTTGAAGTTGTCAGGGGCCATGTCCTTGACCAGATTGTTCAGGCCCTGTGGGACAGGTGGGGGGTCAGTTGGGTCAGTTGGGGTCACGTTCTCCGTCGGGCCAGTCGTCTGTTGGTCGGTCGTGGCAGTAGTCAGGTCGTCGGTGGTGGTTACGCCCGTGGAAACAGTGGCCAGATCAGCCTCCTCAGTATGGGAGACTGGTCTGTCTACTGAGTCCACGACAGAGGACACAACGGTCTCCTTGTTAAGGGAGGCCGAGGTGTCCTCACACGTCACCGTCTGGTTGTCGGTCGGGGCAGTAGTCAGGTCGTCGGTGGTGGTTACGCCCGTGGAAACAGTGGCCAGATCAGCCTCCTCAGTATGGGAGACTGGTCTGTCTACTGAGTCCACGACAGAGGACACAACGGTCTCCTTGTTAAGGGAGGCCGAGGTGTCCTCACACGTCACCGTCGGGTCGTCAGTCGGGGCAGTAGTCAGGTTGTCGGTGGTGGTTACGCCCGTGGAAACAGTGGCCAGATCAGCCTCCTCAGTATTGGAGACTGGGCTGTCCACTGAGTCCACGACAGAGGACACAACGGTCTCCTTGTTAAGGGAGGCCGAGGTGTCCTCACACGTCACCGTCTGGTTGTCGGTCGGGGCAGTAGTCAGGTCGTCGGTGGTGGTTACGCCCGTGGAAACAGTGGCCAGATCAGCCTCCTCAGTATGGGAGACTGGGCTGTCCACTGAGTCCACGACAGAGGACACAACGGTCTCCTTGTTAAGGGAGGCCGAGGTGTCCTCACACGTCACCGTCGGGTCGTCGGTCGGGGCAGTAGTGAAAGACAAGTCCAGAGGGTCTTTGTCAGTGTTGGTTGTCACACACTCCACGTTCACCATCGGGCCAGTCGTATGTTGGTCAGTCGGGGCAGTAGTCAGGTCGTCGGTCGTGGTTACGCCCGCGGAAACAGTGGGCAGATCAGTCTCCTCAGTATGGGAGACTGGTCTGTCGACTGAGTCCACGACAGAGAACACAACGGTCTCCTTGTTTAGGGAGGCCGAGGTGTCCTCACACGTCACCGTCGGGTCGTCAGTCAGGGCAGTAGTCAAGGACAAGTCCAGAGGGTGTTTGTCAGTGTTGGTCTGGAAGATGATGCTCAAATCCAGAGCATAGTGCTGGTCCACGGTTCGGTCAGCATTCTCCTCCAGTTCATCCAAATATCTTTCCCGAGCACTGTATTGTAACCAATATATATATATTATATCAAGGTTTAGTATAAATACTACATATATATAGAAGAAGAACACCACATGTGCATGATTTTTATAGGAACGTTTATTTCACTCCCCCCAAAATTATTGTGAATCAGCGGTTCCTAAGTAGAGACAAAAATGACGTTTGAAGGAACGTACCTGGTAAATGTATATGATATTACTGTTTAAACTGATAATCGAGCAGTACAAGTTAAAACATATGACCTGTACCTAACCGGAGAAAATTGCGCTAATTTAAAGGCACATAAAATACTATATCATATATGAAAGTGGAAGCTACATTTGCAAGTGTGACATGTACTAAAGCAGAACAATGCGATATGAGAATTCTAATACTAAAGTATGTTAACAGCCATTTCAACAGTCATGACCTGTACCTAACCGGTATTGGCGCTAATTCAAAAGCACATGAAATACTGGAGATAAAAATGAAAGCTACATTTACATGGATGCCATGCGTGACATGGTTGTGTTAATCATTAGTACAAAGATGCAAATTCAGCATGTTAATAGCCATTCCCGGTATGAAATAAAATCTGGCCCTCCCCCCCCCCCCCCATAGTTATTCCAACATTCATGACTTGTACCTAACCGGTAATCGCGCTAATTAAAAGGCACATGAAATACTGCAGATAAAAATGAAAGCTGGATGACATGTATAAAAGCAGAACAATGCGTCACATGCTTGTGTTAATAGTTAGTACAAAAATGCAAATTCATCTGTTAATTACACTTATTTGTTAATATCATACTTATTTAGCAAAGTGGAATATTGCAGCGGGCCATGGCCGCAATCACAGGGACCGCAATATATGGCTCCTCCCGTATGACATGGTTGATGTAGAGCTGCAGTCTTTCGGATCGCCTAAGGGGCGGAGAGTATGGAGGCTCGTCCTCACGGGTACTGATTGCCTGGACGGGGAGGGACGAAGGGGGCCGTACACTGTAAAATAGGTTATTATGTAACGTTCAACGAGTTAGTTCCAAACACAAAAAAGAAATAGTAACAAAATTGCCTTTTTTTTTTTCAGTCAGTGGCACTGCTATATTACAATTCTATACAACTGGTGTAAAGAAATCATAATATATATATACACTGATCTTTAGAAAACACTTAACTAGATAGAGCAGGAGTTATGGGAATAAACAAACTTACCGTTTCACCACTTCTTCGTCTTCCGACGACGACGCGCCTGCCTGCTTTGCCTCTAGTACCGGCTGCGGTTCTCCCTCCTGGCCCTCCTCCTCGCTGGACAGTGCAGCCTCTCCTTCCTGGTCCGAGTGTAGCGTGCTCGTCTCCTCGTCCTCGCTGGACAGTGCGCTGGACAGTGCGGCCTCTTCGGCCTGGTCCAACACGAAGGACACTGTAGGGGTCCTCCGGTGTCGGAAGAGAGGGGCTGTTGTAATGGAAAGTATGTTATTATGACATATATATTATAAACAGTTATTATGTCAAGCAGGAATATAGTGGGCTTTATATGTTATATGTAATAGTATTATATTTTCATGAGAATGTAAGAGTAGCGAGATTACAGTGTCTAATTGGCGAGGGGTGGGGAAGATGTAATGTTTTTGTGACCTGTACCTAACCGGATACAGGAACTGATTTGAATGGATTTCTTTTTAATTCCTATATTGAAGAGACCTACTTTTCTGCTCGGCGTTGTGGTCAGAGTGGGAAGAGCGATCAGAACGGTTCTGCTTCCGCGGACTGCGGCGCGGAGCGGCATTAGGGGTCTCAGCTGAAATGGAAAAATGCACATGACGTTATCATGGAGACAGTATTATTTCACTACTGGTATTTTGACAGAAATTCTTATCTGAGTGGCTCAGTCTATTTGGCGAGGGGTGCGGGAACATGTAATGTTATTGTGACCTGTACCTAACCGGTTAGAGAAACTGAGTAGAATGGATTTATTTTTGTCTTCTCTACGTGTTGATAGATGTATGACAGAGTTAGAATGACACATTTTATTCCTATATTGAAGAGACCTACTTTTCTGCTCGGCGTTGTGGTCAGAGTGGGAAGAGCGATCAGAACGGTTCTGCTTCCGCGGACTGCGGCGCGGAGCGGCATTAGGGGTCTCAGCTGAAATGGAAAAATGCACATGACGTTATCATGGAGACAGTATTATTTCACTACTGGTATTTTGACAGAAATTCTTATCTGAGTGGCTCAGTCTATTTGGCGAGGGGTGCGGGAACATGTAATGTTATTGTGACCTGTACCTAACCGGTTAGAGAAACTGAGTAGAATGGATTTATTTTTGTCTTCTCTACGTGTTGATAGATGTATGACAGAGTTAGAATGACACATTTTATTCCTATATTGAAGAGACCTACTTTTCTGCTCGGCGTTGTGGTCAGAGTGGGAAGAGCGATCAGAACGGTTCTGCTTCCGCGGACTGCGGCGCGGAGCGGCATTAGGGGTCTCAGCTGAAATGGAAAAATGCACATGACGTTATCATGGAGACAGTATTATTTCACTACTGGTATTTTGACAGAAATTCTTATCTGAGTGGCTCAGTCTATTTGGCGAGGGGTGCGGGAACATGTAATGTTATTGTGACCTGTACCTAACCGGTTAGAGAAACTGAGTAGAATGGATTTATTTTTGTCTTCTCTACGTGTTGATAGATGTATGACAGAGTTAGAATGACACATTTTATTCCTATATTGAAGAGACCTACTTTTCTGCTCGGCGTTGTGGTCAGAGTGGGAAGAGCGATCAGAACGGTTCTGCTTCCGCGGACTGCGGCGCGGAGCGGCATTAGGGGTCTCAGCTGAAATGGAAAAATGCACATGACGTTATCATGGAGACAGTATTATTTCACTACTGGTATTTTGACAGAAATTCTTATCTGAGTGGCTCAGTCTATTTGGCGAGGGGTGCGGGAACATGTAATGTTATTGTGACCTGTACCTAACCGGTTAGAGAAACTGAGTAGAATGGATTTATTTTTGTCTTCTCTACGTGTTGATAGATGTATGACAGAGTTAGAACGATACATTTTAATTCCTATATTGAAGAGACCTACTTTTCTGATCGGCGTCGTGGTCAGATGGGGAAGAGTCAGTACACGGGGCCCTTCTTTTCCGCGCACTGCGGGCTGCACCATCCTGGCGGGTCTTCCTTGGCTTTTTCTGGATGGGCTCCTCTTCTTCTGTATAAAAAAACAAGAGACAAGAAGAATTATTAACATATTAATAAGTGTTTGCACATTTCTTCTACTACAAATACAGTATAATTAAGAGTATACATGATATCAACAAAAAAAATATATATAATAATAATATAAAAATAATTTTTCTCTATGATATTGCTATGAGTATAGTACTACTGTAATATACATGATAATTAATGTTTGAAAACAGTAGAGTGGGAACATTTGCTATATTGGATTATTTTTCTCTAGTTTAAATCGGGAGATTGATTTATATACATTTTCTTACCACTTGTGCTGTCTTCAGTAAGGGGGGTACTGGTTTTCTTCCCCCTTCTCTTCTTGCTGTCGGGTAATACACCAGAACCGCCCGGCACTGGCGCACTTCCGCCGGAGGAGCGGGTGGCCCGAGAGGGACCGGCAGCCTCCTCTCTCCCTGCCTTGGCCAACTCCCTCCTCTTTTTCTGGGCCACGATGCCCAAGTCGATCTGCCGAGTGTATGCAGCTGAGCCCTTCTGGGGACGGTGCAACTACAGTGTAAAAGTAGAATGTTTTATGTCATTATGCATACAAATATTGCTATGCTTGAACTACTAAAAATGGCCAAGGCCCCCCCTGTGTCAGATGCATACAATGGTCCCATATCACTGGGCCTATGACGTGACCTTATGGCCATTTAAATATGAATGAAATCATATGTAAGAACAAAAAACATGAAACAAACGGAAAGGCCCATGGCCTGGGGATTTTGGTATTGTTCCTCGCTGCTTGGGGCTTTGACCGCATGACAATTTGCAACATGGTATGATAGAATATACATAATATTACACATATTTTGCTTTGTATGGATCAACTTACTGCAGACTTTTCCTTGTTCTCTTCTATCTTTTGTGCCGCAAGTGGACCAGCCCGGTCCTTGCGGTACTTAGTCCGTGCCCGTAACCTGTTACGCCCATCCTGGTATGCTGCCCGGTCCGTCGGGCCGTAGTACCGCGCGTCGACTTTGTGGGCCTCTACCCAATCCAATAGTTGTTGGTACCCCTCCTCCCCCCGTGGGAAGTCGGGTAGCTCCACGGGGAGTGGGACGCTGAACACGTGGGTCTTTCCGGCCTTTTTCTTCGGCATTTCTGTAGAGAGAAGAAAGTATAAATATATGTGTTACCTGGTTTGACGTGACCTGTACCTAACCGGCCCATAATAGTATTATATTTCACATATTTTTTCTTTATTTTTTTTTTACATGTGAGGTGGGTAGTAGGAGAGTGTGCTGCTGTAGTTAAAGGATCCATGTCTTGTACGTGAGGGGGCCAGTGAAGGAAATTGGAATTTTTAGACATGTTGACATTTTTTGAAAATATTGAAAAATGGTGAAATCTAGGGCCTAAATAGTACAGAACAGCATGGGTAGGTACAGGCCGGGAGGGTAGGGGACATATCACATTATGATATAAAGCAGTTGAATAGTGGGGAGGGGGGCGGGATACATTTTATGGTGTTATGCTTGGACCTGACCTGTACCTAACCGGCCTATGATACCATTATATGTCACATATCTTTTCTTTATTTTTTGTGAAGATGTGAGGTGGGTAGTAGGAAAGTGTGATGCTGTAGTGAAAGGATCCATGTTTTGTACGTGAGGGGGGTAGTGAAGGAAATTGGGATTTTTTTAGATTTTGACATTTCGAGAAAAAATTTGAAAAATGGTGAAATAGGACCAAAATAGTACAGAGGAGGGTGCAGAGGTACAGTGTATTAGTGTATTGTAAGGTGTGGTTGTGTATATAATACATGAAAAGGTTTTGGGGGAGTTGGAGGGTATTATTTTATGATATTTTTTACGTGACCTGTACCTAACCGGTTAGGATAAAGCACCAAAGTGGCTCAGTCAAGTGCAGGGCATGGTGAGACTCATCTTTTTTCGGAGAACAATAGCAGGGGACCGTACACAGCGATATACAACATGTCGGCTGTGTCACAAAGGGTTATTGTATGCAATACAAGGCTTATAACAGGAGAAACATATCGAGAAATAGGGTAAAGGAAGGGATAGAAACAGCTCTGAGGACGCTGTGCTGCCTCACTTACCGGTGATGGAGGACGATCTGACCGGAAAAAACATGCTGGTACATCGTCGGGAACCAGCGGAGCATTAGTTACTATTTATCACACCGCGCGCCGCCACCGAGTGGAAAAATACTGGCGTGTCGCCGCCTCGCGTCCCGGTTAGGTACAGGTCAAAACAACACAAAAACATGACGCGAGTCTGCTTTACCGATTGCTGCCGACGGAAAGGTAGGTGTTGCATATATTTTTTATGCTGGAGGAATGGGGGGGGGACAGCAGTATATGATGCACATATAGTGTTATATTAAATATGGTTTGGGGCGGTGCTGTGCACTCCCAAAGTTAACCGGTTAGGTACAGGTCACTTCACTTTCAGGGAAAAAAAATGGCGCTGACAGGAACGATGACATGTTGTTGCACCGGGAGGGGGGGGGGGCAGTACAAACACTACGTAGGGATGCGGCAAGGTGCTTTCTGGGATGTTTGATGCAGGGAAATGGACACAGGGCAGAGAAAAGTGTAGGAATCGGTATCCGGTTAGTTACAGGTCAGAGAGAGAGAAATTTGTTTTATGTGGGGGCTGGATTCTACTAGGAGGAGGATTGGGAGAATGGTACTATTTGGAGGAAATGGCATTGTCTACATGGAAAAAAAAGAAAAACAAGAATTGTGCCATAAGTATGTGTTTTATTGAGCTATGTATGCAGAAAACTGCAAAAAATTGCATTTTTTCAATATTCTTGGCCCCCTGGACCCCCATACATTACAATAAAATGTAGAAAAGTATACATTTCCAGATAGGCCAAACCCTTGGGGTCATGATAGAATTTTTTTTTGGGGGGGGGGATGGATTGGGTAAGTACTGGACCAGTACAAAGCTGACGGGACCCAAAATATCATATGCATTGGATTGGTGAGACAGACCCTTATACGTCATTAGATGACCTTTTTAAGGCCATCGACATACATGCTCTCAAGAAGTCACTGTTAGGGGACCGGGTGCCCACCCGGGCCTCTGCCATTACAGAGTGTTCTCCGGAGCAGTCTGATGGTTCGGGCAGTGAGGAAGAGGGGGCGATAGCTTCTGCAGCTCAGTTTAAGAGGAATGGGAATTCCTCTAAAACGCCGTGGAAAAATAGGAAGCCGGAAGGGGGTGGAAACCCTCCTCCGAAGAAGGAATCATCGGACCCAAAAGCTCCGATAATGGACGCAGCGTTTTTCACATCGCTGTTTGAGAAGATGACGACTTCCATTCAGGGGGCTACACAGCCTAACAGGAGGAAGATCAATCGGCGGACCGCCAAGTGCTATAGGTGCCTGGAGATTGGTCACTTTGCTGCGGAGTGTACGGCTCCGACTCCGAAAGTTCCCGGGAAGGAGGGAAACTAGAGGGGGTGGTCCGAGGAGGCGAGCGGACGACCCCTGCATATGATGTACGCCAACATACCAGAGAGGTAGAGCCTAGTGAAATTCCGAAGGCAGGAAGGGAATCAGGGGTGGCTTCGAGCTTGAGGGGCTCGGATGCCGGCCTGGTTAACATTCCAGTCCAACAGTTGCCCGGCAATGAGGCAGGGAGGCCCATTACGGATCGGAACGAGGAAGTTGCGGCTGTCACAGACACCGTGTGGGTAGGGAGTACCCAGCTTTCCCCGGATCATCCATGTTTCGACCATTTGAAGAAACATGGCCTTGATTTGGCTGCTCCGAAGGATTTTAAACGCTTTACTGTAAACCCGTCCTCGCTGGGGGGGAGGCGGTGGTATGTGTCTGTTACTGTGGCCGGTAGAGCGGGCGAATTTTTAGTAGATACGGGAGCTAGCCACTCCTTTATCTCCTCTAACTTCTATGCTCTTATGCCGGATAGTCGTGATAACTTCAAAACGAGGGTAAACGCCTGTTCGGCCGATGGGTCAAGTATGCAGACGTATGGGCGCGCGTTCATACCGCTCCGAATTGGAGGGAAGGAGTATGTGGCTTCTCCCACCATTGCGGATATTGCAGACGACGGTATACTCGGATTGGATTTTTCGGCGTTGTATGACGCGGTCCTGAATCGGGGTACAGGGGTACTCCTGATAGAGCACCCGTACCGTGCGGTAGAGCAATGTGTGCTCCGACAAGTGTCGACAGTGGCAACGGTGGTCCAAACTGTAAAGATTCCTCCCGGACAGACGTGTGACGTGCTGGTCCGAAGCAAGGGGCTTAGGAGAGAGGAAGAGGCAGTTGTGGAGCCGGATGTGGCCATGTTGGGTAGTATCGGTTTGACGGGCATGGACACCCTGGTGGGTGATGGTGCTTGGACCGTTGTGCCGGTTTCTAACCCCGGGTTGGAACCGAAGTATCTAAGGAAAGATACAATACTGGGGAAGGTGTTCACCAGTGAGGCAGTGATGCCTGCTGGACAGGTGAGCATGAAGGGTGACCCTTCTCCGACCGTTCTGAGTGAGGGACTTGAGAAAATGATCTCCGAAACGGATTTGACGGATCGGAGGGATCTCGATTCCCTAAGGAGGCTGGTAGTGAAGTATCAGGATGCATGGCAGGTGGAGGGGGAGCCGTTGGGCCGAACCGACAAAGTGTTGCATTCTATCAATACGGGTGATGCACAGCCTTTCAAGATGCCTTACCGACGCTTGCCTTTGGGTAAGAAAGCGGTGGTAGAGGAACAAGTGAAGACCATGTTGGAACAGAAGGTGATCGTGCCTAGCACTAGCCCCTGGTCCAGCCCGGTCCAGATGGTTACTAAGAAGGACGGGTCTATCCGATTTTGTATCGACTATAGGCGCCTGAATGGGGTAACCAAGAAAAATGCATATCCTCTCCCCCGGATTGATGAGACTCTGGACTCCTTGGGTGGGAACAAATGGTTCTGCACCCTGGATTTGCAGTCCGGATATTGGCAGATCGGGATGAAGGAGGAGGATAAGGAGAAAACATCTTTTACAAGTCACATTGGACTGTATCAGTTTGAGCTGATGCCCTTCGGGTTGTGCAACGCCCCGGCCACTTTTGAGGCTATGATGGAAACTCTTCTGAGTGATCTGTTGTGGCGCAAATGTTTGGTATACTTGGTTGATGTTATTGTCTTTGGCAAGACTTTTGAAGAGTGTGCGTTGAACCTCGGAGAGGTTTTGGAACGAATTCGGTCCAATGGCTTGACATTAAAGCCGAAGAAATGTGAACTTTTTCGGAAGTCCATGGTCTATTTGGGCCGGATCATCTCCACCGAAGGTGTGCAGGCTGATCCGGCTAAGTTGGAGACTGTGGAGACTTGGGAAGTTCCAAAAGGACCAAAGGATATCAGATCCTTTTTAGGGTTCTGTTCCTATTACAGGGACTTCATCCCCGGATTCTCTAGGGTGTCTCAGCCATTACAACGGTTGAGCCATTGGACTCCGGGGAGGAAAAAAGAACCCTTCCCATGGGGGATGGAACAGAATGAAGCCTTCAAAGAGATTAAGGCGTTGTTCCGAACCACCCCGGTGCTGAGATACCCTACGGAGAAGGGGCATTTCATCCTTGACACTGATGCGAGCAATGAGAGCATCGGGGCCGCATTGTCCCAAATCCAGGACAGAGTAGAGGTCCCGCTGGCGTTCGCTAGTAACAGTATGAACAAGGCACAGAGAAATTATTGTACTACCAAGCGAGAGCTGCTCGCAGTAGTGGTGTACACGAAGAAGTTTCGGCACTTCTTATATGGAGGGAATTTCACACTCCGTACCGATCATTCGGCCTTGAGATGGCTTCTTAATTTTAAGGACGCCGAGGGAATGATTGGTCGGTGGTTGAATCACCTCAGCGAGTTCGGACTGAAAAACTCTCATATCCAGCACCGAGCAGGCACGAAGCATATTAATGCTGACTGCCTGAGTAGACGTCCGGTACGCCGTTGTGTGCGTCCGGAGTGTGGGGATTGTGGTGCTCACAATGCTGTGGTAGCGAGTGTGCGTTTGCCTTATGATGGGTTGTTGCAAAACCTGTTGGATTGGTCCACCGACACTATAAGGACGTACCAGATGGCCGATCCTACCATAGCACGACTGAGGGAGCTTGTCCCTACTGGGGTCTGTCCAGTGAGACCCGAAATATCGCTGGAAAACCGTGAAATGCGACGTTTCTTGGCTCAGTTCCACGAACTGGAGGTCCGAGACTCGTTGTTGTGCAGGTGGAAGACTTGTCCCGGAAAGCGGAGGGTGTTACAAATGGTAATCCCTGCTGCTATGAGGAAAGACATCCTGTACTACTGCCACGGCCATTCCACTAGTGGGCATTTCGGAAAGAAACGCTCGTTGGAAAGGCTAAGCCGGAGATACTACTGGCCCGGCATGTCAGGCGACCTTTTAAGGTGGATCGAGACCTGTCCGGCCTGTTGTTTAGGCAAACCTGGTCCTGGATTAGGAAAATTGCCACTGCAACAAGAGCTATTCGGAGCGAGATTTGCTCGAATAGCTGTGGACATTATCAGTGGAGTTAAACCAACTCCAAAAGGTAATACGTGTATGATGGTGGTCTCGGACTACTATACGAAATACACCCGAGTGTACCCACTCGAGGATCATACCGCTGCTACTTGTGCGGAAGCATTGGTGAAGGGGTGGATCCTCCATTTGGGGGCTCCTTTGATGTTACATAGCGATCAAGGGAGAGAATTTGAGTCCAAACTATGGGCAGCTATGTGCCATCAGTTGGCTATATGCAAAACTCGGACCAATCCGTACCGACCACAGTCCGACGGGCAGGTGGAGCGGTTCAATCGGACCTTGATCCAGGTTTTGAAGCCATTAGTGAACTCCCATATGGATGATTGGGATGATCAATGCGAATTTGTGGTGCATGCGTATAACAATACGGTCCACACTTCGACAAATTGCACACCGAACCTCTTGGTGTTCGGAGAGGACTTGATCATGCCGGCGGATTTGGTATTCGGGGTGGTAGGGATCAGTCCGGAAGCACCATGTACGGTGCTATTTGTGGAATCTCTACGGGAGAGGTTCAAATTTGCCTACGAAACAGTTAGGGCTCATTTGCTCAAAGCTGCGAATTGGCAGAAGGTGGGTTATGACACCGGATTGAAGTTGCGACGATTCGTAGTGGGGGATAGAGTGATCCGCCTACACGAACCGCTCTGCAACGTCAAACTGGCGAATAACTGGGATGGACCACACACTGTGGTTAAATGTATCAGTCAAACGACTGTGTTGATTCAGTCTGAAGCAGGACGCAGGCCATGTGGCTCGGTTGCGTGCTTGGGCTGGAAGGGAGCTCACCCCGGAAACGGAGGTGGAGAAGGGAACTTCGGACGCTAAATTTGTACCTTTGGAGGGGGTGTCAGTGGATACCCCTAAGAGAGTGGTACAAAAGAAGCTCCGGAAGACCGTGAAAAAGAAAGTCTCGGCAGGCGAAGGAAGAAGGGCACGGAAAACTAAAATCAAGGCTGGAGTTTTAGTTAAGAACGAGTGTCCTTCGGCCAGGTTACGAGAGGTGGACGGGAAACCCGTTCGGCGAAGCCCAAGGCTGGTGGCTAGAGGGGCCGTAACCTAGCTTGTTTACACAACGAGTGTGGTGTCCTGTGTTGTCCTATATGTTATATGTATGTTACCAACAGGGGCGCTCAAAGTCAATATGAAAAGAATGTAAGAGTGCTCCCCGAGGGTGGTGGACGGATAATCCGGTGGGGTAATCTTCGATTTCCCATAAATATCCACTAATACTCCTGATGAGCTCTTTATTCGAAGTATATTTTGACTTTTGTGAGCCGCCTACGTAGCAGTGTGATCCCCCGAGCCCGAGCTGCGGGCGGGAAAGGTCGTGACCTGATTAAACAGTAATTGGGTCACACCGGGTAACGGGATCGCGTCCAATCACGCGAGACGCTGCGCATGCGCTTTGTTTTAAAAACAAAAGCGAGGGAACGCCATATTGATTTTGGGCTCGCCCCGGTCAATAGCGGTGTTGGTCGGCAGCGTGGAAGTTGGTGTTTTGGGCGGCTAGAAGAGGAGAAAAGTCAGTTAAAGAGTTGTAAGCAGTGAGTACTCTTTCCTGGTGCGTCTGAGGAAAAGAGGGAGACGGGGAACTAGTGTTTTCCCCGTCAAACTCCCGTCGAAAGACACTTTGACGAAGTAAGGATGGCCGAGCAACAGCTCCGTCAATCCGAACTTTCTGGACACTCCGAGGTGGCATCCGCCACCGAGGAGGCAATGGATGCTCAGAGCCCTAGTGGTGATGAGTTGAGCCAGACACTGTCGGAACTCCGTGTAGATCCGGCCGTGTCCCCGATCCGAAAGTCCCCGTCGCCGGACGGCAGCGAGGACTCCGGAGTGCTGCAAGGACTCGCCTACACCCAGGTAGCGGTGGATCCTTCCGAGACGACTGCACGTCCCTCCCGGATATGCAGTCTCAGCATATCACCGAACCTCAAGCAGACGGTTGCTCGCAAACTGTCTATGGGGAGTGGAAGTGATTCCGACACTTCACGTCCGAGGACGCGCGGTGGGAAGGGTGCTACCCGAGATCGGTCCAAGTCGGCCGATACTAAGGCTAGCACTAAGGCTATCAAACACTCTGGTGTGGGAAAGAAGCCTCCGGGAAAGGACGAGCCTAAAAAGCCTGCTCTGAAGAAGGAAAGTACTGCGAGTACAAAGAAGCCGGGTTCCAAGGCTGCCACTGCAGCGGCCTCCAAGGATCCGAAGACAGTGGACCCCAAGGCTCCTGCTACGAAGGCGCCTAAGGGTCAAAAGAAAGCTGATCCGAAGCCTGGAGCTAAGGACCAGCCAGGGAAGGGGCCGACGTCTGACAGCACGAAAACTGTCAAGACTCCGGGTCCCAGTAAGTCCAACCTACCGATTCCGGCCAAGGGGAAAGGTAGTGGGAAGGCAGTTGTAACAACAGCTGCTCCGACCTCAGCCGTTGACGTGTTGTCCTTCTCGCGAGGGTTAGACAACAGCTCAGCAGTAGCTGCTACAGCCGCTGCGATGGCTAGTACGAAGGGACATGGGGGAGCCCGTCCTAAAACGGTAGTTCCCCCCGAGGCATCTCGGACCGAGGAAGCTATGGATACAGCATCCGCAGCCCAAAGGGTCCAGGTAGTGCAGGATGTGCTGTCTGGCATCACATTCAACCTCCCGACTCCCCTGGAGCCAAGGAAGGAGGTACCCGTTCGGGTGGAGTTACCTCCTCCAAAAGAGGTACCCGTCCGAGTGGATACTCCTCCACAGTCGACCGAGCCTGCTCTGGAACCATCCAATACCATGGATATTTCAGAGGAAGCCGGGAAACTGGATCAGGCTGCAGGTGGTGGTCCGACTGGATCGGGGGTGCAAATCCTCGCTCCACATCGGCATGACGCATGGGATAAGGAGGAAGCCGACGTCCCATCCCTGCTCCGAGGTGCTATCATCGAACAGATGAGCGCCACAGAGGTCAGATCCTTCGATCTGTTCCAAATGCGAACCTTCCGGGGGCTGGACGAGTTGTCTGCCAGGTTCCCGGCTTGGTTCCCAGATCGCCTAACGGCTGCAATGGAGGATCTTACCAAACATTCAGAGACGGCTCGCTTAGTTGCTGAGACCGAGGGACGTCCCGAACTTATCGCGGCCTTGGAGTACGACCTGCAAACTGCAGCGGAATTCAAGACCGTGCATAGCCGGCGGGAGAAGAGGAGACATCTGACGCCAGCAATGAAGCTGGCTCGGAGTATGGAGCAGAAGACCAAAGAGTCCATTCTGGATGCCACTCTGGAGGGTGAAATGATCCAACAGAACACAGCCGCGGCTAGGTCTGCAGACACTAGTCAAATGGAAAAGGCCAATCGGAGGGACCAATACCTACGAGAGACCATCAAGGTGACCTCTCGGAAGGGGGGTCGATCCGACGAGGAGGTAGAAGCGGTTCTGAAGGGATTGGATGAAAATTCTCTCCCGGACGACGAACTTCAGGTTCTGGTCCGGAATGCACTCCGAGCCAATGCTGCAAGTGGGTTTAAATATTTTAAACCCATGTGTGTGAATGACTGTGTCAAGGACAAACGGGCCTCACACATTCCGGAAGAGGTGGGTCCTGACGGTCTCTCCGATGACGAGGAGTGGATTAAGACCGATCCACTCGAGAAGTCGGTACAGTTGTACCACTTTGAGCTCCTGGACAAGGTTGGCAATGGTAGTACCAAGTACCATTCAATCTTCCAGAAAGCTAAGTTGGCATGGGCTATGTCTAGATGGCATCCATTTAGCAAGTGCCCCTTTGAGCCTTGTCTCAACATCGACGAGACACTGGAAACGCCCCGAACTTGGCCTAGCAAGGTTCGGTACGCAAGACATGTTACCCGCTCTCATTTGCTTCACTACATGCGGTATGACTGCTTGAGTGTGGGTCCAAAGCAGAGCAAGGGTTGTCCGAATGGTGGCTGGTTCTACACTAGAGCCGATATCATCAGGCATCTTGCTAAGCAGCACGGGTTGGCTCTGGATGTCGCAGCGGAACGCATCCAGACAGCCCATCAGGAAGTCTACGCCCACTTCCCTCCAGTAGTGGGCCGGAACGAGAATCTCAAGGTGGATTTTGGCACCAACGAGAGAGGAAAGGTCCGGGTGTTTTACAAGGTAAACCCGGACGGCAACTACAACCGGGTTCCGGAAGGTGAGCTCTTCGATGAATTCGAGGAGTATCAGAAGCGTACCAGCACGCGAAAGGTGCGGCACGCTCAGAAGAGACCTAGTGGGTCTTCCGAACAGGCCAACTCTAAGAAGGCCAAAACGGATGAAAGGAAATCCGTTATGGAGAAGGCGGATCCGGGCTATAAAGGACCGGCATTCACCTCTCACACGACTGACTGGAAAAAGGGTCCCCAGGGCAGGCCACCTCGGTCTGAACCGGAGGATCCGAACTCCAGCACGATGGGGTCCTTCGCAGAGGAGTTCCCCGAAAGTAACCTGGTCCCGGGTGATGAGTCGCAGACTCTAACCCAGACCGGTAAGACCAAGGCTCCGGCAAAGAAAACGCCGAAGCCAGTTCAGACCCCGGATCTCCCACCCGAGACCGCAGAGGAGGGGCGTCTAGTCTTGCGACTGAAGAGCCCTCCTTCGTTCCCTCCCGCCGACTTCACTTCCTATGAAGCCGGACAGGAGGCCTTCGGTCAATGGCAAGACAATTTTCATCGATTGCTTGCTGGCCTGAGTCAGGAGGTGGCGATGTTGTCGTTAAACACGGTGCATCATCTCCATCAGAGGGAGGTCGCTACCCAGAAGGCAGCGGCTGCGGAGTCCGTACAGGAAGAGCGTGAAAACGCTCGGACTGAACGATGTGCTGCTAAAACCGAAAGGAAGAAGCAGAAGCTGGCAGTTAAGAACGCCGAGGAAAAGCTGGACCACGAGCGTCGTCGGTTCCGGGACTGCTTCGCGCATGAAATGCACGAATGGGATGGAACTCGGGCTCAAATCGAGCTCTGGCTCCAGGAGCTGACTCTGGCGGAAGCAGCGTCGGACTCCGAGGAGGAGGAGGAGCCGGCTCCACCCGGTTCCGGAGACGAGTCGGGCTAGATCATCTTATTCTAGGAGCCGATTAGGAGAAAAGGGGGGGTATCCTAAGTATACCAACCCTACAAGCAAAACCCTGATGAAGGGTTTAGGAGTGTCCGGGCAGAGGAACGCGGCAGGCTGGCTACGCAAGGATCCAGTCTGCCAGGTGGTACTGACGGAGGAGGACAAGGAGATCCGGAAGGGACGCTGAACTCGGGATTGGAGCACTTTACCAACATGGATCCGATACAGGATGTTTTTTTTATATAAACTATGGATATCAGGACCGAGTGCTCCTAATTATAAGTCCGAAGATCGCCTGGAGGCAGGACTATATTTTTTTCTCTCTATTTATCATCTAAAAAGCTCCCGAGTATGAGCTATGAACTTTCTCGTTCCGGTGAGTAAGAGCTGAACGAAGTAGGTTCTGAAAGCCGGGCGGAATGCGACACCATCAACAGAGGATCCGGATCTTCGCTACAACACCACGTATGATGTCTTTTTGTAATAATACTTTAATATGTCTTTATAACTTTAAAAGAAGTGATATTGTTTATCACTTATAAGTATTATTCATTACGAGTTTAATTAGCTCGGGGTCCTGAAGGGACGAAATTTTTTTACTGTGATATTGTACTTTTTCAAGTGTTTGTATACTATATGTATAGATTAACTCCATCTATCCTAGGGAATGGGGCGTAATTTTCATTACGGTCTATATGTGTAGAAATGTGTGTAATTAATACCTTTTTGTGTTCAACAGTATACGTCATATTGTTTGTAAGGTATAACTTTAATAAACCCCTAAGGTGGTATTAATAAGATAATGCCAGTCCGAAGTGTTTTCGGACTTTAACCTTAATTAATTTTTTACCTCCCGGTTATTATCTGGTAGGGGGTAGTGTAGGGGCTAGGGTTATACGGGTATGTTATATGACGAGTGCTGTTGGATGTTGTGTTGCGAGCTCAGTCCGAACCCTTCAGTCCGACGGTAGGTGGCAGCACCTACCTCGGGCTTGGGGTATGGACAGAGGTCGCTATAGGCTTCCGGTCTGCGTGTGCGCGCGCAGGCTGGCTGCCTATATATACCCAGCATCTGGCGGTACTCGTCGGTTACTCTGAGCCACGCTGGCAAGGAGACCCTGTGATCAATACGGCTGATTAGCCTACTGACCCGTTCCGAACTCTATAGGGAGTTCGCACACATAGATACTGCTTGTCTAGGTTCTCTGAATAAACCTGATTTGCAACCTGTAACACTTGATCCGAACTGTGTCGACTTTGTTCTTTAATTGATACTCTACCAATATCATAAAGAGACAAAGTATCGTTTATTACACTTTTCTAATAGTTTGAACTGATCAAGATGAAATTTATTCATCACAAATTGTATTCCATCATTACACAAAGGCATTGTGCACAATGAAGGTATCATATCCTCATGAAGGTCAAGGGTGCTTTAAATGTTAATAACTTCATCAAATGTTATAAAGTTATGGCTGAAATCAGACTGATCAAATCAAAACTTCATGAAATGACTTTCAATATTCCCAAAGTTATGATAATCTTTTCCCTGAATTAATCCCTATAATATTATGTCACTTGAAAGTACTAGGCATTGGTTATTAACCAACAGGTGCGTCTTTTAAGAAAGGATCCAGACAGCGGGGGGGGGGGAGTCTGTGCACTTAAAGCTGTTTAATCTGCAAATGCAGACGATGAGTATCACCCCCCCCCCACCCCGGTCTGAATACCAGCTCATTGAACCAAGGCTGTAATCGAACACCCATCAATGGCTATCATTTAACACTGCAATACAAAAGCATATGCCATTTGAATACTGACTGCCAAAAAATGTCTCATTCACACAGCTGTGGGTGATTTCAATCGCTCTCTCTCCGTGAGGGCACTGTAGCCTAATTGAGGAAGGAGGAAGGCAATGGGAGCTAATTGAGCTTGGGTACTGAACAGGCAGTTGAAAGGCACAGAATGCAGTCTTTGCTAGATTTAGTCTGCAATAAGCCAAGTCCTAAGCAGAGTCCTGTTTCAAGGCAGCCATGCTACCAGCTCTAATTGTGATACAGATTCTTTGGGGTTTCAAATATCCATGTATATATTTTGGAGAAGATATAGAGATATGGTTCTCCAGGTATTCTATGGATATTTACAGAGAAATGTGTATTGATTCAACATTCTTTCCCATAACACTGCAGGCTGTGTCTCACGACCTTGGGACAATGTTTTTGTCTCTGACCGGGTGCCGTCTCTGACCAGGTGCCGTCTCTGACCGGGTGCCGTCTCTGACCGGCTTGGCTTGATAAGGTCAAAATACTAGCAGCAGAAGGCTAATTATAATTATAACTATGGTTATATAACAACAGAAGTATAGTATGTATCGGAACGGGACTATAGTTAAGTACTGTTTATTACTCAATCGATATGCAGCCAATCAGAGGCCTCCATTTGGTCACGTGACCCGTTGCCATGGTAACGTGACCTACTTAGGGCTCTCAGCCAATCAGAAGCCAGCATTCTGGGTGACCTACTGACCTACTTAGAAGCTCTCAGCCAATCAGAGGCCGGCATTCTGGTAACCATGGTAACGTGACCTACTTACGTCACGTGACCTACTTCGGCTCAGCCAATCAGAAGCCGGCATTCTGGTAACTAGGGTAACGTGACCTACTTAGGGTTTGTTTGTAAACAACACCACGTGGCTCTCTTGTTTGTAAACAACACCACGTGACACAAGACTGTTTGTAAACAAACAAACGAAAAAAAAGTTATGTAGCTTGTATTATAGAAATAAAAACACAACAAGATAATTTCTTTTCTTTTCATTTTATTCTTTATTTTCATTTCAATCAGAAAAAACACACAAGTTTATGCTTTTTTAGCTTGCTTCTTCGATTTGCAGCAACTCAACAGGCCGCAAAGTCTCACGCCGCCGTCACTCGCACCACCACACCCCGGACGAGTTCTCTCCAATAGACATTGCACGACTTTGGATAAATCCAACACCATTTCGGCAAGGCAGAGAATCTTTGCTTCCATGAAACGGCCGCCATCGCAACAACCCGTCACAACAGCATCATCGATAGCTTCTGACTCACGACCCGGTCGCTCAGCTTTGGGATTCTGCTCATGCGCATGACGCACTTCTTGGGGTTTCTTGTTCGACATGCTTCAATTAGGAAATGAACGCAATGAGGTCCACAGGTGTCAGCAGAAGTGTCTTGTAGTTGAATGCGGTTTCTTTGCCACTTGAACGGAGCAGAGCGTTCCACGAAGGACAAGAACTCCGCACTCAGCGGCGGTAAGCCGAAAGAATCAAAGTAGTACACTTCACCCGTGCTCGACACGTAAAACGCCACCCAATGCTGACCTGGTAAATGTTGCGGATCTGTGTTGCTCACGAAACAAGTGTCTTTGATAGGGTGCTTCGGAATAGTGTCACAAGAGAAAACGCCCAGGAAACGATGTTTTGTGTGAACGTTTTCCTTCAACACTCTGCTTATTTCAAGCGTGTTCATACGATACGCCAAGTACCGCGGTCTTGTCTTCAGTTCATGTGGTAGTCGGTGATGGGGTGTCGATCTCGGGTCAGCTCGACGACGTTGTCGTACACCAAGTAGAGTAGCACGGTTGTTGTCGCTAGTAGCGCCGAGCGGAAACTGACTTCCACCCTCAGCTGACCCGCTCTTATAAGGTTCACGCGACACCCGTCGTGCGATCTGTCTGGGGTTAAGTCGAGGGGGAACACCGTGTAACCGTTCAGGAATTGATCGTATGAAATACCGCAGGAGCGCGCGCCTTCGTACATCCCCGTTTCCGTGTGTAGCGCCAAGTACTCTCTCACAGCCGCTTTGGTCTTAAAGTCGGGCACATACGCGTCGTTCGGCACTTTCTGATCGTTCACTATCACTTGAAGCGAGCTGATGTCGTAATGCTTCATCTCGAACGGGTTCTTGGTGAAGCTACCGTTGAAGGCGTCGTGGTCCAGGAAGCAAATCATCATCGACTTGGGAAGCTGGCCTGTGTTGGAGTGCGTGTAGCTGTGATCTCTGTTACCTTGAGGGATGGCGTACGTCGTCACTTCCACTCTGTTCACCGGGTAGTCGAAGGGTCCGTGTTCTATCACCGCTCTCTCGTGCGTTTCCGCTACAGCGTCCGCCACCAACACGCGTCGCACGTAGAGCTTTGCTTTGTAGATCTTCAAGCTGTAGCCTCCGTCAGCGGCGCACATCAGATAGAAAGAGGGCGCCGCCTGTTTCAGAGTGAGATTGATTTCCGTCTCTCCAACGATGAGCTTCGGTTGATGAGCCAGGTCAAAGTGCAGTCGCGCCATCAGCGAAAAGCGCTTGTTGGAGATTAGCTTCTTGCGCGCTTTGTACCCCGCATTCGCGTCAGTCAACGTGTCAAACTGACCGGGCGTATCTTCATGCCACCCCTGGGCGCTCATGACGCCGTCCTTCACGTCTTTGTTGTAGTTGAGTAACCCTTCCAAGTAAGCTCGGTAAGGGTAGGTCTCGGTGTTGCCAGACACTTTGAAACCGCCGATGGAGACTTGCACGTCTTTGAAGAGCGAGTGAGCCAAGTTGTTCACCGGAGCTACTGCGTCGGTGTCATCGATCGCCGTTCCGTTCGCTTTCAGCACTTGACATTCCAGATGAAGGTAATTCTCGTTGAGGTCTGTGTACTCTTGCGACTTGTTGATGGTGAAATTTATGTTACCTCCATCCTCTAAAGAGTTTTTTGTTTCTATCCCCAGGAAAGACGACTTTAAGATAGTAGTCTGAGTCGGCGCTACGGTGTGCAGGTCGAGCTCAGAGAGCGCGCACTCGTTACTGCTCTCGTGTACGTAAGCCATTGTGTTCTCTCTTCACGCGGCCGACAGACTGACGCCGACCGCCTCCAGTCTTTTTATTTATACCTGAACGCCTAGGCGCTTACCGGTCGAATACATCCCCTCTACGTCTCTTGCAAGAGCCACCACCCGTCTGAGGGGAATGCCCACGACGACGTTTCGACCCTTTCTTAGACGCGACAGTCGTCTTTCCTCCCGAGAACGCCGTACTCGCCAGTCTCTTCAGAGCGCCTGCGCCTCGGTCTTTCACGCTGCTCTTTAAAGTCCGACCCGCCAGCACATCTTTAGCTACGCCCACACCGGCGCGGAGCAGCGTTTTTCCCACCGACTTCAACAGCGGGGTAGCCGAGCGCATCAGACCTAACAGAGCGCCGCCCAAACCGTGCCCGCTCTGGAAAGAGCGCCCGCTGTACACGGTCACGCCGTTGCCCAGCTGCGCGTTGTAGTAATCGCTGTACCCTCTGCCGAAGTCGGTGCGCCTGGGTGGAAAGTACGGAACGCGTTGACGCATCATTTTTCTCTCTTTCAGCGCTCAATAGGTCTCAGATGAAGTGTCACGGTCACCTCGCCTCTACCGAATGGGATGGAATGACCGGATCGGTCTCTTAAATAGATGCCGACCTCGGTGAACCTCTTGGATTTCAAGGGGAAATAATCCAAATGGGGAAAACTGATAGCTTGCACGCCACCTCGACGCTTTCCGCCTCTGTCCACCGCCACGCAGCGCAACAGCGGCACTTGCATGTCGCCCACACGTCTCTCTTGGATCATGTCGGTGTATATGTACACAGAGTGCACGTCTCCGTAAACATCCATCGAGTAGGCGCCGGTAGTCGGCGACGCGAAACGCGTCTTCTCTCCGAAGCCTAGAACGCATGCGAGATGCGGAGTCAGCAGGACAGCGCAGTGTCTCGGCGGTTTGATGGTGACGCGTTTCGTCTTGGCGTCGTACGATAAGATCCGCATCGGTTTGAGCAAGAAGCTCTCGCCCTCTAGTCTGTCATCTCGCATCGTCTCACTCAAGCGCTCGACTAGGGTGTGGTTGCTTCCGGTGAAAATAGGAGGTATCTGGAATATGTTTGGCATGAAACTGCGCACGCCCATGTGTTTCTCCATCTCTTCGATCATATGTCTTGCTTGATCGCTGATCGCCTTCTTCTTCACCGCCGGGGACAAGAACTTCTTGTATACGGCATTCGTCTGTCTCAAGTCGACCTCTCTCTTGAACCTTTTTGTTTCCGGTTTCAATTGCTGCTCTTCCGCCGTGTCTGATATCTCTTCCACCGTTACATAGCTCGCTTCCTTCCAGCTCAGCGGGAAGTCTGAGCTGAACGTTAGCTTGCTCAGACCGTTCGCGTTTCTCATTTCCCGCCAGGCCACCTGTGGTTTTTTTCCTTCGGCGAATTTAGTGTCTTTTAAAACCTGGATCGCCTCCTCTAGCGAACCCTTGGTGCGCAGAGGAACAACGATGATCAAGTCGTCGTCGTGCACGTTAGTCCATTCTGTAGGGAGGATGATCTCAGTCAGAGCCGCTTCGTACGCTTCGGGCAGAAGGAGCGGCGAGTCGAAGTGAGTTCGGAAAGACGTCAAGCTGTTGTCAGGATAATACTCCATAGAGCTGTTGCTAGGTAGAGTGATGTTCATTTTGTTACGTTATTTTTTTGACGGGGATCCACTCGTTGAACTTGTCGTCGTAACCTAACCAACGTACGAAAGCTAACTCTTTACCGTCGACGGTCTTGCGGCGCAACACCTCGTCTATCAGGTAGTTCTTGTCGTAACGACTCTTGTACACCTTCTGAACCTCTTCCGGGTAGAAGACGCCTTTTATCTCCTCGCCCTTGTCGTCTTTCAGCTCGAACCCTCTGCTTCCCAACGTCTTAGCAACGTCGACCACTTCCTCGCGCCAGTTTCCCTCGTACCCTTTGTCGAAGGCGCCTTTGGTTCTCAACATCCTCACTCTGTCACCCGGAGCGATGACGTCGACGGCGGACGTCTTTGTTTTTTTCTTCTTTTTCCATATTTCGTCGATTTTTTGTTAGTTGGGAGATCTTGTCGGTAGAAAACCGTTTCGCTGTTTTCCGAGCTGACTTGAGCCGGCGCCATTTTCAACGTCTTGTGGTGAGTGCGATTGTAAGAAGACACTACATGGTGCAGTACGTCTACGTAGCGATACGTGCGCTTGTGTGTGAAATAACGCCACAGCTTCTCCTTCAGACTGCGGTTCAAGCGCTCCACTAGACTAGCTTTGATGTCGTCGTTCTCGCCAGTGAAGAACTCTATGCCCTCGCTCTTCAAGTGATCTTGAAAGATCTTGTTCAAAAACTCTTTCCCCTTGTCTGTCTGAACAGTGCGCGGTCGTCTCTCGCCAGGGCCTGTCATCTCTCGGAAGGCCTCGGTGACATCAGCGCCGCTCTTGGATTTAATGGGAACGGCCCACGCGTACCTAGAGAAAACGTCGATCGCCGTCACCACGTACCGGAAGCGGTCGTTGTGAGACGCCAAAGCTTGCATGTCCATAAGATCTATCTGCCACTGCTGATCGATTGCGCCGGTTATAGTCTTGTTCCTTGCGAATTTTCTCCGAATGGGTTTATGTTTAGTGTAGGCGTCCAGCGACACTAAAGCAATCTCGGATGACGGCCGGGTTCAGGTGGCGAAAATGCTGTTTCTGGAGTTTAGTCACGCTAGTGAAACTGGAGGGCGCTTTGACGTCGGTATATCTAGCTACTACGCGCTTCTTTTCTTTTTCCTTCTTGGTCAGTCTCTTCACTGGTTTGCCCATCGCGGGTCTGTTGAGGGCGTGAAAGACGAGCTCGCCGCTAGGCGGTTGCGCCCTTTCCTTTTCTTACGTGGCACGCTCCTATAGGAAGTCGGAGTTTGGAAAAGTTCACGGTCGTCCTCCTCGTCGTCAGAGGATTGATCGTCCACCACCTGCAGAGAAGAGTCTGCTGCTGCTACTGCTGCTGCTGCTTCTCCTTCTTCCGATTAGAAGCTCGGTCGTTTCCGACCTCTGTCAGCAAGCCGTGTGTCCAAACTTTGGCCAGGTCCGCTCGCTTTATACAGATGGTTTCCGATCAAAGCGTCTGTGGTGGGAACCGCTTCGCGCAGCGCTTTCGTGAACGGCGAGTAGCCCGCCGGTCTGGGCGCCGTCTTCCTGAACCTGGCGGCGTCGTTCAGTAAGTCCACTATGTTGATGCGATGCTCAGGTGGTATTCTCCGACCCGACATCTCGCGCACCGCCCCGTCCTCGTTCCACTTGATCACTCCGGATTTCTCCAATTGTTTGTACAGCTCCACGGTCCGGCGGCGATTCCTCTTGGGAACTTGGTTCGCCAACCGCTCGAGTAGGGACGCGCTGGCCTCTTCAGCAGACTGACGGAGGTGAGCCGGGGGCGAAGAAGAGTAGGACGAAGAGATGTTGCTGTTGTGGGGATTCGCGAGAAAAAATTGCAATCTATTCAACAACCTTTGGTATTTCAACATTTTCTCGCGCGATTCCAAAGTGGGGTCGTTCAACACTAAATCCAAGTCCCTGTAGATAAACTGTAGCACCTGGTGCAAGGCCGCGTCGGGATGAAGGGACTGCTCTGCCTGCTTGTGGTAATAGGCCATGTCGGCGGGTAGGCGGGCGGCGGTGGCAGGAGCGGAACTCTCGTTCTTTTCAGTGCGCTCATCAGGAAGAGGAGGAAGGTTTGGAGCAGTAGAAGTACTAGCAGCAGCGACTGCAGTAGTAGCAGCGCTAGTAGTAGCAGCAGCAGCGGGCACATGATGAAGTAGACCTGCTCGTGATGATTTGTAGAGCGTCTCAGGATCCACGAGCGCTAAACGTTTGTAGTGTTGTTGCTGCTCTGAGTCCGTCATGGGGACGACGGTGGCAATGACGCTGGTGGTGGCGGTAGTGGTGGTGCTGTCGGCGAGTAGGTGTCGAATGACGTGTCTCATATACGGAGAATGCTCTTTATAAGCGGTAAGGCCATCCCTATGAGAGCCGGAATGAGGAAACCTCCCTCTTGTACCAAGACGCGTCTCTTTTTTTTGATGGGCGTAGATTTTTTGCCGACCTCCCTCAACACGTCAGCCGATTCTCGAAGCTTGTCCAGTTGTTTGTCGCTGAGCGGGATGTTCCCTACCAGTAAATTGTGACAGATCTCACTCAACGCTGCGATCAGCTCGTCGCTTCCAGAGTCTATTAGATGCGAGCAGTCCTTTGGCGAGCACTTAGCTAAGTGCTTGAGAGTACCAAAGTGTCTTTCGAGTAGATGAGAAGACATTTTTCTTTTGCTACTGCTTTCTGTTGTTCTTTTTTTTGTCTAGCGGTACGAACACTAGCTGAGAGTGTATGGCCGTCAAAGAGGAGCGTATTCTCAGATCGTCAGGTGTTGACTGCTTGAAGTCCAGGAGGAGGTATGAGTGAGGTCGCTTGAGTTCATGGGTAAATATACTAGAGAGAGCCGCCGCGTTGGACGGAAACACCTGGCGAGACAGACTAGCTATTTGCCCCATGTCGCGCGGGTTCTTGAAAACGATCATGTAGTGAGCGTTCAGACTCATAGTTCGAAAGTCGGGTGATTTCTGGAAGAGGTTCTGAGTGATGTATATGACGCTCACGTTCCAGTGATGCGAGTATTTAGTAAAGATGTCGGCTACCACTTGCTGATTGGAACTGCTCATCAGATCGTCCAATATCAGTAGAGTGTGGGGTCGTAAAGCGTCTTCTGCTACTTCCACGTCCCCCGCTATAGACTCTTTGCTAGGAAGACCTTCTCTGAATTCCACACCGTACCGATTTTCCATTTTTTCAAACAGAGGTTGCCACTCGCCGTAATGGTAAAAAGTCTTTTCCACCGGCGGCGTGACCAAATTGTTCACGTCGCTCAGAAATTGATCCACCAAGCGCGATTTTCCACAACCCGACGGACCGCTAATGATACAACTAAAGGGTCCTTGTAGTCGAGCGTCGAAATGAATTTCTGTGAAGAGTTTGCTTTTACTACTGGACATTTTTCAGGACGCGTCAGAGAGCGGTTGTGTGTGTGACTGTCTGCTGTGTTTCTCACTCGAACGGTCGGTGGTGAATGGTTGTGGAGAAAAGTCCGCCGACCTTTTTATTGATTCCGGCCAGTGTCACAGTAGCGGCGGCAGAAGTGTCTTTTTTTTCTTTTTATTTTTTGCGATAAAATTCTATTTTCACTCAATAGTCATAAATGTTTTGTATCAGACTCCAGAGGAGTCTGATACAAATATTTATTTTTTAAAAAAAAAAGAAGAGAGAGAGGAGGAGGAGGAGGAGGAAGAGGAGGAGGAGGAGGAGGAGGAGGAGAAAAGCGCAGATTAATTTTTTTTTTTTTTTTTTTCTTTAGGCAAAGCTCGTCGCTTTGCCGCTTTCTTTTCTATTTCTGTGTTGTGACAGGATCGTCTCGAAAAAGCAATAAGGTGTGTGAGCGCGGCGGTGACAAACACATATCGGTGCGTATGGTATGAAATAGTGCGTCCCTATCTTCTTCCATTCGGCTGCGTTGCAATAAGCGGGATAACAAGTGACGACGTCGAAACTTTTAGTTACCGTGTTCACGTCGGCCACAACGCGCGCCCACCGAGTGGGAGCTGCAGTCACTCCCAAGAATCCGATCGGTTTGCGGAATCGTTTCATAGCGCTTATTCTCACTATATAAGAAGAGGCGGGGTGAGGAGAGTGGCGGCGCTCTTTCTGTTCATGAAACGCCCAACGAGTGGGGGCGCTGAGAGCGGATATTATGCAACGGTAGAGTAAATACGGTTCTGAGAAGACGGCTCTCGGCCATGTCGCTACGTTTTCCTTTTCCGCTCTTGTATAACGACGATGGCGCTCAGCTTTGCTTTTCTCGAGAATTCGGTACGCTTCAAGAGATGCGTGAACCTCAACTACGTGACGCTCTCTCCTTTGAGATAAAAAAATAGCCGGGCAGTTGAGGAGGGCCCTTTGTTCGCGCGATCGTCTTTTAGAAACTCGCGCCCTCTGCAGTGCCATATTTCTTTCCTCCGAAACAAAAAAAAAGACTGAGTGAAAATTTAAAAAAAATTTAAAACAAAAAGCTCAAAGAAAAAAAATAAGCAATAAGCAGACTCAGCTCGAAATTCCCTGCCGGCGTGATGACGGTGTCTGCAGGCGGTGGCGGCGGTCAGCTGGCGATGGGCGGTGGCGGTGTCGGCGGCGATGGTAGTAGAAGGGCGTGTGGAAAGAGAGAGAGACGCATCTCAGTCTTTTATAGGAGCGGCGAGTGTGACATTTTCAGCTGTCGCATGCTGACCTGCTGCTATCATAAGAGAAACAAAAGCCCTAATCACACTTTTCAGCTGGATCCTTCCACCCCGCCAGACATGGATCCAGATGGGAAGGCGGTTTAAAATTAAATCCGTGTACCGACTGTCATACAATAGGGTAATTAGTTGAACGCGTGTTACCTGTATAAAGGATTAACGGGTCATGGGCTCAGCGTGTGTATAGAAAAACAACTACAGGTAGCGTGAACAAAGCGACCCCCTCCCTTTCTGTCACTCTGTCTGTGACTAGAGGGTGCGCGTGTGGTAAGCGGCTTATATCTAAAGAAAAACAAATCACCCTCGCCTGTCGTCAGCAGACAGCCGGCCGGCGGCTGGAAAATGCGATTAGAGGGATGATGAGCCACGTAGTAAGCGACTTAAGGCTGATCTAAAGACCTGCCGTGAAGGGGCAGCTGGCCGGTGGCTTGAAAAAAGGCGGGGCGTAAGGGTATATAAGGGGGAGTGAAACCACATTCAGCATCGTCATCATCGTTCACGCTACTACTACTACTACTACTACTACTACTACTACTACTACCACCACCAGCAGCGCGCCTCAATTTGCAGATCCCCGTGATGGAAAGTTGCTACCGTGACATGAAGCGGAATGACAAAGCTGCTCGCGGATGTGAGGCTGATGCTGTAGCCTCTGCTACTGCTGCTGCTAGTGCTGCTCAGCGTGCTACTGCTGCATTTACTGCGGCTGTTAGTGACGCGGGTCGTGATGACGTTGTTGTTGTTGCCGCTGCGGCTGTGACTGCTGCTGTTGCTGCCGCCGATGCAGCTACTCATGCCACCGATGCCGACGCTGCTGCTGCTGATGCTGTTGCGGCTGCCGATGACGCCGCTGATAACGCTACTAGTGCCCGCTCTGCCGCCCTTGCTACTGTCGCTGCTGCTGTTGTTGCTAATGCTCACGCTACTGCTGCTACAGCTGCTGCTACTGCTGCTACCGCTGCTGCCGAGGCTGCTGCCGCTGCTGCCGATGCTGCTGCCGATGCTGCCGATGCTGCTGATGCTGCTGATGTTAGCAGTCGCGTCGACAAAGAATCGTCATTTGTCACTCTTAAACCTCCAGTTGAACACGCGACGAGTAGTAGGGCTACCAACGCGACGACCGGATGGTGCAAATGGTGTCGTCGCTTCTGCTCGTGCGCTTGCTTTTATTCCAGTCCTACCTGCTGCTGCTACGGTATGATAGTGTTATAGTGTTTGAATGAGAACGCGCGTAGTTACACATAGACGCTGTTACAGATGTGCTTTTTTATTCGAAAATATAATTTTAACATAAGATGGAACTTGTTGTGTTTTTTTCTATATATACGTTGTTTGTTTACAAACAGTCACGTGTCACGTGGTGTTGTTTACAAACAAGAGAGCCACGTGGTGTTGTTTACAAACAAAACCCTAAGTAGGTCACGTTACCCTAGTTACCAGAATGCCGGCTTCTGATTGGCTGAGCCTAAGTAGGTCACGTGACGTAAGTAGGTCACGTTACCATGGTTACCAGAATGCCGGCCTCTCATTGGCTGAGAGCTTCTAAGTAGGTCAGTAGGTCACCCAGAATGCTGGCTTCTGATTGGCTGAGAGCCCTAAGTAGGTCACGTTACCATGGCAACGGGTCACGTGACCCAATGGAGGCCTCTGATTGGCTGCATATCGATTGAGTAATAAACAGTACTTAACTATAGTCCCGTTCCGATACATACTATACTACTAACAACCGCCATAACGTTTTTCCAAATCCTTATATATATGAGTATAATTCCTTTTAAAACACCTTTTTTTGACACCTGGTCAGAGACGGCAGCCGGTCAGAGACGGCACCTGGTCAGAGACGGCACCCGATCAGAGACAAAAACATTGTCCCAAGGTCGTGAGACATAGTCTGCACTACTTATTGGGTTTGGATGTGAGAACTAACTATTACTCTTCATTCTTATTCCTCATAGAGCAGCCCTCTGCAGACAATGCTGCTGTGATGGTTACTAGAACCTGTCACAGCCTCCATCAAACCCCTTTTTGCCTCTAACTGACTGGTTCCCATTCTGCTGTATTAACAATGGCTCTAATGGCCAGAGACTGAATGAGGCATTGTTATATTTTAGCTTCACCCTGCTCACTGTGAGATTAGTTAATGAGGGGATGAAGCCTTAAACACAGTTATAGATTTGGCCAATATGAGAACACTGGATCAGGAATTACCCAGAATCAAGCAGAATATCAGCACAGATAAGTGAAGATGGGAATTAAGCAATGGCCGGCCTTGATATTTAGCATTTTCATGTTATTTTGTAGATCAATTATCAAAAGTATTGATGGTTCATTGGAGTACAGTGTATAAGATGGGTCAATAATTAATGACAAGCTACATGTGGCTAGTGAATTAAGCCCACACCTGAATGATAATTTTAGCCAGGACAATTAGCATTCCTGAAATCTGAACATCTTCATTAGACCGTAGCTGCACTCTGATAAGTCTTCACTGATAACTGAGATATGATCTCAAAGGTCCACCAGAAAAAGAAACTAGCTAGGGATCAAGAACGTTTTTTATTGGCCATGATGTATGAAGTACCATCAGGTAATTGACTGGTGCTGCATTCTTACATCATGCCGAGCCTGTGATTACCTGTATGTTAACACCCTTGTATCAAATACACTAATAATGAGTAACAGAAATAATACATGATCTGTTGCTGTACAGGTAGAGAAAGAGAACAATATTTTCTAAATGATACCCAGCAATGCACAACATTACTTGTCTGTTTATTGCTCTGTACAAATAAAGTTATCATTGTGAACAGGCTGTGTTTGAAGCAGGGCACTTGCTTTCTTTGCAAACAAGTGACTGTCATGTTAGTTGTTCCAGATAGCTTCAAAAGACAGAGGGACAAAAGAGAAGGGAAACTAAATTACAATTACAAAGCATACTGTCACAAAAAAAAGTGGTATGGAGTCCGGTATAGAGGTAGCGAAATAGTTGATTCATGTGGAATTGTGTAAATTGGACAGGGATAGTTGCCCTTGACAGACATAGGAAGTCCTGGGCTGAATAAAAAGTTGGGTGTGGAGTAATAACCAGACGGCGAGCTGCATCCATATGTCTGTCTGCCTCTGGTAGGCTGCAGCTGCGGCCATACCTCTAACTCCCGACGAGACATCTGCCCTTCTGCTGCAGCAACACCTATTTACCAACTAGACAGGCATCTCAGGGGACAAACTGGGTGCACAAGGAGTCACCACGTGGCCCTGGCCGGCAATCTCAGCATCTCACCCCGACCCATCAATACCAATAAAGTGTTCATATCCCAGAGTTCCCCTTGCCTGCGCTATGATAGACTTCCTTTGTAACTCTGATCCTATAATGTTATTTTCTCAGTGGGGCAGGATTATCACCCAAGTCATGTCTCTCCAATTCTCAGGTCCTTCCCGCAAGAACTTATAAGCAGCTGTGTGTCATGTGTCTTGAGACAAAATGGCCACTGCCTGGTAATATCATCAGCCATAAAGGCGATATACAGAATCCCACCTCATGCACTGGGCAATATTTTCTATGTGCTTTGCACTTTTTGAAGTATGCACATATAAGCCCCTAGCCACTGCCACAAGTAGGGGAACATGATCCTAGTGTATTATAGATCATTGTGGGACGGGCCACACACAACTGGTGTAATGTGTATGTTATACAGTATACATGGATGTACATAGGGTAGATTCACCACTTTCGGACGCTCGTTCGCAGTACAAACGTGACCCCTTTTCTATGAGCTACAGCTATGTTAATATGTTACATACAATTAATTCCAGGATACATATGGAAAGAAGAGTGTTGAAACATTATAGCCATGTAATAATATACCCACTTTTTCAGGATTTTAGATGAAAAATTCCTCATCAAAGTTAGTAAATTAATTGTTTCAATTTCACCTGATGTCGGACACTTTGAGTTTCTTCATCTTTTTACTACTGGTTACTAACTGATCTGTTAAATAGTACAGCAGGCATGACATTATTCATCCAGGGTGTCAATATTACTAAAGGTATTAAGCAAATTTACATTTGAAATATAGTTTTAACCACATTGAATCTGCCCCATACAGAAAAACTGTATATTCTTCATTTATATTAACATAAATTCATATATTCTGGTCAATGGAATTTGACAACGTATTTTGAGTTTTATAGATTTAATCACATTTACTGGAACAGTTATAGCATTATTTTCTCTGTGTTTGTAGCAATGCGAAATAGCAAGTGCACAGTGCTGTCCGGCTCATAGTGAATTCATGTCTTATGTTTAGAAGGTCTTAAAAAAAACTTTCAATCAATTATTTGTACATTTTCCGATATCATAAATGTTAGAATACATATACATTATCATCTAAATCCAAATACATTGCTTAATTATAGACATAATAGCAAAATTTACCACATAACAGTACCCTGTCCGACATAAGGTACATGCAAATGATAGACACTCTGCAACAGCTCCTCACCACAAAACAGGTCAACTTCAGGGCCTAACCAGACACAGATAACATGTGATTGCATGTAGGAATTTTCATTGGTTGGTAATGAGAACACTTTAATTTTGTTGTGGTACTCACACATAGGGCATAGCATCTACGATATATTACGTTTTTTAATGCTAAAAGTGTCCGACTTAAGGTGTGTGTCCGTCTTTAGGTGAATCTACCCTACCATTCCTGAATATCCATTCAGGATATTCCCGGCCGGGTGCTCAGCTCTGGCAGAGGGGGGCAGTGGGCGCTGATTTGGTCTTACATCTATGTTCAGATACTTATGCATGTATGTGGCAATAACACTATTTCTCAACTGAAATAAATTTCCCAAACTCAAGAATCTTAAAACTTAGATCATTGACTATAGACTTGTTGCACTCATAGTTCTGTAGAACTAAAAACATTTATCAACTTAAGTTATCTGTGCAGCAATCAAGGTTTACAATAAAATACCAGTCTATACACACTCCAGTGCACAGAGCAACTAGTCATTTCTGTATCTTAAAGAGGTTACTGACATTATATTGAAGTCCTCTGCCAATATTGACTTTAAGCAAAGTGTATCATATCTAAACCCGGGTGAAAAGGGATAATGTCACTAGGGAACAGCATTAAGGGATGTCTGCGATGTCTGGCATTGGGTACTTTACCAGTTATATCTACCGGCAGAAGCAGAAACAAGTACTGTTCTGAAGATCAGTACAATGTGATTTAGGATCAGTAAAAATGATGTCTGCAAAGTTATCAACCTTAAAGAAACACCTTTTTATGACAGTTCTGAGACTGGTCTTATGCTCTGATGCATCTCTTGTATAGGCTAAGCATTCTCTGAGGACATCAGCCTCTTCTCACCTCTCTTCTCATAGGGTGTCCATCCTCCATCCTGGCCGTGGCCACACACAGAAGGGGGGGGGGGCTCTAGGGCTTATAGTGGGTAGGGTACAGAGTGCCAATAGTAAAGGAGGTAACATAATCTGTATATATCAGCCTGCTGACTAAGTATGGCAATCATTTCAATGCATCTTAGCATCAGGGAGATTGATATCAATATCTCCTTCTATCTTCAGGTTCAAATTGACTTTGCTATTGGTGCTTCATGTTAACATATTTACACTCATCTTTCACCGGCCTTAATTGTACAAACACAAATGAATGGAAATCGTCCTTAAACATTCTGATGGTTACATTTGGGCAAGGAATGCAATATCCTCCCACCGATTCTCTGCAGGTGAAGCTGAATGTGAAACTACATAGGAGACATTGTGAGTACTGGAGGAGCAGGGGTGGGACTGGCATGGATGGTATGTCCTATATTTAAACCCTTAAAGGCTACATAGTGGACATTCTGAGCTGCTCAGGCTAGGATTGGCACAAATAGGGAAATGGCCGGTCAGTGTAATAGGTTGAGGAAACACCTTGTGTATCTGCTTAGTGCTAAAAATAAGAAAAAGTGTTAAAAGACATTCTATCTATTGCTCAAGTATGAATATTGATGTATTATGTGGCACATTTATGCACCAATGCACCAATTTTAAATACTGACAACATTTGTTGATGAACCAACATCTTTCATTGAAAGTTACTTTCAGCCATCCATGTATAGGTTTTTTTATTCTCATAAAAGGACATTGCCTTATGTTATGTAGATTTGTATAGCATGTGGATGTACAGAAGGAATGTATAGTAGCAGGAAGTTCTTAAATACACGGTATATATTTAAAAGTGTCAATAGCTGCAGGAGCAGGTTCCTGTAGTATATGTGTAGCCTACATCATGGTGTTCAGTCAGGCACCAGTCACAGAGCGGCTGTATGGTTTGTAGCAGATGTGTAGCCTACATCATGGTGTTCAGTCACAGAGCAGCTAGATGGTTTGTAGCAGATGTGTAGCCTACATCATGGTGTTCAGTCAGTCACAGAGCGGCTGTATGGTTTGTAGCAGATGTGTAGCCTACATCATGGTGTTCAGTCAGGCACCAGTCACAGAGCAGCTGTATGGTTTGTAGCAGATGTGTAGCCTACATCATGGTGTTCAGTCAGTCACAGAGCGGCTGTATGGTTTGTAGCAGTTGTGTAGCCTACATCATGGTGTTCAGTCAGGCACCAGTCACAGAGCGGCTGTATGGTTTGTAGCAGATGTGTAGCCTACATCATGGTGTTCAGTCAGGCACCAGTCACAGAGCGGCTGTATGGTTTGTAGCAGATGTGTAGCCTACATCATGGTGTTCAGTCAGTCACAGAGCGGCTGTATGGTTTGTAGCAGATGTGTGGGCTACATCATGGTGTTCAGTCAGGCACCAGTCACAGAGCGGCTGTATGGTTTGTAGCAGATATGTAGCCTACATCATGGTGTTCAGTCAGTCACAGAGCGGCTGTATGGTTTGTAGCAGATATGTAGCCTACATCATGGTGTTCAGCACCAGTCACAGAGCGGCTGTATGGTTTGTAGCAGATGTGTAGCCTACATCATGGTGTTCAGTCAGTCACCAGTCACAGAGCGGCTGTATGGTTTGTAGCAGATGTGTAGCCTACATCATGGTGTTCAGTCAGTCACAGAGCGGCTGTATGGTTTGTAGCAGATGTGTAGCCTACATCATGGTGTTCAGTCAGGCACAGAGCGGCTGTATGGTTTGTAGCAGATGTGTAGCCTACATCATGGTGTTCAGTCAGGCACAGAGCGGCTGTATGGTTTGTAGCAGATGTGTAGCCTACATCATGGTGTTCAGCACCAGTCACAGAGCGGCTGTATGGTTTGTAGCAGATGTGTAGCCTACATCATGGTGTTCAGCACCAGTCACAGAGCGGCTGTATGGTTTGTAGCAGATATGTAGCCTACATCATGGTGTTCAGTCAGTCACAGAGCGGCTGTATGGTTTGTAGCAGATGTGTAGCCTACATCATGGTGTTCAGTCAGGCACCAGTCACAGAGCAGCTGTATGGTTTGTAGTATATGTGTAGCCTACATCATGGTGTTCAGTCAGGCACCAGTCACAGAGCGGCTGTATGGTTTGTAGCAGATGTGTAGCCTACATCATGGTGTTCAGTCAGTCACAGAGCGACTGTATGGTTTGTAACAGATGTGTAGCCTACATCATGGTGTTCAGCACCAGTCACAGAGCGGCTGTATGGTTTGTAACAGATGTGTAGCCTACATCATGGTGTTCAGTCAGGCACAGAGCGGCTGTATGGTTTGTAGCAGATGTGTAGGCTACATCATGGTGTTCAGTCAGTCACAGAGCGACTGTATGGTTTGTAACAGATCTGTAGCCTACATCATGGTGTTCAGCACCAGTCACAGAGCGGCTGTATGGTTTGTAGCAGATGTGTAGCCTACATCATGGTGTTCAGTCAGGCACCAGTCACAGAGCGGCTGTATGGTTTGTAGCAGATGTGTAGCCTACATCATGGTGTTCAGCACCAGTCACAGAGCGGCTGTATGGTTTGTAGCAGATGTGTAGCCTACATCATGGTGTTCAGTCAGGCACAGAGCGGCTGTATGGTTTGTAGCAGATGTGTAGGCTACATCATGGTGTTCAGCACCAGTCACAGAGCGGCTGTATGGTTTGTAGCAGATGTGTAGCCTACATCATGGTGTTCAGTCAGGCACAGAGCGGCTGTATGGTTTGTAGCAGATGTGTAGCCTACATCATGGTGTTCAGTCAGGCACAGAGCGGCTGTATGGTTTGTAGCAGATGTGTAGCCTACATCATGGTGTTCAGTCAGTCACAGAGCGGCTGTATGGTTTGTAGCAGATGTGTAGCCTACATCATGGTGTTCAGTCAGTCACAGAGCGGCTGTATGGTTTGTAGCAGATGTGTAGCCTACATCATGGTGTTCAGCACCAGTCACAGAGCGGCTGTATGGTTTGTAGCAGATGTGTAGGCTACATCATGGTGTTCAGTCGGTCACAGAGCGGCTGTATGGTTTGTAGCAGATGTGTAGCCTACATCATGGTGTTCAGTCAGTCACCAGTCACAGAGCGGCTGTATGGTTTGTAGCAGATGTGTAGCCTACATCATGGTGTTCAGTCAGGCACCAGTCACAGAGCGGCTGTATGGTTTGTAGCAGATGTGTAGCTACATCATGGTGTTCAGTCAGTCACAGAGCGGCTGTATGGTTTGTAGCAGATGTGTAGCCTACATCATCGTGTTCAGTCAGTCACAGAGCGGCTGTATGGTTTGTAGCAGATGTGTAGCCTACATCATGGTGTTCAGCACCAGTCACAGAGTGGCTGTATGGTTTGTAGCAGATGTGTAGCCTACATCATGGTGTTCAGTCAGTCACAGAGCGGCTGTATGGTTTGTAGCAGATGTGTAGCCTACATCATGGTGTTCAGTCAGGCACCAGTCACAGAGCGGCTGTATGGTTTGTAGCAGATGTGTAGCCTACATCATGGTGTTAAGTCAGTCACAGAGTGGCTGTATGGTTTGTAGCAGATGTGTAGGCTACATCATGGTGTTCAGTCAGTCACAGAGGGGCTGTATGGTTTGTAGCAGATGTGTAGCCTACATCATGGTGTTCAGTCAGGCACCAGTCACAGAGCGGCTGTATGGTTTGTAGCAGATGTGTAGCCTACATCATGGTGTTCAGTCACAGAGCGGCTGTATGGTTTGTAGCAGATGTGTAGCCTACATCATGGTGTTCAGCACCAGTCACAGAGCGGCTGTGTGGTTTGTAGCAGATGTGTAGCCTACATCATGGTGTTCAGCACCAGTCACAGAGCGGCTGTATGGTTTGTAGCAGATGTGTAGCCTACATCATTGTGTTCAGTCAGGCACAGAGCGGCTGTATGGTTTGTAGCAGATGTGTAGCCTACATCATGGTGTTCAGCACCAGTCACAGAGCGGCTGTATGGTTTGTAGCAGATGTGTAGCCTACATCATTGTGTTCAGTCAGGCACAGAGCGGCTGTATGGTTTGTAGGAGATGTGTAGCCTTCATCATGGTGTTCAGCACCAGTCACAGAGCGGCTGTATGGTTTGTAGGAGATGTGTAGCCTACATCATGATGTTCAGTCAGTCACAGAGCGGCTGTATGGCTTGTAGCAGATATGTAGGCTACAACATGGTGTTCAGTCAGGCACAGAGCGGCTGTATGGTTTGTAGCAGATGTGTAGCCTACATCATGGTGTTCAGTCAGTCACAGAGCGACTGTATGGTTTGTAACAGATGTGTAGCCTACATCATTGTGTTCAGCACCAGTCACAGAGCAGCTGTATGGTTTGTAGCAGATGTGTAGGCTACATCCTGGTGTTCAGTCAGTCACAGAGCGGCTGTATGGTTTGTAGCAGATGTGTAGCCTACATCATGGTGTTCAGCACCAGTCACAGAGCGGCTGTATGGTTTGTAGCAGATGTGTAGCCTACATCATGGTGTTCAGTCAGTCACAGAGCGGCTGTATGGTTTGTAGCAGATGTGTAGCCTACATCATGGTGTTCAGCACCAGTCACAGAGCGGCTGTATGGTTTGTAGCAGATGTGTAGCCTACATCATGGTGTTCAGTCACAGAGCAGCTGTATGGTTTGTAGTAGATGTGTAGGCTACATTATGGTGTTCAGTCAGGCACAGAGCGGCTGTATGGTTTGTAGCAGATGTGTAGCCTACATCATTGTGTTCAGTCAGGCACCAGTCACAGAGCGGCTGTATGGTTTGTAGCAGATGTGTAGGTTACATCATGGTGTTCAGTCAGTCACAGAGCGGCTGTATGGTTTGTAGCAGATGTGTAGCCTACATCATGGTGTTCAGCACCAGTCACAGAGCGGCTGTATGGTTTGTAGCAGATGTGTAGCCTACATCATGGTGTTCAGCACCAGTCACAGAGCAGCTGTATGGTTTGTAGCAGATGTGTAGCCTACATCATCCCCTGTTGTGACGTCATCAGAATGCGCCACACGTAAATCACAAAGGCTCCGGCTATTATCTACCTTTATAGGTACTCAAGAGCAACTTAGGAGGATCTAAAAGGAGTAATAGGTTTATAAACCATCAGGGATGGATAACTGATCATACAGGAGGAGATCTACCTCGAGTATCAAGTGTAAGGTAACATTTAATTTTCATGCACGGCACCGGCACGCAGAACACCGACAGCTGCCATTACACAACACAGGTACACACAGGTGCGCCCTAGTAGGAGCATAGACTTGCAGTAGTCCCTAGCGCCGTATCAGCACAATACTCGACGGTATGACTCTAGATAAGGCCAAAGATAAAGTCGAAAAGAATAGTTTCATGACTCTGAGGAGTAAAGTTGACCCCCTAGATACCTCATCCACATCTAGCATGTCAGATAAATCCAGTACTGAACCGGTGAGCCCCGACGGGCCCTCCTGTCATGAGGACTCAGAGGAAGATTCCCCGCTCACTTTGAGGTTGAATAAATTACTAAGTAGGCAATTTAAACAACTGAAGAAGGACATCCCCAGTAAGCAAATGTTTAGTGACCTAGATAAAAAAGTCTCTGACGGGAATAAAAAACTGGGAAAGCTACAGGGCAAAGTTACTGAACATGTAAAGAAAACCAACGAGAGAATGACCACCATGGAGGCCAAGGCCCAAACCGATAATGAGGCCCTTAGAGCTGAGATTCTTGAAAGCAGGGAGGAGTACAGAAGGTTAATAAATGAGGCCAGACAAAACTGGGAATCCGAGAGAACTGCTGAGAAAATAGAGCAGGAACAAAGGGAAGAAAAGAGAGAGGGAGATAGGAAGAGAGAGTTGACCCAATTGCTGAAGGATGAAGGGGGCCCTAGCAGCTATGCCAAGAAATTAAAGAACGGGGAACTGCAGTTTAATGAGTACACGGTCTGGAATATGCCGGCTGCAGAGAGGAACATAATAGTCACAGGGATAAAATACAAACGCCATGAGGAGCTGGCAATGTACCCACGTTACATCAGTAGGGATCTAAACATCATACTGTCAAATACGGACGTACTGTCTGTCACTAGAATCGAGAATCCCAACATCACGGCCAATAACAAGGCCAATGAGGAAAACAATGAGTCAACCCAAAACAATAGGTTTATGAAGTCAGCGATCAGGATCTGTTTTTCAAATGAGCACATACGTAATCTACTGCTCTCAAGAAAACACTGGTTAAGAGACTCTAAAGATGGATGGGCTGTCTACCTAAATCCTGATGAGTCAGAAGAATTACGATCAGCAAGGCGCACACTTAGAAGGGTTACACTTAAGGCCAAACTAGAGGGGAAAACAGTCACTACCTTGCCCGACAGCATCAAAATTGGTGACACGGAATATGATGTACATAACATTGATAAGATTCCCCCAGAGTTAATCCCCGACAAAGATGAAGTCTTACATGACAATATAATTCCAGGTACTGGGGAGGGTGGCACGTCTACCCCAAGAGAAGGCCGTGGGGCAGGCAGGGCCCGAGGCGGCCGCGGCAGAGGAGGCACAGAGCGAGGCGGAGGGGGCGGGAGGGGGAGGGGGGGTAGAGGGGGCGGTAACAACACCAACAAGAGGAGGCGGGGAGGTGTTCGACTAACAGCCTCAGGTTATGTGTTTCAAGGCGCAACGGCATTCATGTCAAACTTTTATCCAATTGAATTCAAACACACCTACAGAGACGAGGTCGTCATTGAAGGTGACGAGCAGACATATCTGTCAGTAGAACAGGCCTTCCAACACATCAAGGCGCTGTATAACAAGGATGAGCCCAGAGCCAAACTCATAATGCAAGCAAAAGAACCCTCCCTAGCCAAACACTATGGGGACGAGGTGGCAGTATCTCAGAAGTGGATACATGAAGTACGAGAGAAAATCTTAGAAGATTTAAATGACATAAAGTATAATAAGTCAGAACAGCTAGCCACTCAGTTATGTGAAACTCACCCAAACGCGCTTGTGGAAGGAACCAAGGACCTACACTGGGCGGGAGGTAGTCCTTTTGACCATGAAAACTACGATAATGGTGTAGTAGTGGGAAAAAACACTTTCGGCAAGATTCTTGAACGTGTTAGACACAGGCAGATAGTCGAACGCGCTGCGACAGCTGGAGGCGGCGCAGCAGCGCCAGCTGACCCAGAACGGGCGAATGCTGAACTAGCGCCAAACGCAAACAACGCAGACAGGGAGCAAGCCGGTGAACCACCGGACAACTAGTTTCCACCTAAAACACGGGAAATTAGTGGATTTATTCCCGAACTATCCTACAGGGATACAGGACACACATGGGAGTATCTGCTGTGAGCCCAAAAGGAGCTTTAAAGGAGGATTTCTTGTTCAAAACCGCGCGTCATGGCAGCACACCACACCGCGGCACAGGTAGCGATAATAGGGGACAGTAGGCTGAATGGTAGGAAACAGCTGTTGGATGGGAAATGGGTACAGGAACCAAGCCTGTTAAAACTGTTACAGGAAAAGGTTAGTGCAAATCCCAATTCAAATATTTCATTACACACAGTGAAGGGCATTGGAGGGGCCACGCTGGAGCAAGCCGGTGATTATTTAATAGGTATTATTAAAAACAACCCCCAGCTGAATTATGCCTATCTCATGGCAGGCATAAATAATATGACAGTATTGGTAAAACACACAACTCCTAGAAAGGTCATGATTGCCAGCACCAGCCCAACCGACTTAGCCAATAATCTAATCAGCACCTGCCAGTCAATAATATGGAGGGCGGAGAACATCAACCCCAACGTCAATGTCATAATTGTTCCCGTATATGGAATGTCAATAGCCAAATATAACGGCCTAGACCACACCCACCCCACTCAGTCAATTATTGATGAGGCAGTCCGTTTATTCAACAAGTACATTCACCCCCTAAACCACACAGGACACTGGTTAACACCAAAGGTGGATCAGACCATACACAATTGGCAGTCAGGTAAATCCAAGTGGTTACATCAGTACGGCAAGTTGAGTGATGGACTACACCCCTCTGGATGTCACATGAAGCAGGTGGCATCCGTCATGTGGACGGCAATCCACAAAAACCCCGGTCGGAAAGCTGAGAAGCTCAGCATGATTGCAACCCGACGGGACGAAGAAGCACAAAGGGCTAGGCACATTAAGAACACCAACGTCTTCAGGTTGTTATAACCCGGTTATTATATTGAAAAGAGCAACATCTGCATGCTAACTTACTTGTGTGTTTTGAACTGCAATCACCTCGTAGTTGCATGAGATGTATATGCTTTACTATATGGTATTGATTTCACTAAGGCACATTGTTGAGGTGTTTTGAATTGCAATCGCCTTGACCTGGTTGTAGTGCCCAATGTGATACGCCATATCTCCATTTAGGTGCCATGCCCAAGGAGTGTCTTCTCATCTCATAGGAACATATGCATGAATTTAAGCATAAAACATAAACTTATAAGTTTAAGTCATAACCAGTTAGAAACCTGGTCCAACATCAACATCACTTAGTAATAAGACTTGTACCTGTTAGTATACAAGGATGAAATTAACCCAATGTAGAAGTAGGCATTTAGAATTAACTATGTGTAGGGACTAAGGTGTAATTAGCTATAGAATAGAAATGCTCTTGAGAAAGTAAGTTATGACTCATGTCATAAGTTACACCTATAAAATATAGGGTAAATCATATGTCGGTAGCAACATCACACTCAAAATGAGAGAAATGAGAGAGATGTGGCTACAAATGACAACATGGTTTGTATACGTTCTTAACGACATCAACATAGGTGGTGTCAGATCTATTGGTCCATGTGGGAGTTGGCAGGTTAACAGGAAGTCTGACTTCCGCGAGGAAAGTTGGTGTCTGTTGACCGGCAACAAACTCACTGACAGTCTTAACGAGACTGGCGGTGGGTCTGTCAAGCACTGCCCAAATTCAGTGAGTAGTACAGCTACACTGAATAAGAGTTTATTATTATTTTTACTTTTGTATGTTTTTTGTCTGAACATGCATGTGATGTGGATTGATGCGATTGGTGATGTGGTCTACTCCCCCCAAGGTCACAAAGAGTCCCCCCCCCTGATCTATAATCATAGATAGGTTTATGCTTGAAGCTGTGAAGGGCTTTAGAATAGGACATGTAAATTGCAGAAGTTTTAATGAAGAAACTAGGCTGGTTGTCAAGGCAACCCTAGATGCGCTTGATATTTGTTGTCTAACCGAAACTTGGCTAGACGACACACATTCTGACGCCAACATTTTTTGGTCGGGTCGCCAATATCATAGGTTGGACAGAGACAGTAGGGCAGGAGGGCTACTTATTTATCTTAAGAATGACATTGCCTTGTTTTCAGACCGAATCGAGGCCGGTTGTGTCATGACAGATAACTTAGAGGCACTTTGTATCAGGGTTGAAAAGCCTCAAGTAAGGTTCAAAACTATACTGAATGTTTACAGACCACCCAAGTGTAAAGTAGCTGATTTTTTGTTTGAACTAGATGCCATACTTAAACACATATACAAAGAGCATGGTAACACTGAAATATGGCTACTTGGTGACTTCAACATTAATTTACTTGACCCAGATAATAATGAAACTATAGCGCTGGAGACCCTAATGGGCCTAAAGGGCTTGCAGTCTAAAATTTTAGATATCACCAGACCCAAAGAAGATAGCGGCACCTGTATAGATCTAATATACACTAATTGCCACTGCGTGGCAAGTAGTGGGGTCATGATTGAACTAGTCAGTGATCACTTCCCAGTCTACGCCTGCAGGAAAAAGGCTGAAACTGTAACCCAGGAATTGAGCTTTAAAGGCCGCAGTTACAAAAACTATGAGAAAAATGACCTACAGGATGACTTGGCCTATTGGGACTGGTCTGATTTTTATAATACACCAGACCCAAATGTGCAATGGAGTATTGTAAAGGGATCCATTTTGGACTACCTTGACACATACTGCCCTGTAAAGGACATTACATGTAAAGACCATGCCAATGACTGGATGACTAATGAGATAAGGGAAACTATGCTAGACAGGGACCAGGCTGTGAGAAACTATCTGTTTCGACGAACCACCCCTGGCTTAACCACAGTCAAAGCACACAGGAAAAGAGTAGCCAAATCCTGTAAAAAGGCAAAGGGATCCCAAGTAAAGGGGGCACTTCTTGAAAGCAAAGGGGATAGTAAAACTTTCTGGCGAATAATTAATGAATTCCTAAAACCAAAAGACAAATCCACCTCTGCTTCCTATATAGACGAGGCAGGGAATAGGCATGTAGGAAAAGACGCTGCTGAATACTGTAACACCTACTTTGCTGACATTGGGAAAAAGCTTTTCTCTGAAAATGAGGCAACATATGACAGGCCAGCTGATGATCAGCTGGACCTGGCAAAGGTGCTAGACAGCATTACCGAAGCCTCCCGGCTTGCCGGGATTGGGGACTGGCCTAAAGGTAAACCAGTTTTTTCTTATGAACAGGTCATTGAAGTGGTAAAAAACATCAACCCTGACAAATCTTCAGGCCTTAACTTCATATCTGCCAGGGTATGCAAAGACGCCTTCAGTGTACTAATACCACAACTGAGACATCTTTTTAATAGCAGCATAGACACCGGCATCTTTCCCGATGAATGGTCCCAAGCTCTAGTTATTCCAATACCAAAATCAGGTCAGCTCTCCCAAGTCAGTAATTGGAGACCAGTGAGCCTACTGCCTCTACCTGGTAAACTATTAGAAAAGTTAGTCCACTCATATGTCACAAAAATCCTGGACGACAATAAACTTCTCTCGAATAAACAATATGGGTTCCGAAAGGGTACAGGCACTACAGAAGCAGTGTTTGATCTGACAACTGACCTTTATACCACCAGGGATGAAGGTCACTCTTTGGGGGTTTGCTATGTAGATTTCAGCAAGGCCTTTGATTCAATTCATCAGGCCTTGCTGGTGAAGAAAATAAGCAGGTATGGGTTGGGGAGTGGGTTTGCTAAATGGCTGGGAGCCTACCTAAGTGGTAGAAGTCAAAGTACTCTGTTAAACGGTTGCAGGTCTGAAGCTAGGTCAGTCAAATTTGGGGTGCCCCAGGGGTCCATCCTGGGGCCCCTATTGTTCATAATGTTTATAAACGACATCAGTACCTGTGTTGAAAACTGTAGAATACAGCTCTACGCTGACGATATAGCCCTAATAGCCAGTAGCAATACCACAGAAGAAACCCACGGGCGACTCCAGAGGGACGTGCTTAATATTGTTAACTGGTGCAAAGTTAATGGTCTTACAATAAATGCAAAGAAGACCAAAGTGGTATGGCATGGGGGCAAGGCTCAACTAGATAAATTGAATAAATGTAAAATATTAGTTAAAGGAACTGTTCTCGAGAATCCCAGCAGCTACCAATATCTTGGTGTGGAAATTGACAGTAAGCTCACTATGTCAAAGCAAGTGAATAACACCATTAAAACTGTCAGCTACAGGCTCATAAACCTGGGCAGGATAAGGTACCTTGTAGACAAGCACACTGCGCTGCAAATCTACAAGCAGACGGTGGTGCCCTATTTTGATTATTGTAGCTTTGTAACTGAGGGCACCCAGGTGGCACTGGTGGCAAAGCTGCAAAGACTCCAGAACAGGGGCCTCAAAGTATGCAAGGGCAATTATGACAGAATAGCTACTGATCAGCTACACCAGGAGAGTGGAGTCAAGTTGCTGGCTGAGAGGCGTAAAGAACAACTCCTGCTTATCATGTATAAAAGGTCAAAACGGTTACACATGAGGCCTATTGCCAGTCCCAGAACGAGGGCCGACCACAAGGTCAAATTTGCGTTGCGCAGACCACGGTTAGAGAAATTTAAAAAGAGTCCACTGTACAGAGGGGTGAAACTCTGGAGCCGCCTAAAACCAGAGTCCAGATGGCAGATAACATAGACATTTTTAAAAGCAAGTGTATGACAAACCCTGAAGACTCTGACTCAGAGGAGTCTGATGTGGGTGAACAGTCGTCCGAGTCAGAGGGTGAGTGAGATGTGCCTGAAAGGGACATATCTCATCCACAAAACCTGTTACTCTTTTCTTATCCTTATAGTTATTCCTCAGTTTAATTCTTATTTCTTATTTTCTTGTATCTTATATATCATTTCCTACCTCCCTTCATCAATCACGATCTCTTATACACAAACACGGGAGCTCAACACTGGTTACTCTTGTTTATTTATGTTGCTTATATTGGTATGTCATTTTTTATGATCTACTATTTATTTCTATACATCGAATGATATAGATAGAAACAAGCTTATGCACCCTGAGTGAAAGGGCTACTGCATGCCCTATCTGATGCCCTACATTTCACAGTGTTGTATTACTTGCATGATTATACTTTATGTCATATAGGGGACCTGAGTAGACCACATCAACCACACACCACTGCATGTAAATCTTGTATCAACATTGTTTATCATTTATTGTTATTTGGTTTATCCTAATGTGTATTCATCAACAGAAGTTACAGTATTTGGTACTAAATCCTCCTTCTGGGAGTGAGAGACCGTATAAATGGCTAATACGAACGCTTATACCGGAAACAAACGCCAATACAATTGACAGTCATCTTTACGTCAAATATACTTAAGTTAAACCATGAACTCTACGCCACGAGTTGGCATGACTAGCACTGTATACAAGCATTTATCAGCTGTATATCAATCAAGTTAAACCCATGTTGAGATATTGTTAAAACGCACTCTTTTGCTTCAGTTACAAATGAAAACATCACATGACTCGCTCTGTAATACTTTGTAATAAATGGTGTCCGTTTAGGACCCACTGAAACGAAATGGTGTTCAGTCAGTCACAGAGCGGCTGTGTGGTTTGTAGCAGATGTGTAGCCTACATCATGGTGTTCAGTCAGGCACCAGTCATAGAGCGGCTGTATGGTTTGTAGCAGATGTGTAGCCTACATCATGGTGTTCAGTCAGGCACCAGTCACAGAGCGGCTGTATGGTTTGTAGCAGATGTGTAGCCTACATCATGGTGTTCAGTCAGGCACAGAGCGGCTGTATGGTTTGTAGCAGATGTGTAGTCTACATCATGGTGTTCAGCACCAGTCACAGAGCGGCTGTATGGTTTGTAGCAGATGTGTAGCCTACATCATGGTGTTCAGCACCAGGCACAGAGCGGCTGTATGGTTTGTAGCAGATGTGTAGTCTACATCATGGTGTTCAGTCAGTCACAGAGCGGCTGTATGGTTTGTAGCAGATGTGTAGCCTACATCATGGTGTTCAGTCAGGCAGCAGTCACAGAGCGGCTGTATGGTTTGTAGCAGATGTGTAGCCTACATCATGGTGTTCAGTCAGGCACAGAGCGGCTGTATGGTTTGTAGCAGATGTGTAGGCTACATCATGGTGTTCAGCACCAGTCACAGAGCGGCTGGATGGTTTGTAGCAGATGTGTAGCCTACATCATGGTGTTCAGTCAGGCACCAGTCACAGAGCGGCTGTATGGATTGTAGCAGATGTGTAGCCTACATCATGGTGTTCAGTCAGGCACCAGTCACAGAGCGGCTGGATGGTTTGTAGCAGATGTGTAGCCTACATCATGGTGTTCAGTCAGGCACCAGTCACAGAGCGGCTGTATGGTTTGTAGCAGATGTGTAGCCTACATCATGGTGTTCAGCACCAGGCACAGAGCGGCTGTATGGTTTGTAGCAGATGTGTAGCCTACATCATGGTGTTCAGTCAGTCACAGAGCGGCTGTATGGTTTGTAGCAGATGTGTAGCCTACATCATGGTGTTCAGTCAGCACCAGTCACAGAGCGGCTGTATGGTTTGTAGCAGATGTAGGCTACATCATGGTGTTCAGTCAGTCACAGAGCGGCTGTATGGTTTGTAGCAGATGTGTAGCCTACATCATGGTGTTCAGTCAGTCACAGAGCGGCTGTATGGTTTGTAGCAGATGTGTAGCCTACATCATGGTGTTCAGTCAGTCACAGAGCGGCTGTATGGTTTGTAGCAGATGTGTAGCCTACATCATGGTGTTCAGCACCAGTCACAGAGCGGCTGTATGGTTTGTAGCAGATGTGTAGGCTACATCATGGTGTTCAGTCGGTCACAGAGCGGCTGTATGGTTTGTAGCAGATGTGTAGCCTACATCATGGTGTTCAGTCAGTCACCAGTCACAGAGCGGCTGTATGGTTTGTAGCAGATGTGTAGCCTACATCATGGTGTTCAGTCAGGCACCAGTCACAGAGCGGCTGTATGGTTTGTAGCAGATGTGTAGCCTACATCATGGTGTTCAGTCACAGAGCGGCTGTATGGTTTGTAGCAGATGTGTAGCCTACATCATGGTGTTCAGCACCAGTCACAGAGCGGCTGTGTGGTTTGTAGCAGATGTGTAGCCTACATCATGGTGTTCAGCACCAGTCACAGAGCGGCTGTATGGTTTGTAGCAGATGTGTAGCCTACATCATTGTGTTCAGTCAGGCACAGAGCGGCTGTATGGTTTGTAGCAGATGTGTAGCCTACATCATGGTGTTCAGCACCAGTCACAGAGCGGCTGTATGGTTTGTAGCAGATGTGTAGCCTACATCATTGTGTTCAGTCAGGCACAGAGCGGCTGTATGGTTTGTAGGAGATGTGTAGCCTTCATCATGGTGTTCAGCACCAGTCACAGAGCGGCTGTATGGTTAGTAGGAGATGTGTAGCCTACATCATGATGTTCAGTCAGTCACAGAGCGGCTGTATGGCTTGTAGCAGATGTGTAGCCTACATCATGGTGTTCAGTCAGTAACAGAGCGGCTGTATGGTTTGTAGCAGATGTGTAGCCTACATCATGGTGTTCAGTCAGTCACAGAGCGGCTGTATGGTTTGTAGCAGATGTGTAGCCTACATCATGGTGTTCAGTCAGTCACAGAGCGGCTGTATGGTTTGTAACAGATGTGTAGCCTACATCATTGTGTTCAGCACCAGTCACAGAGCAGCTGTATGGTTTGTAGCAGATGTGTAGGCTACATCCTGGTGTTCAGTCAGTCACAGAGCGGCTGTATGGTTTGTAGCAGATGTGTAGGCTACATCATAGTGTTCAGCACCAGTCACAGAGCGGCTGTATGGTTTGTAGCAGATGTGTAGCCTACATCATGGTGTTCAGTCAGTCACAGAGCGGCTGTATGGTTTGTAGCAGATGTGTAGCCTACATCATGGTGTTCAGCACCAGTCACAGAGCGGCTGTATGGTTTGTAGCAGATGTGTAGGCTACATCATGGTGTTCAGTCAGGCACCAGTCACAGAGCGGCTGTATGGTTTGTAGCAGATGTGTAGCCTACATCATGGTGTTCAGTCAGTCACAGAGAGGCTGTATGGTTTGTAGCAGATGTGTAGGCTACATCATGGTGTTCAGCACCAGTCACAGAGCGGCTGTGTGGTTTGTAGCAGATGTGTAGCCTGCATCATGGTGTTCAGTCAGGCACCAGTCACAGAGCGGCTGTATGGTTTGTAGCAGATGTGTAGCCTACATCATGGTGTTCAGTCAGGCACCAGTCACAGAGCGGCTGTATGGTTTGTAGCAGATGTGTAGCCTACAGCATGGTGTTCAGTCAGGCACCAGTCATAGACCGGCTGTATGGTTTGTAGCAGATGTGTAGCCTACATCATGGTGTTCAGTCAGGCACAGAGCGGCTGTATGGTTTGTAGCAGATGTGTAGCCTACATCATGGTGTTCAGCACCAGTCACAGAGCGGCTGTATGGTTTGTAGCAGATGTGTAGCCTACATCATGGTGTTCAGTCAGTCACAGAGCGGCTGTATGGTTTGTAGCAGATGTGTAGCCTACATCATGGTGTTCAGTCAGTCACAGAGCGGCTGTATGGTTTGTAGCAGATGTGTAGCCTACATCATGGTGTTCAGTCAGTCACCTGTCACAGAGCGGCTGTATGGTTTGTAGCAGATGTGTAGCCTACATCATGGTGTTCAGCACCAGTCACAGAGCGGCTATATGGTTTGAAGCAGATGTGTAGCCTACATCATGGTGTTCAGTCAGTCACAGAGCGGCTGTATGGTTTGTTACAGATGTGTAGCCTACATCATGGTGTTCAGTCAGTCACAGAGCGGCTGTATGGTTTGTAGCAGATGTGTAGCCTACATCATGGTGTTCAGTCAGGCACCAGTCACAGAGCGGCTGTATGGTTTGTAGCAGATGTGTAGCCTACATCATGGTGTTCAGTCAGGCACAGAGCGGCTGTATGGTTTGTAGCAGATGTGAGGCCTACATCATGGTGTTCAGTCAGGCACCAGTCACAGAGCGGCTGTATGGTTCAAAGCAGATATGTAGGCTACATCATGGTGTTCAGTCAGGCACCAGTCACAGAGCGGCTGTATGGTTTGTAGCAGATGTGTAGCCTACATCATGGTGTTCAGTCAGTCACAGAGCGGCTGTATGGTTTGTAGCAGATGTGTAGCGTACATCCTGGTGTTCAGCACCAGTCACAGAGCGGCTGTATGGTTTGTTACAGATGTGTAGCCTACATCATGGTGTTCAGTCAGCACCAGTCACAGAGCGGCTGTATGGTTTGTAGCAGATGGGTAGCCTACATCATGGTGTTCAGTCAGTCACAGAGCGGCTGTATGCTTTGTTACAGATGTGAAGCCTACATCATGGTGTTCAGTCAGGCACCAGTCACAGAGCGGCTGTATGGTTTGTAGCAGATGTGTAGCCTACATCATGGGGTTCAGTCAGGCACCAGTCACAGAGTGGCTGTATGGTTTGTAGCAGATGTGTAGCCTACATCCTGGTGTTCAGCACCATTCACAGAGTGGCTGTATGGTTTGTAGCAGATGTGTAGCCTACATCATGGTGTTCAGTCAGGCACCAGTCACAGAGTGGGTGTATGGTTTGTAGCAGATGTGTAGCCTACATCATGGTGTTCAGTCAGGCACCAGTCACAGAGCGGCTGTATGGTTTGTAGCAGATGTGTAGCCTACATCATGGTGTTCAGTCAGGCACAGAGCGGCTGTATGGTTTGTAGCAGATGTGTAGCCTACATCATGGTGTTCAGTCAGTCACAGAGCGGCTGTATGGTTTGTAGCAGATGTGTAGCCTATATCATTGTGTTCAGTCAGTCACAGAGCGGCTGTATGGTTTGTAGCAGATGTGTTGCCTATATCATTGTGTTCAGTCAGTCACAGAGCGGCTGTATGGTTTGTAGCAGATGTGTAGGCTACATCATGGTGTTCAGTCAGTCACAGAGCGGCTGTGTGGTTTGTAGCAGATGTGTAGCCTACATCATGGTGTTCAGTCAGGCACCAGTCACATAGCGGCTGTATGGTTTGTAGCAGATGTGTAGCCTACATCATGGTGTTCAGCACCAGTCACAGAGCGGCTGTATGGTTTGTAGCAGATGTGTAGCCTACATCATGGTGTTCAGTCAGTCACAGAGCGGCTCTATGGTTTGTAGCAGATGTGTAGCCTACATCATGGTGTTCAGCACCAGTCACAGAGCGGCTGTATGGTTTGTAGCAGACGTGTAGCCTACATCATGGTGTTCAGTCAGGCACCAGTCACAGAGCGGCTGTATGGTTTGTAGCAGATGTGTAGCCTACATCATGGTGTTCAGTCAGGCACCAGTCACAGAGCAGCTATATGGTTTGTAGCAGATGTGTAGGCTACATCATGGTGTTCAGTCAGTCACCAGTCACAGAGCGGCTTTATGGTTTGTAGCAGATGTGTAGCCTACATCATGGTGTTCAGTCAGGCACCAGTCACAGAGCGGCTGTATGGTTTGTAGCAGATGTGAAGCCTACATCACGGTGTACAGTCAGTCACAGAGCGGCTGTATGGTTTGTAGCAGATGTCTAGCCTACATCACGGTGTACAGTCAGTCACAGAGCGGCTGTATGGTTTGTAGCAGATGTGTAGCCTACATCATTGTGTTCAGTCAGTCACAGAGCGGCTGTATGGTTTGTAGCAGATGTGTAGCATACATCATCGTGTTCAGTCACAGAGCGGCTGTATGGTTTGTAGCAGATCTGTAGGCTACATCATGGTGTTCAGTCAGTCACAGAGCGGCTGTATGGTTTGTAGCAGATGTGTAGGCTACATCATGGTGTTCAGTCAGTCACAGAGCGCCTGTATGGTTTGTAGCAGATGTGTAGCCTACATCATGGTGTTCAGTCAGTCACCAGTCACAGAGCGGCTGTATGGTTTGTAGCAGATGTGTAGCCTACATCATGGTGTTCAGTCAGTCACAGAGCGGCTGTATGGTTTGTAGCAGATGTGTAGGCTACATCATGGTGTTCAGTCAGTCACAGAGCGGCTGTATGGTTTGTAGCAGATGTGTAGCCTACATCATGGTGTTCAGTCAGGCACCAGTCACAGAGCGGCTATATGGTTTGTAGCAGATGTGTAGCCTACATCATTGTGATCAGTCAGTCACAGAGCTGCTGTATGGTTTGTAGCAGATGTGTAGCCTACATCATGGTGTTCAGCACCAGTCACAGAGCGGCTGTATGGTTTGTAGCAGATGTGTAGCCTACATCATGGTGTTCAGTCAGGCACCAGTCACAGAGCGGCTGTATGGCTTGTAGCAGATGTGTACCCTACTTCATGGTGTTCAGTCAGTCACAGAGCGGCTGTATGGTATGTAGCAGATGTGTAGCCTACATCATGGTGTTCAGTCAGTCACAGAGCGGCTGAGTGGTTTGTCGCAGATGTGTAGCCTACATCATGGTGTTCAGTCAGGCACCAGTCACAGAGCGGCTGTATGGTTTGTAGCAGATGTGTAGGCTACATCATGGTGTTCAGCACCAGTCACAGAGCGGCTGTATGGTTTGTAGCAGATGTGTAGCCTACATCATGGTGTTCAGCACCAGTCACAGAGCGGCTGTATGGTTTGTAGCAGATGTGTAGCCTACATCATGGTGTTCAGTCAGTCACAGAGCGGCTGTATGGTTTGTAACAGATGTGTAGCCTACATCATGGTGTTCAGTCAGGCACCAGTCACAGAGCAGCTGTATGGTTTTTAGCAGATGTGTAGCCTACATCATGGTGTTCAGTCAGGCACCAGTCACAGAGCGGCTGTATGGTTTGTAGCAGATGTGTAGCCTACAGCATGGTGTTCAGTCAGGCACCAGTCACAGAGCGGCTGTATGGTTTGTAGCAGATGTGTAGCCTACATAATGGTGTTCAGTCAGTCACAGAGCGGCTGTATGGTTTGTAGCAGATGTGTAGCCTACATCATGGTGTTCAGTCAGTCACAGAGCGGCTGTATGGTTTGTAGCAGATGTGTAGCCTACAACATGGTGTTCAGTCAGTCACAGAGCGGCTGTATGGTTTGTAGCAGATGTGTAGCCTACATCATGGTGTTCAGCACCAGTCACAGAGCGGCTGTATGGTTTGTAGCAGATGTGTAGCCTACATCATGGTGTTCAGTCAGTCACAGAGCGGCTGTATGGTTTGTAGCAGATGTGTAGCCTACATCATGGTGTTCAGTCAGTCACAGAGCGGCTGTATGGTTTGTAGCAGATGTGTAGCCTACATCATGGTGTTCAGTCAGTCACCTGTCACAGAGCGGCTGTATGGTTTGTAGCAGATGTGTAGCCTACATCATGGTGTTCAGCACCAGTCACAGAGCGGCTGTATGGTTTGAAGCAGATGTGTAGCCTACATCATGGTGTTCAGTCAGTCACAGAGCGGCTGTATGGTTTGTTACAGATGTGTAGCCTACATCATGGTGTTCAGTCAGGCACCAGTCACAGAGCGGCTGTATGGTTTGTAGCAGATGTGTAGCCTACATCATGGTGTTCAGTCAGGCACAGAGCGGCTGTATGGTTTGTAGCAGATGTGAGGCCTACATCATGATGTTCAGTCAGGCACCAGTCACAGAGCGGCTGTATGGTTCAAAGCAGATGTGTAGGCTACATCATGGTGTTCAGTCAGGCACCAGTCACAGAGCGGCTGTATGGTTTGTAGCAGATGTGTAGCCTACATCATGGTGTTCAGTCAGTCACAGAGCGGCTGTATGGTTTGTAGCAGATGTGAAGCCTACATCCTGGTGTTCAGCACCAGTCACAGAGCGGCTGTATGGTTTGTTACAGATGTGTAGCCTACATCATGGTGTTCAGTCAGCACCAGTCACAGAGCGGCTGTATGGTTTGTAGCAGATGGGTAGCCTACATCATGGTGTTCAGTCAGTCACAGAGCGGCTGTATGCTTTGTTACAGATGTGAAGCCTACATCATGGTGTTCAGTCAGGCACCAGTCACAGAGCGGCTGTATGGTTTGTAGCAGATGTGTAGCCTACATCATGGGGTTCAGTCAGGCACCAGTCACAGAGTGGCTGTATGGTTTGTAGCAGATGTGTAGCCTACATCCTGGTGTTCAGCACCATTCACAGAGTGGCTGTATGGTTTGTAGCAGATGTGTAGCCTACATCATGGTGTTCAGTCAGGCACCAGTCACAGAGTGGGTGTATGGTTTGTAGCAGATGTGTAGCCTACATCCTGGTGTTCAGCACCAGTCACAGAGCGGCTGCATGGTTTGTAGCAGATGTGTAGCCTACATCATGGTGTTCAGTCAGTCACAGAGCGGCTGTATGGTTTGTAGCAGATGTGTAGCCTACATCATGGTGTTCAGTCAGGCACCAGTCACAGAGCGGCTGTATGGTTTGTAGCAGATGTGTAGCCTACATCATGGTGTTCAGTCAGGCACAGAGCGGCTGTATGGTTTGTAGCAGATGTGTAGCCTACATCATGGTGTTCAGTCAGTCACAGAGCGGCTGTATGGTTTGTAGCAGATGTGTAGCCTACATCATGGTGTTCAGCACCAGTCACAGAGCTGCTGTATGGTTTGTAGCAGATGTGTAGCCTACATCATGGTGTTCAGTCAGTCACAGAGCGGCTGTATGGTTTGTAGCAGATGTGTAGCCTATATCATTGTGTTCAGTCAGTCACAGAGCGGCTGTATGGTTTGTAGCAGATGTGTTGCCTATATCATTGTGTTCAGTCAGTCACAGAGCGGCTGTATGGTTTGTAGCAGATGTGTAGGCTACATCATGGTGTTCAGTCAGTCACAGAGCGGCTGTGTGGTTTGTAGCAGATGTGTAGCCTACATCATGGTGTTCAGTCAGGCACCAGTCACATAGCGGCTGTATGGTTTGTAGCAGATGTGTAGCCTACATCATGGTGTTCAGCACCAGTCACAGAGCTGCTGTATGGTTTGTAGCAGATGTGTAGCCTACATCATGGTGTTCAGTCAGTCACAGAGCGGCTCTATGGTTTGTAGCAGATGTGTAGCCTACATCATGGTGTTCAGCACCAGTCACAGAGCGGCTGTATGGTTTGTAGCAGACGTGTAGCCTACATTATGGTGTTCAGTCAGGCACCAGTCACAGAGCGGCTGTATGGTTTGTAGCAGATGTGTAGCCTACATCATGGTGTTCAGTCAGGCACCAGTCACAGAGCAGCTATATGGTTTGTAGCAGATGTGTAGGCTACATCATGGTGTTCAGTCAGTCACCAGTCACAGAGCGGCTTTATGGTTTGTAGCAGATGTGTAGCCTACATCATGGTGTTCAGTCAGGCACCAGTCACAGAGCGGCTGTATGGTTTGTAGCAGATGTGAAGCCTACATCACGGTGTACAGTCAGTCACAGAGCGGCTGTATGGTTTGTAGCAGATGTCTAGCCTACATCACGGTGTACAGTCAGGGTCAGAGCGGCTGTATGGTTTGTAGCAGATGTGTAGCCTACATCATTGTGTTCAGTCAGTCACAGAGCGGCTGTATGGTTTGTAGCAGATGTGTAGCATACATCATCGTGTTCAGTCACAGAGCGGCTGTATGGTTTGTAGCAGATCTGTAGGCTACATCATGGTGTTCAGTCAGTCACAGAGCGGCTGTATGGTTTGTAGCAGATGTGTAGGCTACATCATTGTGTTCAGTCAGTCACAGAGCGCCTGTATGGTTTGTAGCAGATGTGTAGCCTACATCATGGTGTTCAGTCAGGCACAGAGCGGCTGTATGGTTTGTAGCAGATGTGTAGCCTACATCATGGTGTTCAGTCAGTCACCAGTCACAGAGCAGCTGTATGGTTTGTAGCAGATGTGTAGCCTACATCATGGTGTTCAGTCAGTCACAGAGCGGCTGTATGGTTTGTAGCAGATGTGTAGCCTACATCATGGTGTTCAGTCAGGCACAGAGCGGCTGTATGGTTTGTAGCAGATGTGTAGCCTACATCATGGTGTTCAGCACCAGTCACAGAGCGGCTGTATGGTTTGTAGCAGATGTGTAGGCTACATCATGGTGTTCAGTCAGTCACAGAGCGGCTGTATGGTTTGTAGCAGATGTGTAGGCTACATCATGGTGTTCAGTCAGTCACAGAGCGGCTGTATGGTTTGTAGCCGATGTGTAGGCTTCATCATGGTCTTCAGTCAGTCACCAGTCACACAGCGGCTGTATGGTTTGTAGCAGATGTGTAGGCTACATCATAGTGTTCAGCACCAGTCACAGAGCGGCTGTATGGTTTGTAGCAGATGTGTAGGCTACATCATGGTGTTCAGTCAGTCACAGAGCGGCTGTATGGTTTGTAGCAGATGTGTAGCCTACATCATGGTGTTCAGTCAGGCACCAGTCACAGAGCGGCTATATGGTTTGTAGCAGATGTGTAGCCTACATCATTGTGATCAGTCAGTCACAGAGCTGCTGTATGGTTTGTAGCAGATGTGTAGCCTACATCATGGTGTTCAGCACCAGTCACAGAGCGGCTGTATGGTTTGTAGCAGATGTGTAGCCTACATCATGGTGTTCAGTCAGGCACCAGTCACAGAGCGGCTGTATGGCTTGTAGCAGATGTGTACCCTACTTCATGGTGTTCAGTCAGTCACAGAGCGGCTGTATGGTATGTAGCAGATGTGTAGCCTACATCATGGTGTTCAGTCAGTCACAGAGCGGCTGAGTGGTTTGTCGCAGATGTGTAGCCTACATCATGGTGTTCAGTCAGGCACCAGTCACAGAGCGGCTGTATGGTTTGTAGCAGATGTGTAGGCTACATCATGGTGTTCAGCACCAGTCACAGAGCGGCTGTATGGTTTGTAGCAGATGTGTAGCCTACATCATGGTGTTCAGCACCAGTCACAGAGCGGCTGTATGGTTTGTAGCAGATGTGTAGCCTACATCATGGTGTTCAGTCAGTCACAGAGCGGCTGTATGGTTTGTAACAGATGTGTAGCCTACATCATGGTGTTCAGTCAGGCACCAGTCACAGAGCAGCTGTATGGTTTTTAGCAGATGTGTAGCCTACATCATGGTGTTCAGTCAGGCACCAGTCACAGAGCGGCTGTATGGTTTGTAGCAGATGTGTAGCCTACATCATGGTGTTCAGTCAGGCACCAGTCACAGAGCGGCTGTATGGTTTTTAGCAGATGTGTAGCCTACATCATGGTGTTCAGCACCAGTCACAGAGCGGCTGTATGGTTTGTAGCAGATGTGTAGCCTACATCATGGTGTTCAGCACCAGTCACAGAGCGGCTGTATGGTTTGTAGCAGATGTGTAGCCTACATCATGGTGTTCAGTCAGGCACCAGTCACAGAGCGGCTGTATGGTTTGTAGCAGATGTGTAGTCTACATCATGGTGTTCAGTCAGTCACAGAGCGGCTGTATGGTTTGTAGCAGACATGTAGCCTACATCATGGTGTTCAGTCACAGAGCGGCTGTATGGTTTGTAGCAGATGTGTAGTCTACATCATGGTGTTCAGTCAGTCACAGAGCGGCTGTATGGTTTGTAGCAGATGTGTAGCCTACATCATGGTGTTCAGTCAGGCACCAGTCACAGAGCAGCTATATGGTTTGTAGCAGATGTGTAGGCTACATCATGGTGTTCAGTCAGTCACCAGTCACAGAGCGGCTTTATGGTTTGTAGCAGATGTGTAGCCTACATCATGGTGTTCAGTCAGGCACCAGTCACAGAGCGGCTGTATGGTTTGTAGCAGATGTGAAGCCTACATCACGGTGTACAGTCAGTCACAGAGCGGCTGTATGGTTTGTAGCAGATGTCTAGCCTACATCACGGTGTACAGTCAGTCACAGAGCGGCTGTATGGTTTGTAGCAGATGTGTAGCCTACATCATTGTGTTCAGTCAGTCACAGAGCGGCTGTATGGTTTGTAGCAGATGTGTAGCATACATCATCGTGTTCAGTCACAGAGCGGCTGTATGGTTTGTAGCAGATCTGTAGGCTACATCATGGTGTTCAGTCAGTCACAGAGCGGCTGTATGGTTTGTAGCAGATGTGTAGGCTACATCATTGTGTTCAGTCAGTCACAGAGCGCCTGTATGGTTTGTAGCAGATGTGTAGCCTACATCATGGTGTTCAGTCAGGCACAGAGCGGCTGTATGGTTTGTAGCAGATGTGTAGCCTACATCATGGTGTTCAGTCAGTCACCAGTCACAGAGCAGCTGTATGGTTTGTAGCAGATGTGTAGCCTACATCATGGTGTTCAGTCAGTCACAGAGCGGCTGTATGGTTTGTAGCAGATGTGTAGCCTACATCATGGTGTTCAGTCAGGCACAGAGCGGCTGTATGGTTTGTAGCAGATGTGTAGCCTACATCATGGTGTTCAGCACCAGTCACAGAGCGGCTGTATGGTTTGTAGCAGATGTGTAGGCTACATCATGGTGTTCAGTCAGTCACAGAGCGGCTGTATGGTTTGTAGCAGATGTGTAGGCTACATCATGGTGTTCAGTCAGTCACAGAGCGGCTGTATGGTTTGTAGCCGATGTGTAGGCTTCATCATGGTCTTCAGTCAGTCACCAGTAACACAGCGGCTGTATGGTTTGTAGCAGATGTGTAGGCTACATCATAGTGTTCAGCACCAGTCACAGAGCGGCTGTATGGTTTGTAGCAGATGTGTAGGCTACATCATGGTGTTCAGTCAGTCACAGAGCGGCTGTATGGTTTGTAGCAGATGTGTAGCCTACATCATGGTGTTCAGTCAGGCACCAGTCACAGAGCGGCTATATGGTTTGTAGCAGATGTGTAGCCTACATCATTGTGATCAGTCAGTCACAGAGCTGCTGTATGGTTTGTAGCAGATGTGTAGCCTACATCATGGTGTTCAGCACCAGTCACAGAGCGGCTGTATGGTTTGTAGCAGATGTGTAGCCTACATCATGGTGTTCAGTCAGGCACCAGTCACAGAGCGGCTGTATGGCTTGTAGCAGATGTGTACCCTACTTCATGGTGTTCAGTCAGTCACAGAGCGGCTGTATGGTATGTAGCAGATGTGTAGCCTACATCATGGTGTTCAGTCAGTCACAGAGCGGCTGAGTGGTTTGTCGCAGATGTGTAGCCTACATCATGGTGTTCAGTCAGGCACCAGTCACAGAGCGGCTGTATGGTTTGTAGCAGATGTGTAGGCTACATCATGGTGTTCAGCACCAGTCACAGAGCGGCTGTATGGTTTGTAGCAGATGTGTAGCCTACATCATGGTGTTCAGCACCAGTCACAGAGCGGCTGTATGGTTTGTAGCAGATGTGTAGCCTACATCATGGTGTTCAGTCAGTCACAGAGCGGCTGTATGGTTTGTAACAGATGTGTAGCCTACATCATGGTGTTCAGTCAGGCACCAGTCACAGAGCAGCTGTATGGTTTTTAGCAGATGTGTAGCCTACATCATGGTGTTCAGTCAGGCACCAGTCACAGAGCGGCTGTATGGTTTGTAGCAGATGTGTAGCCTACATCATGGTGTTCAGTCAGGCACCAGTCACAGAGCGGCTGTATGGTTTTTAGCAGATGTGTAGCCTACATCATGGTGTTCAGCACCAGTCACAGAGCGGCTGTATGGTTTGTAGCAGATGTGTAGCCTACATCATGGTGTTCAGCACCAGTCACAGAGCGGCTGTATGGTTTGTAGCAGATGTGTAGTCTACATCATGGTGTTCAGTCAGTCACAGAGCGGCTGTATGGTTTGTAGCAGACATGTAGCCTACATCATGGTGTTCAGTCACAGAGCGGCTGTATGGTTTGTAGCAGATGTCTAGCCTACATCACGGTGTACAGTCAGTCACAGAGCGGCTGTATGGTTTGTAGCAGATGTGTAGCCTACATCATTGTGTTCAGTCAGTCACAGAGCGGCTGTATGGTTTGTAGCAGATGTGTAGCATACATCATCGTGTTCAGTCACAGAGCAGCTGTATGGTTTGTAGCAGATCTGTAGGCTACATCATGGTGTTCAGTCAGTCACAGAGCGGCTGTATGGTTTGTAGCAGATGTGTAGGCTACATCATGGTGTTCAGTCAGTCACAGAGCGCCTGTATGGTTTGTAGCAGATGTGTAGCCTACATCATGGTGTTCAGTCAGGCACAGAGCGGCTGTATGGTTTGTAGCAGATGTGTAGCCTACATCATGGTGTTCAGTCAGTCACCAGTCACAGAGCGGCTGTATGGTTTGTAGCAGATGTGTAGCCTACATCATGGTGTTCAGTCAGTCACAGAGCGGCTGTATGGTTTGTAGCAGATGTGTAGCCTACATCATGGTGTTCAGTCAGGCACAGAGCGGCTGTATGGTTTGTAGCAGATGTGTAGCCTACATCATGGTGTTCAGCACCAGTCACAGAGCGGCTGTATGGTTTGTAGCAGATGTGTAGGCTACATCATGGTGTTCAGTCAGTCACAGAGCGGCTGTATGGTTTGTAGCAGATGTGTAGGCTACATCATGGTGTTCAGTCAGTCACAGAGCGGCTGTATGGTTTGTAGCCGATGTGTAGGCTTCATCATGGTCTTCAGTCAGTCACCAGTCACACAGCGGCTGTATGGTTTGTAGCAGATGTGTAGGCTACATCATAGTGTTCAGCACCAGTCACAGAGCGGCTGTATGGTTTGTAGCAGATGTGTAGGCTACATCATGGTGTTCAGTCAGTCACAGAGCGGCTGTATGGTTTGTAGCAGATGTGTAGCCTACATCATGGTGTTCAGTCAGGCACCAGTCACAGAGCGGCTATATGGTTTGTAGCAGATGTGTAGCCTACATCATTGTGATCAGTCAGTCACAGAGCGGCTGTATGGTTTGTAGCAGATGTGTAGCCTACATCATGGTGTTCAGCACCAGTCACAGAGCGGCTGTATGGTTTGTAGCAGATGTGTAGCCTACATCATGGTGTTCAGTCAGGCACCAGTCACAGAGCGGCTGTATGGCTTGTAGCAGATGTGTACCCTACTTCATGGTGTTCAGTCAGTCACAGAGCGGCTGTATGGTATGTAGCAGATGTGTAGCCTACATCATGGTGTTCAGTCAGTCACAGAGCGGCTGAGTGGTTTGTCGCAGATGTGTAGCCTACATCATGGTGTTCAGTCAGGCACCAGTCACAGAGCGGCTGTATGGTTTGTAGCAGATGTGTAGGCTACATCATGGTGTTCAGCACCAGTCACAGAGCGGCTGTATGGTTTGTAGCAGATGTGTAGCCTACATCATGGTGTTCAGCACCAGTCACAGAGCGGCTGTATGGTTTGTAGCAGATGTGTAGCCTACATCATGGTGTTCAGTCAGTCACAGAGCGGCTGTATGGTTTGTAACAGATGTGTAGCCTACATCATGGTGTTCAGTCAGGCACCAGTCACAGAGCAGCTGTATGGTTTTTAGCAGATGTGTAGCCTACATCATGGTGTTCAGTCAGGCACCAGTCACAGAGCGGCTGTATGGTTTGTAGCAGATGTGTAGCCTACATCATGGTGTTCAGTCAGGCACCAGTCACAGAGCGGCTGTATGGTTTTTAGCAGATGTGTAGCCTACATCATGGTGTTCAGCACCAGTCACAGAGCGGCTGTATGGTTTGTAGCAGATGTGTAGCCTACATCATGGTGTTCAGCACCAGTCACAGAGCGGCTGTATGGTTTGTAGCAGATGTGTAGCCTACATCATGGTGTTCAGTCAGGCACCAGTCACAGAGCGGCTGTATGGTTTGTAGCAGATGTGTAGTCTACATCATGGTGTTCAGTCAGTCACAGAGCGGCTGTATGGTTTGTAGCAGACATGTAGCCTACATCATGGTGTTCAGTCACAGAGCGGCTGTATGGTTAGTAGCAGATGTGTAGCCTTCATCATGGTGTTCAGTCACAGAGCGGCTGTATGGTTAGTAGCAGATGTGTAGCCTGCATCATGGTGTTCAGTCAGGCACCAGTCACAGAGCAGCTGTATGGTTTGTAGCAGATGTGTAGGCTACATCATGGTGTTCAGCACCAGTCACAGAGCGGCTGTATGGTTTGTAGCAGATGTGTAGCCTACATCATGGTGTTCAGTCAGTCACAGAGCGGCTGTATGGTTTGTAGCAGATGTGTAGCCTGCATCATGGTGTTCAGCACCAGTCACAGAGCGGCTGTATGGTTTGTAGCAGATGTGTAGCCTACATCATGGTGTTCAGTCAGGCACCAGTCACAGAGCGGCTGTATGGTTTGTGGCAGTTGTGTAGGCTACATAATGGTGTTCAGTCAGTCACAGAGCGGCTGTGTGGTTTGTAGCAGATGTGTAGCCTACATCATGGTGTTCAGTCAGGCACAGAGCGGCTGTATGGTTTGTAGCAGATGAGTAGGCTACATCATTGTGTTCAGTCAGTCACATATCGGCTGTATGGTTTGTAGCAGATGAGTAGCCTACATCATTGTGTTCAGTCAGTCACAGAGCGGCTGTATGGTTTGTAGCAGATGTGTAGCCTACATCATGGTGTTCAGCACCAGTCACAGAGCAGCTGTATGGTTTGTAGCAGATGTGTAGGCTACATCATGGTGTTCAGTCAGTCACAGAGCGGCTGTATGGTTTGTGGCAGATGTGTAGCCTACATCATGGTGTTCAGTCAGGCACAGAGCGGCTGTATGGTTCGTAGCAGATGTGTAGGCTACATCATGGTGTTCAGTCAGTCACAGAGCGGCTGTATGGTTTGTAGCAGATGTGTAGCCTACATCATGGTGTTCAGTCAGTCACAGAGCGGCTGTATGGTTTGTGGCAGATGTGTAGCCTACATCATGGTGTTCAGTCAGGCACCAGTCACAGAGCGGCTGTATGGTTTGTAGCAGATGTGTAGGCTACATCATGGTGTTCAGTCAGTCACAGAGCGGCTGTATGGTTTGTAGCAGATGTGTAGGCTACATCATGGTGTTCAGTCAGTCACAGAGCGGCTGTATGGTTTGTAGCAGATGTGTAGCCTACATCATGGTGTTCAGTCAGTCACAGAGCGGCTGTATGGTTTGTGGCAGATGTGTAGCCTACATCATGGTGTTCAGTCAGGCACCAGTCACAGAGCGGCTGTATGGTTTGTAGCAGATGTGTAGCCTACATCATGGTGTTCAGTCAGGCACAGAGCGGCTGTATGGTTTGTAGCAGATGTGTAGCCTACATCATGGTGTTCAGTCAGTCACAGAGCGGCTGTATGGTTTGTGGCAGATGTGAAGCCTACATCATGGTGTTCAGTCAGGCACCAGACACAGAGCGGCTGTATGGTTTGTAGCAGATGTGTAGCCTACATCATAGTGTTCAGCACCAGTCACAGAGCGGCTGTATGGTTTGTAGCAGATGTGTAGCCTACATCATGGTGTTCAGTCAGGCACCAGTCACAGAGCGGCTGTATGGTTTGTAGCAGAAGTGTAGCCTACATCATGGTGTTCAGCACCAGTCACAGAGCGGCTGTATGGTTTGTAGCAGATGTGTAGCCTACATCATGGTGTTCAGCACCAGTCACAGAGCAGCTGTATGGTTTGTAGCAGATGTGTATACTACATCATGGTGTTCAGTCAGTCACAGAGCGGCTGTATGGTTTGTAGCAGATGTGTAGTCTACATCATGGTGTTCAGCACCAGTCACAGAGCAGCTGTATGGTTTGTAGCAGATGTGTAGCCTACATCATGGTGTTCAGTCAGTCACAGAGCGGCTGTATGGTTTGTAGGAGATGTGTAGCCTACATCATGGTGTTCAGTCAGTCACAGAGCAGCTGTGTGGTTTGTAGCAGATGTGTAGCCTACATCATGGTGTTCAGTCAGTCACAGAGCAGCTGTGTGGTTTGTAGCAGATGTGTAGCCTACATCCTGGTGTTCAGTCACATATCGGCTGTATGGTTTGTAGCAGATGAGTAGGCTACATCATAGTGTTCAGCACCAGTCACAGAGCGGCTGTATGGTTTGTAGCAGATGTGTAGCCTACATCATGGTGTTCAGCACCAGTCACAGAGCGGCTGTATGGTTTGTAGCAGATGTGAAGCCTACATCATGGTGTTCAGTCGGTCACAGAGCGGCTGTATGGTTTGTAGCAGATGTGTAGCCTACATCATGGTGTTCAGTCAGGCACCAGTCACAGAGCGGCTGTATGGTTTGTAGCAGATGTGTAGGCTACATCATGGTGTTCAGTCAGGCACCAGTCACAGAGCGGCTGTATGGTTTATAGCAGATGTGTAGGCTACATCATGGTGTTCAGTCAGGCACCAGTCACAGAGTGGCTGTATGGTTTGTAGCAGATGTGTAGGCTACATCATGGTGTTCAGCACCAGTCACAGAGCGGCTGTATGGTTTGTAGCAGATGTGTAGCCTACATCATGGTGTTCAGCACCAGTCACAGAGCGGCTGTATGGTTTGTAGCAGATGTGTAGCCTACATCATGGTGTTCAGTCAGGCACCAGTCACAGAGCAGCTGTATGGTTTGTAGCAGTTGTGTAGGCTACATAATGGTGTTCAGTCAGTCACAGAGCGGCTGTATGGTTTGTAGCAGATGTGTAGCCTACATCATGGTGTTCAGTCAGGCACAGAGCGGCTGTATGGTTTGTAGCAGATGAGTAGGCTACATCATGGTGTTCAGTCAGTCACATATCGGCTGTATGGTTTGTAACAGATGAGTAGCCTACATCATTGTGTTCAGTCAGTCACAGAGCGGCTGTATGGTTTGTAGCAGATGTGTAGCCTACATCATGGTGTTCAGCACCAGTCACAGAGCGGCTGTATGGTTTGTAGCAGATGTGTAGGCTACATCATGGTGTTCAGTCAGTCACAGAGCGGCTGTATGGTTTGTAGCAGATGTGTAGCCTACATCATGGTGTTCAGTCAGGCACCAGTCACAGAGCAGCTGTATGGTTTGTGGCAGATGTGTAGCCTACATCATGGTGTTCAGTCAGTCACAGAGCGGCTGTATGGTTTGTAGCAGATGTGTAGCCTACATCATGGTGTTCAGCACCAGTCACAGAGCGGCTGTATGGTTTGTAGCAGATGTGTAGCCTACATCATGGTGTTCAGTCAGTCACAGAGCGGCTGTATGGTTTGTGGCAGATGTGTAGCCTACATCATGGTGTTCAGTCAGGCACCAGTCACAGAGCGGCTGTATGGTTTGTAGCAGATGTGTAGCCTACATCATGGTGTTCAGTCAGGCACCAGTCACAGAGCGGCTGTATGGTTTGTAGCAGATGTGTAGCCTACATCATGGTGTTCAGTCAGGCACAGAGCGGCTGTATGGTTTGTAGCAGATGTGTATACTACATCATGGTGTTCAGTCAGGCACCAGACACAGAGCGGCTGTATGGTTTGTAGCAGATGTGTAGCCTACATCATGGTGTTCAGTCAGGCACAGAGAGGCTGTATGGTTTGTAGCAGATGTGTAGCCTACATCATAGTGTTCAGCACCAGTCACAGAGCGGCTGTATGGTTTGTAGCAGATGTGTAGCCTACATCATGGTGTTCAGTCAGGCACCAGTCACAGAGCGGCTGTATGGTTTGTAGCAGAAGTGTAGCCTACATCATGGTGTTCAGCACCAGTCACAGAGCGGCTGTATGGTTTGTAACAGATGTGTAGCCTACATCATGGTGTTCAGTCAGTCACAGAGCGGCTGTATGGTTTGTAGCAGATGTGTAGCCTACATCATGGTGTTCAGTCAGTCACAGAGCGGCTGTATGGTTTGTAGCAGATGTGTAGCCTACATCATGGTGTTCAGTCAGTCACAGAGCGGCTGAATGGTTTGTAGCAGATGTGTAGCCTACATCATGGTGTTCAGTCAGGCACAGAGCGGCTGTATGGTTTGTAGCAGATGTGTAGCCTACATCATGGTGTTCAGCACCAGTCACAGAGCAGCTGTATGGTTTGTAGCAGATGTGTAGCCTACATCATGGTGTTCAGTCACATATCGGCTGTATGGTTTGTAGCAGATGAGTAGGCTACATCATAGTGTTCAGCACCAGTCACAGAGCGGCTGTATGGTTTGTAGCAGATGTGTAGCCTACATCATGGTGTTCAGTCAGGCACCAGTCACAGAGCGGCTGTATGGTTTGTAGCAGATGTGTAGGCTACATCATGGTGTTCAGTCAGGCACCAGTCACAGAGCGGCTGTATGGTTTGTAGCAGATGTGTAGGCTACATCATGGTGTTCAGTCAGGCACCAGTCACAGAGCGGCTGTATGGTATGTAGCAGATGTGTAGGCTACATCATGGTGTTCAGCACCAGTCACAGAGCGGCTGTATGGTTTGTAGCAGATGTGTAGCCTACATCATGGTGTTCAGCACCAGTCACAGAGCGGCTGTATGGTTTGTAGCAGATGTGTAGCCTACATCATGGTGTTCAGTCAGGCACCAGTCACAGAGCGGCTGTATGGTTTGTAGCAGTTGTGTAGGCTACATAATGGTGTTCAGTCAGTCACAGAGCGGCTGTATGGTTTGTAGCAGATGTGTAGGCTACATCATGGTGTTCAGTCAGTCACAGAGCGGCTGTATGGTTTGTAGCAGATGTGTAGCCTACATCATGGTGTTCAGTCAGGCACCAGTCACAGAGCGGCTATATGGTTTGTAGCAGATGTGTAGCCTACATCATTGTGATCAGTCAGTCACAGAGCTGCTGTATGGTTTGTAGCAGATGTGTAGCCTACATCATGGTGTTCAGCACCAGTCACAGAGCGGCTGTATGGTTTGTAGCAGATGTGTAGCCTACATCATGGTGTTCAGTCAGGCACCAGTCACAGAGCGGCTGTATGGCTTGTAGCAGATGTGTACCCTACTTCATGGTGTTCAGTCAGTCACAGAGCGGCTGTATGGTATGTAGCAGATGTGTAGCCTACATCATGGTGTTCAGTCAGTCACAGAGCGGCTAAGTGGTTTGTCGCAGATGTGTAGCCTACATCATGGTGTTCAGTCAGGCACCAGTCACAGAGCGGCTGTATGGTTTGTAGCAGATGTGTAGGCTACATCATGGTGTTCAGCACCAGTCACAGAGCGGCTGTATGGTTTGTAGCAGATGTGTAGCCTACATCATGGTGTTCAGCACCAGTCACAGAGCGGCTGTATGGTTTGTAGCAGATGTGTAGCCTACATCATGGTGTTCAGTCAGTCACAGAGCGGCTGTATGGTTTGTAACAGATGTGTAGCCTACATCATGGTGTTCAGTCAGGCACCAGTCACAGAGCAGCTGTATGGTTTTTAGCAGATGTGTAGCCTACATCATGGTGTTCAGTCAGGCACCAGTCACAGAGCGGCTGTATGGTTTGTAGCAGATGTGTAGCCTACAGCATGGTGTTCAGTCAGGCACCAGTCATAGACCGGCTGTATGGTTTGTAGCAGATGTGTAGCCTACATCATGGTGTTCAGTCAGTCACAGAGCGGCTGTATGGTTTGTAGCAGATGTGTAGCCTACATCATGGTGTTCAGCACCAGTCACAGAGCGGCTGTATGGTTTGTAGCAGATGTGTAGCCTACATCATGGTGTTCAGTCAGTCACAGAGCGGCTGTATGGTTTGTAGCAGATGTGTAGCCTACATCATGGTGTTCAGTCAGTCACAGAGCGGCTGTATGGTTTGTAGCAGATGTGTAGCCTACATCATGGTGTTCAGTCAGTCACCTGTCACAGAGCGGCTGTATGGTTTGTAGCAGATGTGTAGCCTACATCATGGTGTTCAGCACCAGTCACAGAGCGGCTGTATGGTTTGAAGCAGATGTGTAGCCTACATCATGGTGTTCAGTCAGTCACAGAGCGGCTGTATGGTTTGTTACAGATGTGTAGCCTACATCATGGTGTTCAGTCAGTCACAGAGCGGCTGTATGGTTTGTAGCAGATGTGTAGTCTACATCATGGTGTTCAGCACCAGTCACAGAGCGGCTGTATGGTTTGAAGCAGATGTGTAGCCTACATCATGGTGTTCAGTCAGTCACAGAGCGGCTGTATGGTTTGTAGCAGATGTGTAGCCTACATCATGGTGTTCAGTCAGGCACCAGTCACAGAGCGGCTGTATGGTTTGTAGCAGATGTGTAGCCTACATCATGGTGTTCAGTCAGGCACAGAGCGGCTGTATGGTTTGTAGCAGATGTGAGGCCTACATCATGATGTTCAGTCAGGCACCAGTCACAGAGCGGCTGTATGGTTCAAAGCAGATGTGTAGGCTACATCATGGTGTTCAGTCAGGCACCAGTCACAGAGCGGCTGTATGGTTTGTAGCAGATGTGTAGCCTACATCATGGTGTTCAGTCAGTCACAGAGCGGCTGTATGGTTTGTAGCAGATGTGAAGCCTACATCCTGGTGTTCAGCACCAGTCACAGAGCGGCTGTATGGTTTGTTACAGATGTGTAGCCTACATCATGGTGTTCAGTCAGCACCAGTCACAGAGCGGCTGTATGGTTTGTAGCAGATGGGTAGCCTACATCATGGTGTTCAGTCAGTCACAGAGCGGCTGTATGCTTTGTTACAGATGTGAAGCCTACATCATGGTGTTCAGTCAGGCACCAGTCACAGAGCGGCTGTATGGTTTGTAGCAGATGTGTAGCCTACATCATGGGGTTCAGTCAGGCACCAGTCACAGAGTGGCTGTATGGTTTGTAGCAGATGTGTAGCCTACATCCTGGTGTTCAGCACCATTCACAGAGTGGCTGTATGGTTTGTAGCAGATGTGTAGCCTACATCATGGTGTTCAGTCAGGCACCAGTCACAGAGTGGGTGTATGGTTTGTAGCAGATGTGTAGCCTACATCCTGGTGTTCAGCACCAGTCACAGAGCGGCTGCATGGTTTGTAGCAGATGTGTAGCCTACATCATGGTGTTCAGTCAGTCACAGAGCGGCTGTATGGTTTGTAGCAGATGTGTAGCCTACATCATGGTGTTCAGTCAGGCACCAGTCACAGAGCGGCTGTATGGTTTGTAGCAGATGTGTAGCCTACATCATGGTGTTCAGTCAGGCACAGAGCGGCTGTATGGTTTGTAGCAGATGTGTAGCCTACATCATGGTGTTCAGTCAGTCACAGAGCGGCTGTATGGTTTGTAGCAGATGTGTAGCCTACATCATGGTGTTCAGCACCAGTCACAGAGCTGCTGTATGGTTTGTAGCAGATGTGTAGCCTGCATCATGGTGTTCAGTCAGTCACAAAGCAGCTGTATGGTTTGTAGCAGATGTGTAGCCTACATCATGGTGTTCAGTCAGTCACAGAGCGGCTGTATGGTTTGTAGCAGATGTGTAGCCTATATCATTGTGTTCAGTCAGTCACAGAGCGGCTGTATGGTTTGTAGCAGATGTGTTGCCTATATCATTGTGTTCAGTCAGTCACAGAGCGGCTGTATGGTTTGTAGCAGATGTGTAGGCTACATCATGGTGTTCAGTCAGTCACAGAGCGGCTGTGTGGTTTGTAGCAGATGTGTAGCCTACATCATGGTGTTCAGTCAGGCACCAGTCACATAGCGGCTGTATGGTTTGTAGCAGATGTGTAGCCTACATCATGGTGTTCAGCACCAGTCACAGAGCTGCTGTATGGTTTGTAGCAGATGTGTAGCCTACATCATGGTGTTCAGTCAGTCACAGAGCGGCTCTATGGTTTGTAGCAGATGTGTAGCCTACATCATGGTGTTCAGCACCAGTCACAGAGCGGCTGTATGGTTTGTAGCAGACGTGTAGCCTACATTATGGTGTTCAGTCAGGCACCAGTCACAGAGCGGCTGTATGGTTTGTAGCAGATGTGTAGCCTACATCATGGTGTTCAGTCAGGCACCAGTCACAGAGCAGCTATATGGTTTGTAGCAGATGTGTAGGCTACATCATGGTGTTCAGTCAGTCACCAGTCACAGAGCGGCTTTATGGTTTGTAGCAGATGTGTAGCCTACATCATGGTGTTCAGTCAGGCACCAGTCACAGAGCGGCTGTATGGTTTGTAGCAGATGTGAAGCCTACATCACGGTGTACAGTCAGTCACAGAGCGGCTGTATGGTTTGTAGCAGATGTCTAGCCTACATCACGGTGTACAGTCAGTCACAGAGCGGCTGTATGGTTTGTAGCAGATGTGTAGCCTACATCATTGTGTTCAGTCAGTCACAGAGCGGCTGTATGGTTTGTAGCAGATGTGTAGCATACATCATCGTGTTCAGTCACAGAGCGGCTGTATGGTTTGTAGCAGATCTGTAGGCTACATCATGGTGTTCAGTCAGTCACAGAGCGGCTGTATGGTTTGTAGCAGATGTGTAGGCTACATCATGGTGTTCAGTCAGTCACAGAGCGCCTGTATGGTTTGTAGCAGATGTGTAGCCTACATCATGGTGTTCAGTCAGGCACAGAGCGGCTGTATGGTTTGTAGCAGATGTGTAGCCTACATCATGGTGTTCAGTCAGTCACCAGTCACAGAGCGGCTGTATGGTTTGTAGCAGATGTGTAGCCTACATCATGGTGTTCAGTCAGTCACAGAGCGGCTGTATGGTTTGTAGCAGATGTGTAGCCTACATCATGGTGTTCAGTCAGGCACAGAGCGGCTGTATGGTTTGTAGCAGATGTGTAGCCTACATCATGGTGTTCAGCACCAGTCACAGAGCGGCTGTATGGTTTGTAGCAGATGTGTAGGCTACATCATGGTGTTCAGTCAGTCACAGAGCGGCTGTATGGTTTGTAGCAGATGTGTAGGCTACATCATGGTGTTCAGTCAGTCACAGAGCGGCTGTATGGTTTGTAGCCGATGTGTAGGCTTCATCATGGTCTTCAGTCAGTCACCAGTCACACAGCGGCTGTATGGTTTGTAGCAGATGTGTAGGCTACATCATAGTGTTCAGCACCAGTCACAGAGCGGCTGTATGGTTTGTAGCAGATGTGTAGGCTACATCATGGTGTTCAGTCAGTCACAGAGCGGCTGTATGGTTTGTAGCAGATGTGTAGCCTACATCATGGTGTTCAGTCAGGCACCAGTCACAGAGCGGCTATATGGTTTGTAGCAGATGTGTAGCCTACATCATTGTGATCAGTCAGTCACAGAGCTGCTGTATGGTTTGTAGCAGATGTGTAGCCTACATCATGGTGTTCAGCACCAGTCACAGAGCGGCTGTATGGTTTGTAGCAGATGTGTAGCCTACATCATGGTGTTCAGTCAGGCACCAGTCACAGAGCGGCTGTATGGCTTGTAGCAGATGTGTACCCTACTTCATGGTGTTCAGTCAGTCACAGAGCGGCTGTATGGTATGTAGCAGATGTGTAGCCTACATCATGGTGTTCAGTCAGTCACAGAGCGGCTGAGTGGTTTGTCGCAGATGTGTAGCCTACATCATGGTGTTCAGTCAGGCACCAGTCACAGAGCGGCTGTATGGTTTGTAGCAGATGTGTAGGCTACATCATGGTGTTCAGCACCAGTCACAGAGCGGCTGTATGGTTTGTAGCAGATGTGTAGCCTACATCATGGTGTTCAGCACCAGTCACAGAGCGGCTGTATGGTTTGTAGCAGATGTGTAGCCTACATCATGGTGTTCAGTCAGTCACAGAGCGGCTGTATGGTTTGTAACAGATGTGTAGCCTACATCATGGTGTTCAGTCAGGCACCAGTCACAGAGCAGCTGTATGGTTTTTAGCAGATGTGTAGCCTACATCATGGTGTTCAGTCAGGCACCAGTCACAGAGCGGCTGTATGGTTTGTAGCAGATGTGTAGCCTACATCATGGTGTTCAGTCAGGCACCAGTCACAGAGCGGCTGTATGGTTTTTAGCAGATGTGTAGCCTACATCATGGTGTTCAGCACCAGTCACAGAGCGGCTGTATGGTTTGTAGCAGATGTGTAGCCTACATCATGGTGTTCAGCACCAGTCACAGAGCGGCTGTATGGTTTGTAGCAGATGTGTAGCCTACATCATGGTGTTCAGTCAGGCACCAGTCACAGAGCGGCTGTATGGTTTGTAGCAGATGTGTAGTCTACATCATGGTGTTCAGTCAGTCACAGAGCGGCTGTATGGTTTGTAGCAGACATGTAGCCTACATCATGGTGTTCAGTCACAGAGCGGCTGTATGGTTTGTAGCAGATGTGTAGCCTACATCATGGTGTTCAGTCAGTCACAGAGCGGCTGTATGGTTTGTAGCAGATGTGTAGCCTACATCATGGTGTTCAGTCAGTCACCTGTCACAGAGCGGCTGTATGGTTTGTAGCAGATGTGTAGCCTACATCATGGTGTTCAGCACCAGTCACAGAGCGGCTGTATGGTTTGAAGCAGATGTGTAGCCTACATCATGGTGTTCAGTCAGTCACAGAGCGGCTGTATGGTTTGTTACAGATGTGTAGCCTACATCATGGTGTTCAGTCAGTCACAGAGCGGCTGTATGGTTTGTAGCAGATGTGTAGTCTACATCATGGTGTTCAGCACCAGTCACAGAGCGGCTGTATGGTTTGAAGCAGATGTGTAGCCTACATCATGGTGTTCAGTCAGTCACAGAGCGGCTGTATGGTTTGTAGCAGATGTGTAGCCTACATCATGGTGTTCAGTCAGGCACCAGTCACAGAGCGGCTGTATGGTTTGTAGCAGATGTGTAGCCTACATCATGGTGTTCAGTCAGGCACAGAGCGGCTGTATGGTTTGTAGCAGATGTGAGGCCTACATCATGATGTTCAGTCAGGCACCAGTCACAGAGCGGCTGTATGGTTCAAAGCAGATGTGTAGGCTACATCATGGTGTTCAGTCAGGCACCAGTCACAGAGCGGCTGTATGGTTTGTAGCAGATGTGTAGCCTACATCATGGTGTTCAGTCAGTCACAGAGCGGCTGTATGGTTTGTAGCAGATGTGAAGCCTACATCCTGGTGTTCAGCACCAGTCACAGAGCGGCTGTATGGTTTGTTACAGATGTGTAGCCTACATCATGGTGTTCAGTCAGCACCAGTCACAGAGCGGCTGTATGGTTTGTAGCAGATGGGTAGCCTACATCATGGTGTTCAGTCAGTCACAGAGCGGCTGTATGCTTTGTTACAGATGTGAAGCCTACATCATGGTGTTCAGTCAGGCACCAGTCACAGAGCGGCTGTATGGTTTGTAGCAGATGTGTAGCCTACATCATGGGGTTCAGTCAGGCACCAGTCACAGAGTGGCTGTATGGTTTGTAGCAGATGTGTAGCCTACATCCTGGTGTTCAGCACCATTCACAGAGTGGCTGTATGGTTTGTAGCAGATGTGTAGCCTACATCATGGTGTTCAGTCAGGCACCAGTCACAGAGTGGGTGTATGGTTTGTAGCAGATGTGTAGCCTACATCCTGGTGTTCAGCACCAGTCACAGAGCGGCTGCATGGTTTGTAGCAGATGTGTAGCCTACATCATGGTGTTCAGTCAGTCACAGAGCGGCTGTATGGTTTGTAGCAGATGTGTAGCCTACATCATGGTGTTCAGTCAGGCACCAGTCACAGAGCGGCTGTATGGTTTGTAGCAGATGTGTAGCCTACATCATGGTGTTCAGTCAGGCACAGAGCGGCTGTATGGTTTGTAGCAGATGTGTAGCCTACATCATGGTGTTCAGTCAGTCACAGAGCGGCTGTATGGTTTGTAGCAGATGTGTAGCCTACATCATGGTGTTCAGCACCAGTCACAGAGCTGCTGTATGGTTTGTAGCAGATGTGTAGCCTGCATCATGGTGTTCAGTCAGTCACAAAGCAGCTGTATGGTTTGTAGCAGATGTGTAGCCTACATCATGGTGTTCAGTCAGTCACAGAGCGGCTGTATGGTTTGTAGCAGATGTGTAGCCTATATCATTGTGTTCAGTCAGTCACAGAGCGGCTGTATGGTTTGTAGCAGATGTGTTGCCTATATCATTGTGTTCAGTCAGTCACAGAGCGGCTGTATGGTTTGTAGCAGATGTGTAGGCTACATCATGGTGTTCAGTCAGTCACAGAGCGGCTGTGTGGTTTGTAGCAGATGTGTAGCCTACATCATGGTGTTCAGTCAGGCACCAGTCACATAGCGGCTGTATGGTTTGTAGCAGATGTGTAGCCTACATCATGGTGTTCAGCACCAGTCACAGAGCTGCTGTATGGTTTGTAGCAGATGTGTAGCCTACATCATGGTGTTCAGTCAGTCACAGAGCGGCTCTATGGTTTGTAGCAGATGTGTAGCCTACATCATGGTGTTCAGCACCAGTCACAGAGCGGCTGTATGGTTTGTAGCAGACGTGTAGCCTACATTATGGTGTTCAGTCAGGCACCAGTCACAGAGCGGCTGTATGGTTTGTAGCAGATGTGTAGCCTACATCATGGTGTTCAGTCAGGCACCAGTCACAGAGCAGCTATATGGTTTGTAGCAGATGTGTAGGCTACATCATGGTGTTCAGTCAGTCACCAGTCACAGAGCGGCTTTATGGTTTGTAGCAGATGTGTAGCCTACATCATGGTGTTCAGTCAGGCACCAGTCACAGAGCGGCTGTATGGTTTGTAGCAGATGTGAAGCCTACATCACGGTGTACAGTCAGTCACAGAGCGGCTGTATGGTTTGTAGCAGATGTCTAGCCTACATCACGGTGTACAGTCAGTCACAGAGCGGCTGTATGGTTTGTAGCAGATGTGTAGCCTACATCATTGTGTTCAGTCAGTCACAGAGCGGCTGTATGGTTTGTAGCAGATGTGTAGCATACATCATCGTGTTCAGTCACAGAGCGGCTGTATGGTTTGTAGCAGATCTGTAGGCTACATCATGGTGTTCAGTCAGTCACAGAGCGGCTGTATGGTTTGTAGCAGATGTGTAGGCTACATCATGGTGTTCAGTCAGTCACAGAGCGCCTGTATGGTTTGTAGCAGATGTGTAGCCTACATCATGGTGTTCAGTCAGGCACAGAGCGGCTGTATGGTTTGTAGCAGATGTGTAGCCTACATCATGGTGTTCAGTCAGTCACCAGTCACAGAGCGGCTGTATGGTTTGTAGCAGATGTGTAGCCTACATCATGGTGTTCAGTCAGTCACAGAGCGGCTGTATGGTTTGTAGCAGATGTGTAGCCTACATCATGGTGTTCAGTCAGGCACAGAGCGGCTGTATGGTTTGTAGCAGATGTGTAGCCTACATCATGGTGTTCAGCACCAGTCACAGAGCGGCTGTATGGTTTGTAGCAGATGTGTAGGCTACATCATGGTGTTCAGTCAGTCACAGAGCGGCTGTATGGTTTGTAGCAGATGTGTAGGCTACATCATGGTGTTCAGTCAGTCACAGAGCGGCTGTATGGTTTGTAGCCGATGTGTAGGCTTCATCATGGTCTTCAGTCAGTCACCAGTCACACAGCGGCTGTATGGTTTGTAGCAGATGTGTAGGCTACATCATAGTGTTCAGCACCAGTCACAGAGCGGCTGTATGGTTTGTAGCAGATGTGTAGGCTACATCATGGTGTTCAGTCAGTCACAGAGCGGCTGTATGGTTTGTAGCAGATGTGTAGCCTACATCATGGTGTTCAGTCAGGCACCAGTCACAGAGCGGCTATATGGTTTGTAGCAGATGTGTAGCCTACATCATTGTGATCAGTCAGTCACAGAGCTGCTGTATGGTTTGTAGCAGATGTGTAGCCTACATCATGGTGTTCAGCACCAGTCACAGAGCGGCTGTATGGTTTGTAGCAGATGTGTAGCCTACATCATGGTGTTCAGTCAGGCACCAGTCACAGAGCGGCTGTATGGCTTGTAGCAGATGTGTACCCTACTTCATGGTGTTCAGTCAGTCACAGAGCGGCTGTATGGTATGTAGCAGATGTGTAGCCTACATCATGGTGTTCAGTCAGTCACAGAGCGGCTGAGTGGTTTGTCGCAGATGTGTAGCCTACATCATGGTGTTCAGTCAGGCACCAGTCACAGAGCGGCTGTATGGTTTGTAGCAGATGTGTAGGCTACATCATGGTGTTCAGCACCAGTCACAGAGCGGCTGTATGGTTTGTAGCAGATGTGTAGCCTACATCATGGTGTTCAGCACCAGTCACAGAGCGGCTGTATGGTTTGTAGCAGATGTGTAGCCTACATCATGGTGTTCAGTCAGTCACAGAGCGGCTGTATGGTTTGTAACAGATGTGTAGCCTACATCATGGTGTTCAGTCAGGCACCAGTCACAGAGCAGCTGTATGGTTTTTAGCAGATGTGTAGCCTACATCATGGTGTTCAGTCAGGCACCAGTCACAGAGCGGCTGTATGGTTTGTAGCAGATGTGTAGCCTACATCATGGTGTTCAGTCAGGCACCAGTCACAGAGCGGCTGTATGGTTTTTAGCAGATGTGTAGCCTACATCATGGTGTTCAGCACCAGTCACAGAGCGGCTGTATGGTTTGTAGCAGATGTGTAGCCTACATCATGGTGTTCAGCACCAGTCACAGAGCGGCTGTATGGTTTGTAGCAGATGTGTAGCCTACATCATGGTGTTCAGTCAGGCACCAGTCACAGAGCGGCTGTATGGTTTGTAGCAGATGTGTAGTCTACATCATGGTGTTCAGTCAGTCACAGAGCGGCTGTATGGTTTGTAGCAGACATGTAGCCTACATCATGGTGTTCAGTCACAGAGCGGCTGTATGGTTTGTAGCAGATGTCTAGCCTACATCACGGTGTACAGTCAGTCACAGAGCGGCTGTATGGTTTGTAGCAGATGTGTAGCCTACATCATTGTGTTCAGTCAGTCACAGAGCGGCTGTATGGTTTGTAGCAGATGTGTAGCATACATCATCGTGTTCAGTCACAGAGCAGCTGTATGGTTTGTAGCAGATCTGTAGGCTACATCATGGTGTTCAGTCAGTCACAGAGCGGCTGTATGGTTTGTAGCAGATGTGTAGGCTACATCATGGTGTTCAGTCAGTCACAGAGCGCCTGTATGGTTTGTAGCAGATGTGTAGCCTACATCATGGTGTTCAGTCAGGCACAGAGCGGCTGTATGGTTTGTAGCAGATGTGTAGCCTACATCATGGTGTTCAGTCAGTCACCAGTCACAGAGCGGCTGTATGGTTTGTAGCAGATGTGTAGCCTACATCATGGTGTTCAGTCAGTCACAGAGCGGCTGTATGGTTTGTAGCAGATGTGTAGCCTACATCATGGTGTTCAGTCAGGCACAGAGCGGCTGTATGGTTTGTAGCAGATGTGTAGCCTACATCATGGTGTTCAGCACCAGTCACAGAGCGGCTGTATGGTTTGTAGCAGATGTGTAGGCTACATCATGGTGTTCAGTCAGTCACAGAGCGGCTGTATGGTTTGTAGCAGATGTGTAGGCTACATCATGGTGTTCAGTCAGTCACAGAGCGGCTGTATGGTTTGTAGCCGATGTGTAGGCTTCATCATGGTCTTCAGTCAGTCACCAGTCACACAGCGGCTGTATGGTTTGTAGCAGATGTGTAGGCTACATCATAGTGTTCAGCACCAGTCACAGAGCGGCTGTATGGTTTGTAGCAGATGTGTAGGCTACATCATGGTGTTCAGTCAGTCACAGAGCGGCTGTATGGTTTGTAGCAGATGTGTAGCCTACATCATGGTGTTCAGTCAGGCACCAGTCACAGAGCGGCTATATGGTTTGTAGCAGATGTGTAGCCTACATCATTGTGATCAGTCAGTCACAGAGCTGCTGTATGGTTTGTAGCAGATGTGTAGCCTACATCATGGTGTTCAGCACCAGTCACAGAGCGGCTGTATGGTTTGTAGCAGATGTGTAGCCTACATCATGGTGTTCAGTCAGGCACCAGTCACAGAGCGGCTGTATGGCTTGTAGCAGATGTGTACCCTACTTCATGGTGTTCAGTCAGTCACAGAGCGGCTGTATGGTATGTAGCAGATGTGTAGCCTACATCATGGTGTTCAGTCAGTCACAGAGCGGCTGAGTGGTTTGTCGCAGATGTGTAGCCTACATCATGGTGTTCAGTCAGGCACCAGTCACAGAGCGGCTGTATGGTTTGTAGCAGATGTGTAGGCTACATCATGGTGTTCAGCACCAGTCACAGAGCGGCTGTATGGTTTGTAGCAGATGTGTAGCCTACATCATGGTGTTCAGCACCAGTCACAGAGCGGCTGTATGGTTTGTAGCAGATGTGTAGCCTACATCATGGTGTTCAGTCAGTCACAGAGCGGCTGTATGGTTTGTAACAGATGTGTAGCCTACATCATGGTGTTCAGTCAGGCACCAGTCACAGAGCAGCTGTATGGTTTTTAGCAGATGTGTAGCCTACATCATGGTGTTCAGTCAGGCACCAGTCACAGAGCGGCTGTATGGTTTGTAGCAGATGTGTAGCCTACATCATGGTGTTCAGTCAGGCACCAGTCACAGAGCGGCTGTATGGTTTTTAGCAGATGTGTAGCCTACATCATGGTGTTCAGCACCAGTCACAGAGCGGCTGTATGGTTTGTAGCAGATGTGTAGCCTACATCATGGTGTTCAGCACCAGTCACAGAGCGGCTGTATGGTTTGTAGCAGATGTGTAGCCTACATCATGGTGTTCAGTCAGGCACCAGTCACAGAGCGGCTGTATGGTTTGTAGCAGATGTGTAGTCTACATCATGGTGTTCAGTCAGTCACAGAGCGGCTGTATGGTTTGTAGCAGACATGTAGCCTACATCATGGTGTTCAGTCACAGAGCGGCTGTATGGTTAGTAGCAGATGTGTAGCCTTCATCATGGTGTTCAGTCACAGAGCGGCTGTATGGTTAGTAGCAGATGTGTAGCCTGCATCATGGTGTTCAGTCAGGCACCAGTCACAGAGCGGCTGTATGGTTTGTAGCAGATGTGTAGGCTACATCATGGTGTTCAGCACCAGTCACAGAGCGGCTGTATGGTTTGTAGCAGATGTGTAGCCTACATCATGGTGTTCAGTCAGTCACAGAGCGGCTGTATGGTTTGTAGCAGATGTGTAGCCTGCATCATGGTGTTCAGCACCAGTCACAGAGCGGCTGTATGGTTTGTAGCAGATGTGTAGCCTACATCATGGTGTTCAGTCAGGCACCAGTCACAGAGCGGCTGTATGGTTTGTGGCAGTTGTGTAGGCTACATAATGGTGTTCAGTCAGTCACAGAGCGGCTGTGTGGTTTGTAGCAGATGTGTAGCCTACATCATGGTGTTCAGTCAGGCACAGAGCGGCTGTATGGTTTGTAGCAGATGAGTAGGCTACATCATGGTGTTCAGTCAGTCACATATCGGCTGTATGGTTTGTAACAGATGAGTAGCCTACATCATTGTGTTCAGTCAGTCACAGAGCGGCTGTATGGTTTGTAGCAGATGTGTAGCCTACATCATGGTGTTCAGCACCAGTCACAGAGCAGCTGTATGGTTTGTAGCAGATGTGTAGGCTACATCATGGTGTTCAGTCAGTCACAGAGCGGCTGTATGGTTTGTGGCAGATGTGTAGCCTACATCATGGTGTTCAGTCAGGCACAGAGCGGCTGTATGGTTCGTAGCAGATGTGTAGGCTACATCATGGTGTTCAGTCAGTCACAGAGCGGCTGTATGGTTTGTAGCAGATGTGTAGCCTACATCATGGTGTTCAGTCAGTCACAGAGCGGCTGTATGGTTTGTGGCAGATGTGTAGCCTACATCATGGTGTTCAGTCAGGCACCAGTCACAGAGCGGCTGTATGGTTTGTAGCAGATGTGTAGGCTACATCATGGTGTTCAGTCAGTCACAGAGCGGCTGTATGGTTTGTAGCAGATGTGTAGGCTACATCATGGTGTTCAGTCAGTCACAGAGCGGCTGTATGGTTTGTAGCAGATGTGTAGCCTACATCATGGTGTTCAGTCAGTCACAGAGCGGCTGTATGGTTTGTGGCAGATGTGTAGCCTACATCATGGTGTTCAGTCAGGCACCAGTCACAGAGCGGCTGTATGGTTTGTAGCAGATGTGTAGCCTACATCATGGTGTTCAGTCAGGCACAGAGCGGCTGTATGGTTTGTTGCAGATGTGTAGCCTACATCATGGTGTTCAGTCAGTCACAGAGCGGCTGTATGGTTTGTGGCAGATGTGAAGCCTACATCATGGTGTTCAGTCAGGCACCAGACACAGAGCGGCTGTATGGTTTGTAGCAGATGTGTAGCCTACATCATAGTGTTCAGCACCAGTCACAGAGCGGCTGTATGGTTTGTAGCAGATGTGTAGCCTACATCATGGTGTTCAGTCAGGCACCAGTCACAGAGCGGCTGTATGGTTTGTAGCAGAAGTGTAGCCTACATCATGGTGTTCAGCACCAGTCACAGAGCGGCTGTATGGTTTGTAGCAGATGTGTAGCCTACATCATGGTGTTCAGCACCAGTCACAGAGCAGCTGTATGGTTTGTAGCAGATGTGTATACTACATCATGGTGTTCAGTCAGTCACAGAGCGGCTGTATGGTTTGTAGCAGATGTGTAGTCTACATCATGGTGTTCAGCACCAGTCACAGAGCAGCTGTATGGTTTGTAGCAGATGTGTAGCCTACATCATGGTGTTCAGTCAGTCACAGAGCGGCTGTATGGTTTGTAGGAGATGTGTAGCCTACATCATGGTGTTCAGTCAGTCACAGAGCAGCTGTGTGGTTTGTAGCAGATGTGTAGCCTACATCATGGTGTTCAGTCAGTCACAGAGCAGCTGTGTGGTTTGTAGCAGATGTGTAGCCTACATCCTGGTGTTCAGTCACATATCGGCTGTATGGTTTGTAGCAGATGAGTAGGCTACATCATAGTGTTCAGCACCAGTCACAGAGCGGCTGTATGGTTTGTAGCAGATGTGTAGCCTACATCATGGTGTTCAGCACCAGTCACAGAGCGGCTGTATGGTTTGTAGCAGATGTGAATGCTACATCATGGTGTTCAGTCGGTCACAGAGCGGCTGTATGGTTTGTAGCAGATGTGTAGCCTACATCATGGTGTTCAGTCAGGCACCAGTCACAGAGCGGCTGTATGGTTTGTAGCAGATGTGTAGGCTACATCATGGTGTTCAGTCAGGCACCAGTCACAGAGCGGCTGTATGGTTTATAGCAGATGTGTAGGCTACATCATGGTGTTCAGTCAGGCACCAGTCACAGAGCGGCTGTATGGTTTGTAGCAGATGTGTAGGCTACATCATGGTGTTCAGCACCAGTCACAGAGCGGCTGTATGGTTTGTAGCAGATGTGTAGCCTACATCATGGTGTTCAGCACCAGTCACAGAGCGGCTGTATGGTTTGTAGCAGATGTGTAGCCTACATCATGGTGTTCAGTCAGGCACCAGTCACAGAGCAGCTGTATGGTTTGTAGCAGTTGTGTAGGCTACATAATGGTGTTCAGTCAGTCACAGAGCGGCTGTATGGTTTGTAGCAGATGTGTAGCCTACATCATGGTGTTCAGTCAGGCACAGAGCGGCTGTATGGTTTGTAGCAGATGAGTAGGCTACATCATGGTGTTCAGTCAGTCACATATCGGCTGTATGGTTTGTAACAGATGAGTAGCCTACATCATTGTGTTCAGTCAGTCACAGAGCGGCTGTATGGTTTGTAGCAGATGTGTAGCCTACATCATGGTGTTCAGCACCAGTCACAGAGCGGCTGTATGGTTTGTAGCAGATGTGTAGGCTACATCATGGTGTTCAGTCAGTCACAGAGCGGCTGTATGGTTTGTAGCAGATGTGTAGCCTACATCATGGTGTTCAGTCAGGCACCAGTCACAGAGCAGCTGTATGGTTTGTGGCAGATGTGTAGCCTACATCATGGTGTTCAGTCAGGCACCAGTCACAGAGCGGCTGGATGGTTTGTAGCAGATGTGTAGCCTACATCATGGTGTTCAGCACCAGTCACAGAGCGGCTGTATGGTTTGTAGCAGATGTGTAGGCTACATCATGGTGTTCAGTCAGTCACAGAGCGGCTGTATGGTTTGTAGCAGATGTGTAGCCTACATCATGGTGTTCAGTCAGGCACCAGTCACAGAGCAGCTGTATGGTTTGTGGCAGATGTGTAGCCTACATCATGGTGTTCAGTCAGTCACAGAGCGGCTGTATGGTTTGTAGCAGATGTGTAGCCTACATCATGGTGTTCAGCACCAGTCACAGAGCGGCTGTATGGTTTGTAGCAGATGTGTAGCCTACATCATGGTGTTCAGTCAGTCACAGAGCGGCTGTATGGTTTGTGGCAGATGTGTAGCCTACATCATGGTGTTCAGTCAGGCACCAGTCACAGAGCGGCTGTATGGTTTGTAGCAGATGTGTAGCCTACATCATGGTGTTCAGTCAGGCACCAGTCACAGAGCGGCTGTATGGTTTGTAGCAGATGTGTAGCCTACATCATGGTGTTCAGTCAGGCACAGAGCGGCTGTATGGTTTGTAGCAGATGTGTAGCCTACATCATGGTGTTCAGCACCAGTCACAGAGCGGCTGTATGGTTTGTAGCAGATGTGTAGCCTACATCATGGTGTTCAGTCACAGAGCGGCTGTATGGTTTGTAGCAGATGTGTAGCCTACATCATGGTGTTCAGCACCAGGCACAGAGCGGCTGTATGGTTTGTAGCAGATGTGTATACTACATCATGGTGTTCAGTCAGGCACCAGACACAGAGCGGCTGTATGGTTTGTAGCAGATGTGTAGCCTACATCATGGTGTTCAGTCAGGCACAGAGAGGCTGTATGGTTTGTAGCAGATGTGTAGCCTACATCATAGTGTTCAGCACCAGTCACAGAGCGGCTGTATGGTTTGTAGCAGATGTGTAGCCTACATCATGGTGTTCAGTCAGGCACCAGTCACAGAGCGGCTGTATGGTTTGTAGCAGAAGTGTAGCCTACATCATGGTGTTCAGCACCAGTCACAGAGCGGCTGTATGGTTTGTAACAGATGTGTAGCCTACATCATGGTGTTCAGTCAGTCACAGAGCGGCTGTATGGTTTGTAGCAGATGTGTAGCCTACATCATGGTGTTCAGTCAGTCACAGAGCGGCTGTATGGTTTGTAGCAGATGTGTAGCCTACATCATGGTGTTCAGTCAGTCACAGAGCGGCTGTATGGTTTGTAGCAGATGTGTAGCCTACATCATGGTGTTCAGTCAGGCACAGAGCGGCTGTATGGTTTGTAGCAGATGTGTAGCCTACATCATGGTGTTCAGCACCAGTCACAGAGCAGCTGTATGGTTTGTAGCAGATGTGTAGCCTACATCATGGTGTTCAGTCACATATCGGCTGTATGGTTTGTAGCAGATGAGTAGGCTACATCATAGTGTTCAGCACCAGTCACAGAGCGGCTGTATGGTTTGTAGCAGATGTGTAGCCTACATCATGGTGTTCAGTCAGGCACCAGTCACAGAGCGGCTGTATGGTTTGTAGCAGATGTGTAGGCTACATCATGGTGTTCAGTCAGGCACCAGTCACAGAGCGGCTGTATGGTTTGTAGCAGATGTGTAGGCTACATCATGGTGTTCAGTCAGGCACCAGTCACAGAGCGGCTGTATGGTATGTAGCAGATGTGTAGGCTACATCATGGTGTTCAGCACCAGTCACAGAGCGGCTGTATGGTTTGTAGCAGATGTGTAGCCTACATCATGGTGTTCAGCACCAGTCACAGAGCGGCTGTATGGTTTGTAGCAGATGTGTAGCCTACATCATGGTGTTCAGTCAGGCACCAGTCACAGAGCGGCTGTATGGTTTGTAGCAGTTGTGTAGGCTACATAATGGTGTTCAGTCAGTCACAGAGCGGCTGTATGGTTTGTAGCAGATGTGTAGCCTACATCATGGTGTTCAGTCAGGCACAGAGCGGCTGTATGGTTTGTAGCAGATGAGTAGGCTACATCATGGTGTTCAGTCAGTCACATATCGGCTGTATGGTTTGTAACAGATGAGTAGCCTACATCATTGTGTTCAGTCAGTCACAGAGCGGCTGTATGGTTTGTAGCAGATGTGTAGCCTACATCATGGTGTTCAGCACCAGTCACAGAGCGGCTGTATGGTTTGTAGCAGATGTGTAGGCTACATCATGGTGTTCAGTCAGTCACAGAGCGGCTGTATGGTTTGTAGCAGATGTGTAGCCTACATCATGGTGTTCAGTCAGGCACCAGTCACAGAGCAGCTGTATGGTTTGTGGCAGATGTGTAGCCTACATCATGGTGTTCAGTCAGTCACAGAGCGGCTGTATGGTTTGTAGCAGATGTGTAGCCTACATCATGGTGTTCAGCACCAGTCACAGAGCGGCTGTATGGTTTGTAGCAGATGTGTAGCCTACATCATGGTGTTCAGTCAGTCACAGAGCGGCTGTATGGTTTGTGGCAGATGTGTAGCCTACATCATGGTGTTCAGTCAGGCACCAGACACAGAGCGGCTGTATGGTTTGTAGCAGATGTGTAGCCTACATCATGGTGTTCAGTCAGGCACAGAGAGGCTGTATGGTTTGTAGCAGATATGTAGTCTACATCATAGTGTTCAGCACCAGTCACAGAGCGGCTGTATGGTTTGTAGCAGATGTGTAGCCTACATCATGGTGTTCAGTCAGGCACCAGTCACAGAGCGGCTGTATGGTTTGTAGCAGAAGTGTAGCCTACATCATGGTGTTCAGCACCAGTCACAGAGCGGCTGTATGGTTTGTAACAGATGTGTAGCCTACATCATGGTGTTCAGTCAGTCACAGAGCGGCTGTATGGTTTGTAGCAGATGTGTAGCCTACATCATGGTGTTCAGTCAGTCACAGAGCGGCTGTATGGTTTGTAGCAGATGTGTAGCCTACATCATGGTGTTCAGTCAGTCACAGAGCGGCTGTATGGTTTGTAGCAGATGTGTAGCCTACATCATGGTGTTCAGTCAGGCACAGAGCGGCTGTATGGTTTGTAGCAGATGTGTAGCCTACATCATGGTGTTCAGCACCAGTCACAGAGCAGCTGTATGGTTTGTAGCAGATGTGTAGCCTACATCATGGTGTTCAGTCAGTCACAGAGCAGCTGTATGGTTTGTAGCAGATGTGTAGCCTACATCATGGTGTTCAGTCAGTCACAGAGCGGCTGTATGGTTTGTAGCAGATGTGAAGCCTACATCATGGTGTTCAGTCAGTCACAGAGCAGCTGTGTGGTTTGTAGCAGATGTGTAGCCTACATCATGGTGTTCAGTCAGTCACAGAGCAGCTGTGTGGTTTGTAGCAGATGTGTAGCCTACATCATGGTGTTCAGTCACATATCGGCTGTATGGTTTGTAGCAGATGAGTAGGCTACATCATAGTGTTCAGCACCAGTCACAGAGCGGCTGTATGGTTTGTAGCAGATGTGTAGCCTACATCATGGTGTTCAGTCAGTCACAGAGCAGCTGTGTGGTTTGTAGCAGATGTGTAGCCTACATCATGGTGTTCAGTCACATATCGGCTGTATGGTTTGTAGCAGATGTGTAGCCTACATCATGGTGTTCAGTCGGGCACAGAGCGGCTGTATGGTTTGTAGCAGATGTGTAGCCTACATCATGGTGTTCAGCACCAGTCACAGAGCGGCTGTATGGTTTGTAGCAGATGTGTAGGCTACATCATGGTGTTCAGTCAGTCACAGAGCGGCTGTATGGTTTGTAGCAGATGTGTAGCCTACATCATGGTGTTCAGTCAGGCACCAGTCACAGAGCAGCTGTATGGTTTGTGGCAGATGTGTAGCCTACATCATGGTGTTCAGTCAGGCACCAGTCACAGAGCGGCTGTATGGTTTGTAGCAGATGTGTAGCCTACATCATGGTGTTCAGCACCAGTCACAGAGCGGCTGTATGGTTTGTAGCAGATGTGTAGGCTACATCATGGTGTTCAGTCAGTCACAGAGCGGCTGTATGGTTTGTAGCAGATGTGTAGCCTACATCATGGTGTTCAGTCAGGCACCAGTCACAGAGCAGCTGTATGGTTTGTGGCAGATGTGTAGCCTACATCATGGTGTTCAGTCAGTCACAGAGCGGCTGTATGGTTTGTAGCAGATGTGTAGCCTACATCATGGTGTTCAGCACCAGTCACAGAGCGGCTGTATGGTTTGTAGCAGATGTGTAGCCTACATCATGGTGTTCAGTCAGTCACAGAGCGGCTGTATGGTTTGTGGCAGATGTGTAGCCTACATCATGGTGTTCAGTCAGGCACCAGTCACAGAGCGGCTGTATGGTTTGTAGCAGATGTGTAGCCTACATCATGGTGTTCAGTCAGGCACCAGTCACAGAGCGGCTGTATGGTTTGTAGCAGATGTGTAGCCTACATCATGGTGTTCAGTCAGGCACAGAGCGGCTGTATGGTTTGTAGCAGATGTGTATACTACATCATGGTGTTCAGTCAGGCACCAGACACAGAGCGGCTGTATGGTTTGTAGCAGATGTGTAGCCTACATCATGGTGTTCAGTCAGGCACAGAGAGGCTGTATGGTTTGTAGCAGATGTGTAGCCTACATCATAGTGTTCAGCACCAGTCACAGAGCGGCTGTATGGTTTGTAGCAGATGTGTAGCCTACATCATGGTGTTCAGTCAGGCACCAGTCACAGAGCGGCTGTATGGTTTGTAGCAGAAGTGTAGCCTACATCATGGTGTTCAGCACCAGTCACAGAGCGGCTGTATGGTTTGTAACAGATGTGTAGCCTACATCATGGTGTTCAGTCAGTCACAGAGCGGCTGTATGGTTTGTAGCAGATGTGTAGCCTACATCATGGTGTTCAGTCAGTCACAGAGCGGCTGTATGGTTTGTAGCAGATGTGTAGCCTACATCATGGTGTTCAGTCAGTCACAGAGCGGCTGTATGGTTTGTAGCAGATGTGTAGCCTACATCATGGTGTTCAGTCAGGCACAGAGCGGCTGTATGGTTTGTAGCAGATGTGTAGCCTACATCATGGTGTTCAGCACCAGTCACAGAGCAGCTGTATGGTTTGTAGCAGATGTGTAGCCTACATCATGGTGTTCAGTCACATATCGGCTGTATGGTTTGTAGCAGATGAGTAGGCTACATCATAGTGTTCAGCACCAGTCACAGAGCGGCTGTATGGTTTGTAGCAGATGTGTAGCCTACATCATGGTGTTCAGTCAGGCACCAGTCACAGAGCGGCTGTATGGTTTGTAGCAGATGTGTAGGCTACATCATGGTGTTCAGTCAGGCACCAGTCACAGAGCGGCTGTATGGTTTGTAGCAGATGTGTAGGCTACATCATGGTGTTCAGTCAGGCACCAGTCACAGAGCGGCTGTATGGTATGTAGCAGATGTGTAGGCTACATCATGGTGTTCAGCACCAGTCACAGAGCGGCTGTATGGTTTGTAGCAGATGTGTAGCCTACATCATGGTGTTCAGCACCAGTCACAGAGCGGCTGTATGGTTTGTAGCAGATGTGTAGCCTACATCATGGTGTTCAGTCAGGCACCAGTCACAGAGCGGCTGTATGGTTTGTAGCAGTTGTGTAGGCTACATAATGGTGTTCAGTCAGTCACAGAGCGGCTGTATGGTTTGTAGCAGATGTGTAGCCTACATCATGGTGTTCAGTCAGGCACAGAGCGGCTGTATGGTTTGTAGCAGATGAGTAGGCTACATCATGGTGTTCAGTCAGTCACATATCGGCTGTATGGTTTGTAACAGATGAGTAGCCTACATCATTGTGTTCAGTCAGTCACAGAGCGGCTGTATGGTTTGTAGCAGATGTGTAGCCTACATCATGGTGTTCAGCACCAGTCACAGAGCGGCTGTATGGTTTGTAGCAGATGTGTAGGCTACATCATGGTGTTCAGTCAGTCACAGAGCGGCTGTATGGTTTGTAGCAGATGTGTAGCCTACATCATGGTGTTCAGTCAGGCACCAGTCACAGAGCAGCTGTATGGTTTGTGGCAGATGTGTAGCCTACATCATGGTGTTCAGTCAGTCACAGAGCGGCTGTATGGTTTGTAGCAGATGTGTAGCCTACATCATGGTGTTCAGCACCAGTCACAGAGCGGCTGTATGGTTTGTAGCAGATGTGTAGCCTACATCATGGTGTTCAGTCAGTCACAGAGCGGCTGTATGGTTTGTGGCAGATGTGTAGCCTACATCATGGTGTTCAGTCAGGCACCAGACACAGAGCGGCTGTATGGTTTGTAGCAGATGTGTAGCCTACATCATGGTGTTCAGTCAGGCACAGAGAGGCTGTATGGTTTGTAGCAGATATGTAGTCTACATCATAGTGTTCAGCACCAGTCACAGAGCGGCTGTATGGTTTGTAGCAGATGTGTAGCCTACATCATGGTGTTCAGTCAGGCACCAGTCACAGAGCGGCTGTATGGTTTGTAGCAGAAGTGTAGCCTACATCATGGTGTTCAGCACCAGTCACAGAGCGGCTGTATGGTTTGTAACAGATGTGTAGCCTACATCATGGTGTTCAGTCAGTCACAGAGCGGCTGTATGGTTTGTAGCAGATGTGTAGCCTACATCATGGTGTTCAGTCAGTCACAGAGCGGCTGTATGGTTTGTAGCAGATGTGTAGCCTACATCATGGTGTTCAGTCAGTCACAGAGCGGCTGTATGGTTTGTAGCAGATGTGTAGCCTACATCATGGTGTTCAGTCAGGCACAGAGCGGCTGTATGGTTTGTAGCAGATGTGTAGCCTACATCATGGTGTTCAGCACCAGTCACAGAGCAGCTGTATGGTTTGTAGCAGATGTGTAGCCTACATCATGGTGTTCAGTCAGTCACAGAGCAGCTGTATGGTTTGTAGCAGATGTGTAGCCTACATCATGGTGTTCAGTCAGTCACAGAGCGGCTGTATGGTTTGTAGCAGATGTGTAGCCTACATCATGGTGTTCAGTCAGTCACAGAGCAGCTGTGTGGTTTGTAGCAGATGTGTAGCCTACATCATGGTGTTCAGTCAGTCACAGAGCAGCTGTGTGGTTTGTAGCAGATGTGTAGCCTACATCATGGTGTTCAGTCACATATCGGCTGTATGGTTTGTAGCAGATGAGTAGGCTACATCATAGTGTTCAGCACCAGTCACAGAGCGGCTGTATGGTTTGTAGCAGATGTGTAGCCTACATCATGGTGTTCAGTCAGTCACAGAGCAGCTGTGTGGTTTGTAGCAGATGTGTAGCCTACATCATGGTGTTCAGTCACATATCGGCTGTATGGTTTGTAGCAGATGTGTAGCCTACATCATGGTGTTCAGTCGGGCACAGAGCGGCTGTATGGTTTGTAGCAGATGTGTAGCCTACATCATGGTGTTCAGCACCAGTCACAGAGCGGCTGTATGGTTTGTAGCAGATGTGTAGCCTACATCATGGTGTTCAGCACCAGTCACAGAGCGGCTGTATGGTTTGTAGCAGATGTGTAGGCTACATCATGGTGTTCAGTCAGGCACAGAGCGGCTGTATGGTTTGTAGCAGATGTGTAGGCTACATCATGGTGTTCAGTCAGGCACCAGTCACAGAGCGGCTGTATGGTTTTAGCAGATGTGTAGCCTACATCATGGTGTTCAGTCAGTCACCAGTCACAGGGCGGCTGTATGGTTTGTAGCAGATGTTTAGGCTACATCATGGTGTTCAGTCAGTCACAGAGCGGCTGTATGGTTTGTACCAGACGTGAAGCCTACATCATGGTGTTCAGCACCAGTTACAGAGCGGCTGTATGGTTTGTAGCAGATGTGTAGCCTACATCATGGTGTTCAGTCAGTCACAGAGCGGCTGTATGGTTTGTAGCAGATGTGTAGCCTACATCATGGTGTTCAGTCAGCACCAGTCACAGAGCGGCTGTATGGTTTGTAGCAGATGTGTAGGCCTACATCATGGTGTTCAGTCAGTCACAGAGAGGCTGTATGGTTTGTAGCAGATGTGTAGCCTACATCATGGTGTTCAGTCAGTCACAGAGTGGCTGTATGGTTTGTAGTAGATGTGTAACCTACAGCATGGTGTTCAGTCAGGCACAAGTCACAGAGCGGCTGTATGGTTTGTAGCAGATGTGTAGCTTACATCATGGTGTTCAGTCAGTCACAGACCGGCTGTATGGTTTGTAGCAGATGTGTAGCCTACATCATGGTGTTCAGTCAGTAGCAGAGCGGCTGTATGGTTTGTAGCAGATGTGTAGCCTACATCATGGTGTTCAGTCAGGCACAGAGCGGCTGTATGGTTTGTAACAGATGTGTAGCCTACATCATGGTGTTCAGTCAGGCACCAGTCACAGAGCGGCTGTATGGTTTGTAGCAGATGTGTAGCCTACATCATGGTGTTCAGTCAGGCACCAGTCACAGAGTGGCTGTATGGTTTGTAGCAGATATGTAGCCTACATCATGGTGTTCAGCACCAGTCACAGAGCGGCTGTATGGTTTGTAGCAGATGTGTAGTCTACATCATGGTGTTCAGCACCAGTCACAGAGCGGCTGTATGGTTTGTAGCAGATGTGTAGCCTACATCATGGTGTTCAGTCACAGAGCGGCTGTATGGTTTGTAGCAGATGTGTAGCCTACATCATGGTGTTCAGTCAGTCACAGAGCGGCTGTATGGCTTGTAGCAGATGTGTAGCCTACATCATGGTGTTCAGTCACACAGCAGCTGTATGGTTTGTAGCAGATGTGTAGCCTACATCATGGTGATCAGTCAGTCACCAGTCACAGAGCGGCTGTATGGTTTGTAGCAGATGTGTAGCCTACATCATGGTGTTCAGTACCAGTCACAGAGCGGCTGTATGGTTTGTAGCAGATGTGTAGCCTACATCATGGTGTTCAGCACCAGTCACAGAGCGGCTGTACGGTTTGTAGCAGACGTGTAGCCTACATCATGGTGTTCAGCACCAGTCACAGAGCGGCTGTATGGTTTGTAGCAGACGTGTAGCGTACATCATGGTGTTCAGTCAGTCACAGAGCGGCTGTATGGTTTGTAGCAGATGTGTAGGCTACATCATGGTGTTCAGTCAGGCACCAGTCACAGAGCGGCTGTACGGTTTGTAGCAGACGTGTAGCCTACATCATGGTGTTCAGCACCAGTCACAGAGCGGCTGTATGGTTTGTAGCAGACGTGTAGCCTACATCATGGTGTTCAGTCAGTCACAAAGCGGCTGTATGGTTTGTAGCAGACGTGTAGCCTACATCATGGTATTCAGTCAGGCACAGAGCGGCTGTATGGTTTGTAGCAGATGTGTAGGCTACATCATGGTGTTCAGTCAGGCACCAGTCACAGAGCGGCTGTATGGTTTGTAGCAGATGTGTAGCCTACATCATGGTGTTCAGCACCAGTCACAGAGCGGCTGTATGGTTTGTAGCAGATGTGTAGCCTACATCATGGTGTTCAGTCAGTCACCAGTCACAGAGCGGCTGTATGGTTTGTAGCAGATGTGTAGGCTACATCATGGTGTTCAGTCAGTCACCAGTCACAGAGCGGCTGTATGGTTTGTAGCAGATGTGTAGGCTACATCATGGTGTTCAGTCAGTCACAGAGCGGCTGTATGGTTTGTACCAGACGTGAAGCCTACATCATGGTGTTCAGCACCAGTTACAGAGCGGCTGTATGGTTTGTAGCAGATGTGTAGCCTACATCATGGTGTTCAGCACCAGTCACAGAGCGGCTGTATGGTTTGTAGCAGATGTGTAGCCTACATCATGGTGTTCAGCACCAGTCACAGAGCTGCTGTATGGTTTGTAGCAGATGTGTAGGCCTACATCATGGTGTTCAGTCAGTCACAGAGCGGCTGTATGGTTTGTAGCAGATGTGTAGGCTACATCATGGTGTTCAGTCAGCACCAGTCACAGAGCGGCTGTATGGTTTGTAGCAGATGTGTAGCCTACATCATGGTGTTCAGTCAGGCACAGAGCGGCTGTATGGTTTGTAGCAGATGTGTAGGCTACATCATGGTGTTCAGTCAGTCACAGAGTGGCTGTATGGTTTGTAGTAGATGTGTAACCTACATCATGGTGTTCAGTCAGGCACAAGTCAAAGAGCGGCTGTATGGTTTGTAGCAGATGTGTAGCTTACATCATGGTGTTCAGTCAGTCACAGACCGGCTGGATGGTTTGTAGCAGATGTGTAGCCTACATCATGGTGTTCAGTCAGTAACAGAGCGGCTGTATGGTTTGTAGCAGATGTGTAGCCTACATCATGGTGTTCAGTCAGGCACAGAGCGGCTGTATGGTTTGTAACAGATGTGTAGCCTACATCATGGTGTTCAGTCAGGCACCAGTCACAGAGCGGCTGTATGGTTTGTAGCAGATGTGTAGCCTACATCATGGTGTTCAGTCAGGCACCAGTCACAGAGTGGCTGTATGGTTTGTAGCAGATATGTAGCCTACATCATGGTGTTCAGCACCAGTCACAGAGCGGCTGTGTGGTTTGTAGCAGATGTGTAGTCTACATCATGGTGTTCAGCACCAGTCACAGAGCGGCTGTATGGTTTGTAGCAGATGTGTAGCCTACATCATGGTGTTCAGTCAGGCACCAGTCACAGAGCGGCTGTATAGTTTGTAGCAGACGTGTAGCCTACATCATGGTGTTCAGTCAGGCACCAGTCACAGAGCGGCTGTATGGTTTGTAGCAGATGTGTAGCCTACATCATGGTGTTCAGTCACAGAGCGGCTGTATGGTTTGTAGCAGATGTGTAGCCTACATCATGGTGTTCAGTCATCACAGAGGGGCTGTATGGCTTGTAGCAGATGTGTAGCCTACATCATGGTGTTCAGTCACACAGCAGCTGTATGGTTTGTAGCAGATGTGTAGCCTACATCATGGTGATCAGTCAGTCACCAGTCACAGAGCGGCTGTATGGTTTGTAGCAGATGTGTAGCCTACATCATGGTGTTCAGTACCAGTCACAGAGCGGCTGTATGGTTTGTAGCAGATGTGTAGCCTACATCATGGTGTTCAGCACCAGTCACAGAGCGGCTGTACGGTTTGTAGCAGACGTGTAGCCTACATCATGGTGTTCAGCACCAGTCACAGAGCGGCTGTATGGTTTGTAGCAGACGTGTAGCCTACATCATGGTGTTCAGTCAGTCACAGAGCGGCTGTATGGTTTGTAGCAGATGTGTAGCCTACATCATGGTGTTCAGTCAGTCACAGAGCGGCTGTATGGTTTGTAGCAGATGTGTAGCCTACATCATGGTGTTCAGTCAGTCACAGAGCGGCTGTATGGTTTGTAGCAGATGTGTAGTCTACATCATGGTGTTCAGTCAGTCACAGAGCGGCTGGATGGTTTGTAGCAGATGTGTAGCCTACATCATGGTGTTCAGTCAGTCACAAAGTGGCTGTATGGTTTGTAGTAGATGTGTAGGCTACATCATGGTGTTCAGTCAGGCACCAGTCACAAAGCGGCTGTATGGTTTGTAGCAGATGTGTAGCCTACATCATGGTGTTCAGTCAGGCACAGAGCGGCTGTATCGTTTGTAGCAGATGTGTAGGCTACATCATGGTGTTCAGTCAGGCACCAGTCACAGAGCGGCTGTATGGTTTGTAGCAGATGTGTAGCCTACATCATGGTGTTCAGTCAGGCACCAGTCACAGAGCGGCTGTATGGTTTGTAGCAGATGTGTAGCCTACATCATGGTGTTCAGTCAGGCACCAGTCACAGAGCGGCTGTATGGATTGTAGCAGATGTGTAGCCTACATCATGGTTTTCAGTCAGTCACACAGCAGCTGTATGGTTTGTAGCAGATGTGTAGTCTACATCATGGTGTTCAGTCAGTCACAGAGCGGCTGTATGGTTTGTAGCAGATGTGTAGCCTACATCATGGTGTTCAGCACCAGTCACAGAGCGGCTGTATGGTTTGTAGCAGATGTGTAGCCTACATCATGGTGTTCAGCACCAGTCACAGAGCAGCTGTATGGTTTGTAGCAGATGTGTAGCCTACATCATGGTGTTCAGTCAGTCACAGAGCGGCTGTATGGTTTGTAGCAGATGTGTAGCCTACATCATCGTGTTCAGTCAGTCACAGAGCAGCTGTGTGGTTTGTAGCAGATGTGTAGCCTACATCATGGTGTTCAGTCAGTCACAGAGCAGCTGTGTGGTTTGTAGCAGATGTGTAGCCTACATCATGGTGTTCAGTCACATATCGGCTGTATGGTTTGTAGCAGATGAGTAGGCTACATCATAGTGATCAGCACCAGTCACAGAGCGGCTGTATGGTTTGTAGCAGATGTGTAGCCTACATCATGGTGTTCAGCACCAGTCACAGAGCGGCTGTATGGTTTGTAGCAGATGTGTAGCCTACATCATGGTGTTCAGTCAGGCACAGAGCTGCTGTATGGTTTGTAGCAGATGTGTAGCCTACATCATGGTGTTCAGTCAGTCACAGAGCAGCTGTGTGGTTTGTAGCAGATGTGTAGCCTACATCATGGTGTTCAGTCACAGAGCGGCTGTATGGTTTTTAGCAGATGTGTAGCCTACATCATGGTGTTCAGTCAGTCACCAGTCACAGAGCGGCTGTATGGTTTGTAGCAGATGTGTAGGCTACATCATGGTGTTCAGTCAGTCACAGAGCGGCTGTATGGTTTGTACCAGACGTGAAGCCTACATCATGGTGTTCAGCACCAGTTACAGAGCGGCTGTATGGTTTGTAGCAGATGTGTAGCCTACATCATGGTGTTCAGTCAGTCACAGAGCGGCTGTATGGTTTGTAGCAGATGTGTAGGCTACATCATGGTGTTCAGTCAGCACCAGTCACAGAGCGGCTGTATGGTTTGTAGCAGATGTGTAGCCTACATCATGGTGTTCAGTCAGGCACAGAGCGGCTGTATGGTTTGTAGCAGATGTGTAGGCTACATCATTGTGTTCAGTCAGTCACAGAGTGGCTGTATGGTTTGTAGTAGATGTGTAACCTACATCATGGTGTTCAGTCAGGCACAAGTCACAGAGCGGCTGTATGGTTTGTAGCAGATGTGTAGCCTACATCATGGTGTTCAGCACCAGTCACAGAGCGGCTGTATGGTTTGTAGCAGATGTGTAGCCTACATCATGGTGTTCAGTCAGTCACAGAGCAGCTGTATGGTTTGTAGCAGATGTGTAGCCTACATCATGGTGTTCAGTCAGTCACAGACCGGCTGTATGGTTTGTAGCAGATGTGTAGCCTACATCATGGTGTTCAGTCAGTAACAGAGCGGCTGTATGGTTTGTAGCAGATGTGTAGCCTACATCATGGTGTTCAGTCAGGCACAGAGCGGCTGTATGGTTTGTAACAGATGTGTAGCCTACATCATGGTGTTCAGTCAGGCACCAGTCACAGAGCGGCTGTATGGTTTGTAGCAGATGTGTAGCCTACATCATGGTGTTCAGTCAGGCACCAGTCACAGAGTGGCTGTATGGTTTGTAGCAGATATGTAGCCTACATCATGGTGTTCAGCACCAGTCACAGAGCGGCTGTATGGTTTGTAGCAGATGTGTAGTCTACATCATGGTGTTCAGCACCAGTCACAGAGCGGCTGTATGGTTTGTAGCAGATGTGTAGCCTACATCATGGTGTTCAGTCACAGAGCGGCTGTATGGTTTGTAGCAGATGTGTAGCCTTCATCATGGTGTTCAGTCAGTCACAGAGCGGCTGTATGGCTTGTAGCAGATGTGTAGCCTACATCATGGTGTTCAGTCACAGAGCGGCTGTATGGTTTGTAGCAGATGTGTAGCCTACATCATGGTGATCAGTCAGTCACCAGTCACAGAGCGGCTGTATGGTTTGTAGCAGATGTGTAGGCTACATCATGGTGTTCAGTCAGGCACCAGTCACAGAGCGGCTGTATGGTTTGTAGCCGATGTGTAGCCTACATCATGGTGTTCAGTCACAGAGCGGCTGTATGGTTTGTAGCAGATGTGTAGCCTACATCATGGTGTTCAGTACCAGTCACAGAGCGGCTGTATGGTTTGTAGCAGATGTGTAGCCTACATCATGGTGTTCAGCACCAGTCACAGAGCGGCTGTACGGTTTGTAGCAGACGTGTAGCCTACATCATGGTGTTCAGCACCAGTCACAGAGCGGCTGTACGGTTTGTAGCAGACGTGTAGCCTACGTCATGGTGTTCAGCACCAGTCACAGAGCGGCTGTATGGTTTGTAGCAGAAGTGTAGCCTACATCATGGTGTTCAGTCAGTCACAGAGCGGCTGTATGGTTTGTAGCAGATGTGTAGCCTACATCATGGTGTTCAGTCAGTCACAGAGCGGCTGTATGGTTTGTAGCAGATGTGTAGCCTACATCATGGTGTTCAGTCAGTCACAGAGCGGCTGTATGGTTTGTAGCAGATGTGTAGTCTACATCATGGTGTTCAGTCAGTCACAGAGCGGCTGGATGGTTTGTAGCAGATGTGTAGCCTACATCATGGTGTTCAGTCAGGCACCAGTCACAGAGCGGCTGTATGGTTTGTAGCAGATGTGTAGGCTACATCATGGTGTTCAGTCAGGCACCAGTCACAGAGCGGCTGTATGGTTTGTAGCAGATGTGTAGCCTACATCATGGTGTTCAGTCAGGCACCAGTCACAGAGCGGCTGTATGGTTTGTAGCAGATGTGTAGCCTACATCATGGTTTTCAGTCAGTCACACAGCAGCTGTATGGTTTGTAGCAGATGTGTAGGCTACATCATGGTGTTCAGTCAGTCACAGAGCGGCTGTATGGTTTGTAGCAGATGTGTAGCCTACATCATGGTGTTCAGCACCAGTCACAGAGTGGCTGTATGGTTTGTAGCAGAGGTGTAGCCTACATCATGGTGTTCAGTCAGTCACAGAGCGGCTGTATGGTTTGTAGCAGATATGTAGCCTACATCATGGTGTTCAGTCACACAGCAGCTGTATGGTTTGTAGCAGATGTGTAGCCTACATCATGGTGTTCAGTCAGTCACAGAGCGGCTGTATGGTTTGTAGCAGATGTGAAGGCTACATCATGGTGTTCAGCACCAGTCACAGAGCGGCTGTATGGTTTGTAGCAGATGTGTAGCCTACATCATGGTGTTCAGTCAGGCACCAGTCACAGAGCGGCTGTATGGTTTGTGGCAGATGTGTAGCCTACATCATGGTGTTCAGTCAGGCACAGAGCGGCTGTATGGTTTGTAGCAGATGTGTAGGCTACATCATGGTGTTCAGCACCAGTCACAGAGCGGCTGTATGGTTTGTAGCAGATGTGTAGCCTACATCATGGTGTTCAGTCAGTCACAGAGCGGCTGTATGGTTTGTAGCAGATGTGTAGCCTACATCATGGTGTTCAGTCACAGAGCGGCTGTATGGTTTGTAGCAGATGTGTAGCCTATATCATGGAGTTCAGTCAGTCACAGAGCGGCTGTATGGTTTGTAGCAGATGTGTAGCCTACATCATGGTGTTCAGTACCAGTCACAGAGCGGCTGTATGGTTTGTAGCAGATGTGTAGCCTACATCATGGTGTTCAGTCAGGCACCAGTCACAGAGCGGCTGTATGGTTTGTGGCAGATGTGTAGCCTACATCATGGTGTTCAGTCAGTCACAGAGCGGCTGTATGGTTTGTAGCAGATGTGTAGCCTACATCATGGTGTTCAGTCAGGCACCAGTCACAGAGCGGCTGGATGGTTTGTAGCAGATGTGTAGCCTACATCATGGTGTTCAGTCAGGCACCAGTCACAGAGCAGCTGGATGGTTTGTAGCAGATGTGTAGCCTGCATCATGGTGTTCAGTCAGCACCAGTCACAGAGCGGCTGGATGGTTTGTAGCAGATGTGTAGCCTACATCATGGTGTTCAGTCAGTCACAGAGCGGCTGTATGGTTTGTAGCAGATGTGTAGCCTACATCATGGTGTTCAGTCAGTCACAGAGCGGCTGTATGGTTTGTAGCAGATGTGTAGCCTACATCATGGTGTTCAGCACCAGTCACAGAGCGGCTGTATGGTTTGTAGCAGATGTGTAGCCTACATCATGGTGTTCAGTCAGTCACAGAGCGGCTGTATGGTTTGTAGCAGATGTGTAGCCTACATCATGGTGTTCAGTCACAGAGCGGCTGTACGGTTTGTAGCAGACGTGTAGCCTACATCATGGTGTTCAGTCAGGCACCAGTCACAGAGCGGCTGTATGGTTTGTAGCAGATGTGTAGCCTACATCATGGTGTTCAGTCAGGCACCAGTCACAGAGCGGCTGTATGGTTTGTAGCCGATGTGTAGCCTACATCATGGTGTTCAGTCAGTCACAGAGCGGCTGTATGGTTTGTAGCAGATGTGTAGGCTACATCATGGTGTTCAGCACCAGTCACAGAGCGGCTGTATTGTTTGTAGCAGATGTGTAGGCTACATCATGGTGTTCAGTCAGGCACCAGTCACAAAGCGGCTGTATGGTTTGTAGCAGATGTGTAGGCTACATCATGGTGTTCAGTCAGCACCAGTCACAGAGCGGCTGTATGGTTTGTAGCAGATGTGTAGGCTACATCATGGTGTTCAGTCAGTCACAGAGCGGCTGTATGGTTTGTAGCAGATGTGTAGCCTACATCATGGTGTTCAGCACCAGTCACAGAGTGGCTGTATGGTTTGTAGCAGAGGTGTAGCCTACATCATGGTGTTCAGTCAGTCACAGAGCGGCTGTATGGTTTGTAGCAGATGTGTAGCCTACATCATGGTGTTCAGTCAGGCACCAGTCACAGAGCGGCTGTATGGTTTGTGGCAGATGTGTAGCCTACATCATGGTGTTCAGTCAGGCACAGAGCGGCTGTATGGTTTGTAGCAGATGTGTAGGCTACATCATGGTGTTCAGCACCAGTCACAGAGCGGCTGTATGGTTTGTAGCAGATGTGTAGCCTACATCATGGTGTTCAGTCAGTCACAGAGCGGCTGTATGGTTTGTAGCAGATGTGTAGCCTACATCATGGTGTTCAGTCACAGAGCGGCTGTATGGTTTGTAGCAGATGTGTAGCCTACATCATGGTGTTCAGTCAGTCACAGAGCGGCTGTATGGTTTGTAGCAGATGTGTAGCCTACATCATGGTGTTCAGTACCAGTCACAGAGCGGCTGTATGGTTTGTAGCAGATGTGTAGCCTACATCATGGTGTTCAGCACCAGTCACAGAGCGGCTGTATGGTTTGTAGCAGATGTGTAGCCTACATCATGGTGTTCAGTCAGTCACAGAGCAGCTGTATGGTTTGTAGCAGATGTGTAGCCTACATCATGGTGTTCAGTCAGTCACAGACCGGCTGTATGGTTTGTAGCAGATGTGTAGCCTACATCATGGTGTTCAGTCAGTAACAGAGCGGCTGTATGGTTTGTAGCAGATGTGTAGCCTACATCATGGTGTTCAGTCAGGCACAGAGCGGCTGTATGGTTTGTAACAGATGTGTAGCCTACATCATGGTGTTCAGTCAGGCACCAGTCACAGAGCGGCTGTATGGTTTGTAGCAGATGTGTAGCCTACATCATGGTGTTCAGTCAGGCACCAGTCACAGAGTGGCTGTATGGTTTGTAGCAGATATGTAGCCTACATCATGGTGTTCAGCACCAGTCACAGAGCGGCTGTATGGTTTGTAGCAGATGTGTAGGCTACATCATGGTGTTCAGTCAGGCACCAGTCACAGAGCGGCTGTATGGTTTGTAGCAGATGTGTAGCCTACATCATGGTGTTCAGTCAGGCACCAGTCACAGAGCGGCTGTATGGTTTGTAGCAGATGTGTAGCCTACATCATGGTTTTCAGTCAGTCACACAGCAGCTGTATGGTTTGTAGCAGATGTGTAGGCTACATCATGGTGTTCAGTCAGTCACAGAGCGGCTGTATGGTTTGTAGCAGATGTGTAGCCTACATCATGGTGTTCAGCACCAGTCACAGAGTGGCTGTATGGTTTGTAGCAGAGGTGTAGCCTACATCATGGTGTTCAGTCAGTCACAGAGCGGCTGTATGGTTTGTAGCAGATATGTAGCCTACATCATGGTGTTCAGTCACACAGCAGCTGTATGGTTTGTAGCAGATGTGTAGCCTACATCATGGTGTTCAGTCAGTCACAGAGCGGCTGTATGGTTTGTAGCAGATGTGAAGGCTACATCATGGTGTTCAGCACCAGTCACAGAGCGGCTGTATGGTTTGTAGCAGATGTGTAGCCTACATCATGGTGTTCAGTCAGGCACCAGTCACAGAGCGGCTGTATGGTTTGTGGCAGATGTGTAGCCTACATCATGGTGTTCAGTCAGGCACAGAGCGGCTGTATGGTTTGTAGCAGATGTGTAGGCTACATCATGGTGTTCAGCACCAGTCACAGAGCGGCTGTATGGTTTGTAGCAGATGTGTAGCCTACATCATGGTGTTCAGTCAGTCACAGAGCGGCTGTATGGTTTGTAGCAGATGTGTAGCCTACATCATGGTGTTCAGTCACAGAGCGGCTGTATGGTTTGTAGCAGATGTGTAGCCTATATCATGGAGTTCAGTCAGTCACAGAGCGGCTGTATGGTTTGTAGCAGATGTGTAGCCTACATCATGGTGTTCAGTACCAGTCACAGAGCGGCTGTATGGTTTGTAGCAGATGTGTAGCCTACATCATGGTGTTCAGTCAGGCACCAGTCACAGAGCGGCTGTATGGTTTGTGGCAGATGTGTAGCCTACATCATGGTGTTCAGTCAGTCACAGAGCGGCTGTATGGTTTGTAGCAGATGTGTAGCCTACATCATGGTGTTCAGTCAGGCACCAGTCACAGAGCGGCTGGATGGTTTGTAGCAGATGTGTAGCCTACATCATGGTGTTCAGTCAGGCACCAGTCACAGAGCAGCTGGATGGTTTGTAGCAGATGTGTAGCCTGCATCATGGTGTTCAGTCAGCACCAGTCACAGAGCGGCTGGATGGTTTGTAGCAGATGTGTAGCCTACATCATGGTGTTCAGTCAGTCACAGAGCGGCTGTATGGTTTGTAGCAGATGTGTAGCCTACATCATGGTGTTCAGTCAGTCACAGAGCGGCTGTATGGTTTGTAGCAGATGTGTAGCCTACATCATGGTGTTCAGCACCAGTCACAGAGCGGCTGTATGGTTTGTAGCAGATGTGTAGCCTACATCATGGTGTTCAGTCAGTCACAGAGCGGCTGTATGGTTTGTAGCAGATGTGTAGCCTACATCATGGTGTTCAGTCACAGAGCGGCTGTACGGTTTGTAGCAGACGTGTAGCCTACATCATGGTGTTCAGTCAGGCACCAGTCACAGAGCGGCTGTATGGTTTGTAGCAGATGTGTAGCCTACATCATGGTGTTCAGTCAGGCACCAGTCACAGAGCGGCTGTATGGTTTGTAGCCGATGTGTAGCCTACATCATGGTGTTCAGTCAGTCACAGAGCGGCTGTATGGTTTGTAGCAGATGTGTAGGCTACATCATGGTGTTCAGCACCAGTCACAGAGCGGCTGTATTGTTTGTAGCAGATGTGTAGGCTACATCATGGTGTTCAGTCAGGCACCAGTCACAAAGCGGCTGTATGGTTTGTAGCAGATGTGTAGGCTACATCATGGTGTTCAGTCAGCACCAGTCACAGAGCGGCTGTATGGTTTGTAGCAGATGTGTAGGCTACATCATGGTGTTCAGTCAGTCACAGAGCGGCTGTATGGTTTGTAGCAGATGTGTAGCCTACATCATGGTGTTCAGCACCAGTCACAGAGTGGCTGTATGGTTTGTAGCAGAGGTGTAGCCTACATCATGGTGTTCAGTCAGTCACAGAGCGGCTGTATGGTTTGTAGCAGATGTGTAGCCTACATCATGGTGTTCAGTCAGGCACCAGTCACAGAGCGGCTGTATGGTTTGTGGCAGATGTGTAGCCTACATCATGGTGTTCAGTCAGGCACAGAGCGGCTGTATGGTTTGTAGCAGATGTGTAGGCTACATCATGGTGTTCAGCACCAGTCACAGAGCGGCTGTATGGTTTGTAGCAGATGTGTAGCCTACATCATGGTGTTCAGTCAGTCACAGAGCGGCTGTATGGTTTGTAGCAGATGTGTAGCCTACATCATGGTGTTCAGTCACAGAGCGGCTGTATGGTTTGTAGCAGATGTGTAGCCTACATCATGGTGTTCAGTCAGTCACAGAGCGGCTGTATGGTTTGTAGCAGATGTGTAGCCTACATCATGGTGTTCAGTACCAGTCACAGAGCGGCTGTATGGTTTGTAGCAGATGTGTAGCCTACATCATGGTGTTCAGCACCAGTCACAGAGCGGCTGTATGGTTTGTAGCAGATGTGTAGCCTACATCATGGTGTTCAGTCAGTCACAGAGCAGCTGTATGGTTTGTAGCAGATGTGTAGCCTACATCATGGTGTTCAGTCAGTCACAGACCGGCTGTATGGTTTGTAGCAGATGTGTAGCCTACATCATGGTGTTCAGTCAGTAACAGAGCGGCTGTATGGTTTGTAGCAGATGTGTAGCCTACATCATGGTGTTCAGTCAGGCACAGAGCGGCTGTATGGTTTGTAACAGATGTGTAGCCTACATCATGGTGTTCAGTCAGGCACCAGTCACAGAGCGGCTGTATGGTTTGTAGCAGATGTGTAGCCTACATCATGGTGTTCAGTCAGGCACCAGTCACAGAGTGGCTGTATGGTTTGTAGCAGATATGTAGCCTACATCATGGTGTTCAGCACCAGTCACAGAGCGGCTGTATGGTTTGTAGCAGATGTGTAGTCTACATCATGGTGTTCAGCACCAGTCACAGAGCGGCTGTATGGTTTGTAGCAGATGTGTAGCCTACATCATGGTGTTCAGTCACAGAGCGGCTGTATGGTTTGTAGCAGATGTGTAGCCTACATCATGGTGTTCAGTCAGGCACCAGTCACAGAGCGGCTGTATGGTTTGTGGCAGATGTGTAGCCTACATCATGGTGTTCAGTCAGTCACAGAGCGGCTGTATGGTTTGTAGCAGATGTGTAGCCTACATCATGGTGTTCAGTCAGGCACCAGTCACAGAGCGGCTGGATGGTTTGTAGCAGATGTGTAGCCTACATCATGGTGTTCAGTCAGGCACCAGTCACAGAGCAGCTGGATGGTTTGTAGCAGATGTGTAGCCTGCATCATGGTGTTCAGTCAGCGACAGTCACAGAGCGGCTGGATGGTTTGTAGCAGATGTGTAGCCTACATCATGGTGTTCAGTCAGTCACAGAGCGGCTGTATGGTTTGTAGCAGATGTGTAGCCTACATCATGGTGTTCAGTCAGTCACAGAGCGGCTGTATGGTTTGTAGCAGATGTGTAGCCTACATCATGGTGTTCAGCACCAGTCACAGAGCAGCTGTATGGTTTGTAGCAGATGTGTAGCCTACATCATGGTGTTCAGTCAGTCACAGAGCGGCTGTATGGTTTGTAGCAGATGTGTAGCCTACATCATGGTGTTCAGTCACAGAGCGGCTGTACGGTTTGTAGCAGACGTGTAGCCTACATCATGGTGTTCAGTCAGGCACCAGTCACAGAGCGGCTGTATGGTTTGTAGCAGATGTGTAGCCTACATCATGGTGTTCAGTCAGGCACCAGTCACAGAGCGGCTGTATGGTTTGTAGCCGATGTGTAGCCTACATCATGGTGTTCAGTCAGTCACAGAGCGGCTGTATGGTTTGTAACAGATGTGTAGCCTACATCATGGTGTTCAGCACCAGTCACAGAGCGGCTGTATTGTTTGTAGCAGATGTGTAGGCCACATCATGGTGTTCAGTCAGGCACCAGTCACAGAGCGGCTGTATGGTTTGTAGCAGATGTGTAGGCTACATCATGGTGTTCAGTCAGCACCAGTCACAGAGCGGCTGTATGGTTTGTAGCAGATGTGTAGGCTACATCATGGTGTTCAGTCAGTCACAGAGCGGCTGTATGGTTTGTAGCAGATGTGTAGCCTACATCATGGTGTTCAGCACCAGTCACAGAGTGGCTGTATGGTTTGTAGCAGAGGTGTAGCCTACATCATGGTGTTCAGTCAGTCACAGAGCGGCTGTATGGTTTGTAGCAGATGTGTAGCCTACATCATGGTGTTCAGTCAGGCACCAGTCACAGAGCGGCTGTATGGTTTGTGGCAGATGTGTAGCCTACATCATGGTGTTCAGTCAGGCACAGAGCGGCTGTATGGTTTGTAGCAGATGTGTAGGCTACATCATGGTGTTCAGCACCAGTCACAGAGCGGCTGTATGGTTTGTAGCAGATGTGTAGCCTACATCATGGTGTTCAGTCAGTCACAGAGCGGCTGTATGGTTTGTAGCAGATGTGTAGCCTACATCATGGTGTTCAGTCACAGAGCGGCTGTATGGTTTGTAGCAGATGTGTAGCCTACATCATGGTGTTCAGTCAGTCACAGAGCGGCTGTATGGTTTGTAGCAGATGTGTAGCCTACATCATGGTGTTCAGTACCAGTCACAGAGCGGCTGTATGGTTTGTAGCAGATGTGTAGCCTACATCATGGTGTTCAGCACCAGTCACAGAGCGGCTGTATGGTTTGTAGCAGATGTGTAGCCTACATCATGGTGTTCAGTCAGTCACAGAGCAGCTGTATGGTTTGTAGCAGATGTGTAGCCTACATCATGGTGTTCAGTCAGTCACAGACCGGCTGTATGGTTTGTAGCAGATGTGTAGCCTACATCATGGTGTTCAGTCAGTAACAGAGCGGCTGTATGGTTTGTAGCAGATGTGTAGCCTACATCATGGTGTTCAGTCAGGCACAGAGCGGCTGTATGGTTTGTAACAGATGTGTAGCCTACATCATGGTGTTCAGTCAGGCACCAGTCACAGAGCGGCTGTATGGTTTGTAGCAGATGTGTAGCCTACATCATGGTGTTCAGTCAGGCACCAGTCACAGAGTGGCTGTATGGTTTGTAGCAGATATGTAGCCTACATCATGGTGTTCAGCACCAGTCACAGAGCGGCTGTATGGTTTGTAGCAGATGTGTAGTCTACATCATGGTGTTCAGCACCAGTCACAGAGCGGCTGTATGGTTTGTAGCAGATGTGTAGCCTACATCATGGTGTTCAGTCACAGAGGGGCTGTATGGTTTGTAGCAGATGTGTAGCCTACATCATGGTGTTCAGTCAGTCACAGAGCGGCTGTATGGCTTGTAGCAGATGTGTAGCCTACATCATGGTGTTCAGTAACAGAGCGGCTGTATGGTTTGTAGCAGATGTGTAGCCTACATCATGGTGATCAGTCAGTCACCAGTCACAGAGCGGCTGTATGGTTTGTAGCAGATGTGTAGCCTACATCATGGTGTTCAGTCAGGCACCAGTCACAGAGCGGCTGTATGGTTTGTAGCCGATGTGTAGCCTACATCATGGTGTTCAGTCACAGAGCGGCTGTATGGTTTGTAGCAGATATGTAGCCTACATCATGGTGTTCAGTACCAGTCACAGAGCGGCTGTATGGTTTGTAGCAGATGTGTAGCCTACATCATGGTGTTCAGCACCAGTCACAGAGCGGCTGTACGGTTTGTAGCAGACGTGTAGCCTACATCATGGTGTTCAGCACCAGTCACAGAGCGGCTGTACGGTTTGTAGCAGACGTGTAGCCTACATCATGGTGTTCAGCACCAGTCACAGAGCGGCTGTATGGTTTGTAGCAGACGTGTAGCCTACATCATGGTGTTCAGTCAGTCACAGAGCGGCTGTATGGTTTGTAGCAGATGTGTAGCCTACATCATGGTGTTCAGTCAGTCACAGAGCGGCTGTATGGTTTGTAGCAGATGTGTAGTCTACATCATGGTGTTCAGTCAGTCACAGAGCGGCTGGATGGTTTGTAGCAGATGTGTAGGCTACATCATGGTGTTCAGTCAGGCACCAGTCACAGAGCGGCTGTATGGTTTGTAGCAGATGTGTAGCCTACATCATGGTGTTCAGTCAGGCACAGAGCGGCTGTATGGTTTGTAGCAGATGTGTAGGCTACATCATGGTGTTCAGTCAGGCACCAGTCACAGAGCGGCTGTATGGTTTGTAGCAGATGTGTAGCCTACATCATGGTGTTCAGTCAGGCACCAGTCACAGAGCGGCTGTATGGTTTGTAGCAGATGTGTAGCCTACATCATGGTTTTCAGTCAGTCACACAGCAGCTGTATGGTTTGTAGCAGATGTGTAGGCTACATCATGGTGTTCAGTCAGTCACAGAGCGGCTGTATGGTTTGTAGCAGATGTGTAGCCTACATCATGGTGTTCAGCACCAGTCACAGAGTGGCTGTATGGTTTGTAGCAGAGGTGTAGCCTACATCATGGTGTTCAGTCAGTCACAGAGCGGCTGTATGGTTTGTAGCAGATATGTAGCCTACATCATGGTGTTCAGTCACACAGCAGCTGTATGGTTTGTAGCAGATGTGTAGCCTACATCATGGTGTTCAGTCAGTCACAGAGCGGCTGTATGGTTTGTAGCAGATGTGAAGGCTACATCATGGTGTTCAGCACCAGTCACAGAGCGGCTGTATGGTTTGTAGCAGATGTGTAGCCTACATCATGGTGTTCAGTCAGGCACCAGTCACAGAGCGGCTGTATGGTTTGTGGCAGATGTGTAGCCTACATCATGGTGTTCAGTCAGGCACCGAGCGGCTGTATGGTTTGTAGCAGATGTGTAGGCTACATCATGGTGTTCAGCACCAGTCACAGAGCGGCTGTATGGTTTGTAGCAGATGTGTAGCCTACATCATGGTGTTCAGTCAGTCACAGAGCGGCTGTATGGTTTGTAGCAGATGTGTAGCCTACATCATGGTGTTCAGTCACAGAGCGGCTGTATGGTTTGTAGCAGATGTGTAGCCTACATCATGGTGTTCAGTCAGTCACAGAGCGGCTGTATGGTTTGTAGCAGATGTGTAGCCTACATCATGGTGTTCAGTACCAGTCACAGAGCGGCTGTATGGTTTGTAGCAGATGTGTAGCCTACATCATGGTGTTCAGTCAGGCACCAGTCACAGAGCGGCTGTATGGTTTGTGGCAGATGTGTAGCCTACATCATGGTGTTCAGTCAGGCACAGAGCGGCTGTATGGTTTGTAGCAGATGTGTAGCCTACATCATGGTGTTCAGTCAGGCACCAGTCACAGAGCGGCTGTATGGTTTGTGGCAGATGTGTAGCCTACATCATGGTGTTCAGTCAGTCACAGAGCGGCTGTATGGTTTGTAGCAGATGTGTAGCCTACATCATGGTGTTCAGTCAGGCACCAGTCACAGAGCGGCTGGATGGTTTGTAGCAGATGTGTAGCCTACATCATGGTGTTCAGTCAGGCACCAGTCACAGAGCGGCTGGATGGTTTGTAGCAGATGTGTAGCCTGCATCATGGTGTTCAGTCAGCACCAGTCACAGAGCGGCTGGATGGTTTGTAGCAGATGTGTAGCCTACATCATGGTGTTCAGTCAGTCACAGAGCGGCTGTATGGTTTGTAGCAGATGTGTAGCCTACATCATGGTGTTCAGTCAGTCACAGAGCGGCTGTATGGTTTGTAGCAGATGTGTAGCCTACATCATGGTGTTCAGCACCAGTCACAGAGCGGCTGTATGGTTTGTAGCAGATGTGGAGCCTACATCATGGTGTTCAGTCAGTCACAGAGCGGCTGTATGGTTTGTAGCAGATGTGTAGCCTACATCATGGTGTTCAGTCACAGAGCGGCTGTACGGTTTGTAGCAGACGTGTAGCCTACATCATGGTGTTCAGTCAGGCACCAGTCACAGAGCGGCTGTATGGTTTGTAGCAGATGTGTAGCCTACATCATGGTGTTCAGTCAGGCACCAGTCACAGAGCGGCTGTATGGTTTGTAGCCGATGTGTAGCCTACATCATGGTGTTCAGTCAGTCACAGAGCGGCTGTATGGTTTGTAGCAGATGTGTAGGCTACATCATGGTGTTCAGCACCAGTCACAGAGCGGCTGTATTGTTTGTAGCAGATGTGTAGGCTACATCATGGTGTTCAGTCAGGCACCAGTCACAGAGCGGCTGTATGGTTTGTAGCAGATGTGTAGGCTACATCATGGTGTTCAGTCAGCACCAGTCACAGAGCGGCTGTATGGTTTGTAGCAGATGTGTAGGCTACATCATGGTGTTCAGTCAGTCACAGAGCGGCTGTATGGTTTGTAGCAGATGTGTAGCCTACATCATGGTGTTCAGCACCAGTCACAGAGTGGCTGTATGGTTTGTAGCAGAGGTGTAGCCTACATCATGGTGTTCAGTCAGTGACAGAGCGGCTGTATGGTTTGTAGCAGATATGTAGCCTACATCATGGTGTTCAGTCACACAGCAGCTGTATGGTTTGTAGCAGATGTGTAGCCTACATCATGGTGTTCAGTCAGTCACAGAGCGGCTGTATGGTTTGTAGCAGATGTGAAGGCTACATCATGGTGTTCAGCACCAGTCACAGAGCGGCTGTATGGTTTGTAGCAGATGTGTAGCCTACATCATGGTGTTCAGTCAGGCACCAGTCACAGAGCGGCTGTATGGTTTGTGGCAGATGTGTAGCCTACATCATGGTGTTCAGTCAGGCACAGAGCAGCTGTATGGTTTGTAGCAGATGTGTAGGCTACATCATGGTGTTCAGCACCAGTCACAGAGCGGCTGTATGGTTTGTAGCAGATGTGTAGCCTACATCATGGTGTTCAGTCAGGCACCAGTCACAGAGCGGCTGTATGGTTTGTGGCAGATGTGTAGCCTACATCATGATGTTCAGTCAGGCACAGAGCGGCTGTATGGTTTGTAGCAGATGTGTAGCCTACATCATGGTGTTCAGTCAGGCACCAGTCACAGAGCGGCTGTATGGTTTGTGGCAGATGTGTAGCCTACATCATGGTGTTCAGTCAGTCACAGAGCGGCTGTATGGTTTGTAGCAGATGTGTAGCCTACATCATGGTGTTCAGTCAGGCACCAGTCACAGAGCGGCTGGATGGTTTGTAGCAGATGTGTAGCCTACATCATGGTGTTCAGTCAGGCACCAGTCACAGAGCGGCTGGATGGTTTGTAGCAGATGTGTAGCCTGCATCATGGTGTTCAGTCAGCACCAGTCACAGAGTGGCTGGATGGTTTGTAGCAGATGTGTAGCCTACATCATGGTGTTCAGTCAGTCACAGAGCGGCTGTATGGTTTGTAGCAGATGTGTAGCCTACATCATGGTGTTCAGCACCAGTCACAGAGCGGCTGTATGGTTTGTAGCAGATGTGTAGCCTACATCATGGTGTTCAGTCACAGAGCGGCTGTACGGTTTGTAGCAGACGTGTAGCCTACATCATGGTGTTCAGTCAGGCACCAGTCACAGAGCGGCTGTATGGTTTGTAGCAGATGTGTAGCCTACATCATGGTGTTCAGTCAGGCACCAGTCACAGAGCTGCTGTATGGTTTGTAGCCGATGTGTAGCCTACATCATGGTGTTCTGTCAGTCACAGAGCGGCTGTATGGTTTGTAGCAGATGTGTAGGCTACATCATGGTGTTCAGCACCAGTCACAGAGCGGCTGTATTGTTTGTAGCAGATGTGTAGGCTACATCATGGTGTTCAGTCAGGCACCAGTCACAGAGCGGCTGTATGGTTTGTAGCAGATGTGTAGGCTACATCATGGTGTTCAGTCAGCACCAGTCACAGAGCGGCTGTATGGTTTGTAGCAGATGTGTAGCCTGCATCATGGTGTTCAGCACCAGTCACAGAGCGGCTGTATGGTTTGTAGCAGACGTGTAGCCTACATCATGGTGTTCAGCACCAGTCACAGAGCGGCTGTATGGTTTGTAGCAGACGTGTAGCCTACATCATGGTGTTCAGTCAGTCACAGAGCGGCTGTATGGTTTGTAGCAGATGTGTAGTCTACATCATGGTGTTCAGTCAGTCACAGAGCGGCTGTATGGTTTGTAGCAGATGTGTAGCCTACATCATGGTGTTCAGTCAGTCACAGAGCGGCTGTATGGTTTGTAGCAGATGTGTAGTCTACATCATGGTGTTCAGTCAGTCACAGAGCGGCTGGATGGTTTGTAGCAGATGTGTAGGCTACATCATGGTGTTCAGTCAGGCACCAGTCACAGAGCGGCTGTATGGTTTGTAGCAGATGTGTAGCCTACATCATGGTGTTCAGTCAGGCACAGAGCGGCTGTATGGTTTGTAGCAGATGTGTAGGCTACATCATGGTGTTCAGTCAGGCACCAGTCACAGAGCGGCTGTATGGTTTGTAGCAGATGTGTAGCCTACATCATGGTGTTCAGTCAGGCACCAGTCACAGAGCGGCTGTATGGTTTGTAGCAGATGTGTAGCCTACATCATGGTTTTCAGTCAGTCACACAGCAGCTGTATGGTTTGTAGCAGATGTGTAGGCTACATCATGGTGTTCAGTCAGTCACAGAGCGGCTGTATGGTTTGTAGCAGATGTGTAGCCTACATCATGGTGTTCAGCACCAGTCACAGAGTGGCTGTATGGTTTGTAGCAGAGGTGTAGCCTACATCATGGTGTTCAGTCAGTCACAGAGCGGCTGTATGGTTTGTAGCAGATATGTAGCCTACATCATGGTGTTCAGTCACACAGCAGCTGTATGGTTTGTAGCAGATGTGTAGCCTACATCATGGTGTTCAGTCAGTCACAGAGCGGCTGTATGGTTTGTAGCAGATGTGAAGGCTACATCATGGTGTTCAGCACCAGTCACAGAGCGGCTGTATGGTTTGTAGCAGATGTGTAGCCTACATCATGGTGTTCAGTCAGGCACCAGTCACAGAGCGGCTGTATGGTTTGTGGCAGATGTGTAGCCTACATCATGGTGTTCAGTCAGGCACCGAGCGGCTGTATGGTTTGTAGCAGATGTGTAGGCTACATCATGGTGTTCAGCACCAGTCACAGAGCGGCTGTATGGTTTGTAGCAGATGTGTAGCCTACATCATGGTGTTCAGTCAGTCACAGAGCGGCTGTATGGTTTGTAGCAGATGTGTAGCCTACATCATGGTGTTCAGTCACAGAGCGGCTGTATGGTTTGTAGCAGATGTGTAGCCTACATCATGGTGTTCAGTCAGTCACAGAGCGGCTGTATGGTTTGTAGCAGATGTGTAGCCTACATCATGGTGTTCAGTACCAGTCACAGAGCGGCTGTATGGTTTGTAGCAGATGTGTAGCCTACATCATGGTGTTCAGTCAGGCACCAGTCACAGAGCGGCTGTATGGTTTGTGGCAGATGTGTAGCCTACATCATGGTGTTCAGTCAGGCACAGAGCGGCTGTATGGTTTGTAGCAGATGTGTAGCCTACATCATGGTGTTCAGTCAGGCACCAGTCACAGAGCGGCTGTATGGTTTGTGGCAGATGTGTAGCCTACATCATGGTGTTCAGTCAGTCACAGAGCGGCTGTATGGTTTGTAGCAGATGTGTAGCCTACATCATGGTGTTCAGTCAGGCACCAGTCACAGAGCGGCTGGATGGTTTGTAGCAGATGTGTAGCCTACATCATGGTGTTCAGTCAGGCACCAGTCACAGAGCGGCTGGATGGTTTGTAGCAGATGTGTAGCCTGCATCATGGTGTTCAGTCAGCACCAGTCACAGAGCGGCTGGATGGTTTGTAGCAGATGTGTAGCCTACATCATGGTGTTCAGTCAGTCACAGAGCGGCTGTATGGTTTGTAGCAGATGTGTAGCCTACATCATGGTGTTCAGTCAGTCACAGAGCGGCTGTATGGTTTGTAGCAGATGTGTAGCCTACATCATGGTGTTCAGCACCAGTCACAGAGCGGCTGTATGGTTTGTAGCAGATGTGGAGCCTACATCATGGTGTTCAGTCAGTCACAGAGCGGCTGTATGGTTTGTAGCAGATGTGTAGCCTACATCATGGTGTTCAGTCACAGAGCGGCTGTACGGTTTGTAGCAGACGTGTAGCCTACATCATGGTGTTCAGTCAGGCACCAGTCACAGAGCGGCTGTATGGTTTGTAGCAGATGTGTAGCCTACATCATGGTGTTCAGTCAGGCACCAGTCACAGAGCGGCTGTATGGTTTGTAGCCGATGTGTAGCCTACATCATGGTGTTCAGTCAGTCACAGAGCGGCTGTATGGTTTGTAGCAGATGTGTAGGCTACATCATGGTGTTCAGCACCAGTCACAGAGCGGCTGTATTGTTTGTAGCAGATGTGTAGGCTACATCATGGTGTTCAGTCAGGCACCAGTCACAGAGCGGCTGTATGGTTTGTAGCAGATGTGTAGGCTACATCATGGTGTTCAGTCAGCACCAGTCACAGAGCGGCTGTATGGTTTGTAGCAGATGTGTAGGCTACATCATGGTGTTCAGTCAGTCACAGAGCGGCTGTATGGTTTGTAGCAGATGTGTAGCCTACATCATGGTGTTCAGCACCAGTCACAGAGTGGCTGTATGGTTTGTAGCAGAGGTGTAGCCTACATCATGGTGTTCAGTCAGTGACAGAGCGGCTGTATGGTTTGTAGCAGATATGTAGCCTACATCATGGTGTTCAGTCACACAGCAGCTGTATGGTTTGTAGCAGATGTGTAGCCTACATCATGGTGTTCAGTCAGTCACAGAGCGGCTGTATGGTTTGTAGCAGATGTGAAGGCTACATCATGGTGTTCAGCACCAGTCACAGAGCGGCTGTATGGTTTGTAGCAGATGTGTAGCCTACATCATGGTGTTCAGTCAGGCACCAGTCACAGAGCGGCTGTATGGTTTGTGGCAGATGTGTAGCCTACATCATGGTGTTCAGTCAGGCACAGAGCAGCTGTATGGTTTGTAGCAGATGTGTAGGCTACATCATGGTGTTCAGCACCAGTCACAGAGCGGCTGTATGGTTTGTAGCAGATGTGTAGCCTACATCATGGTGTTCAGTCAGGCACCAGTCACAGAGCGGCTGTATGGTTTGTGGCAGATGTGTAGCCTACATCATGATGTTCAGTCAGGCACAGAGCGGCTGTATGGTTTGTAGCAGATGTGTAGCCTGCATCATGGTGTTCAGCACCAGTCACAGAGCGGCTGTATGGTTTGTAGCAGATGTGTAGTCTACATCATGGTGTTCAGTCAGTCACAGAGCGGCTGTATGGTTTGTAGCAGGTGTGTAGCCTACATCATGGTGTTCAGTCAGTAACAGAGCGGCTGTATGGTTTGTAGCAGATGTGTAGCCTACATCATGGTGTTCAGTCAGTCACAGAGTGGCTGTATGGTTTGTAGCAGATGTGTAGCCTACATCATGGTGTTCAGTCAGTCACAGAGCGGCTGTATGGTTTGTAGCAGATGTGTAGCCTACATCATGGTGTTCAGTCAGGCACCAGTCACAGAGCGGCTGTATGGTTTGTAGCAGATGTGTAGTCTACATCATGGTGTTCAGCACCAGTCACAGAGCAGCTGTATGGTTTGTAGCAGATGTGTAGCCTACATCATGGTGTTCAGTCAGTCACAGAGCGGCTGTATGGTTTGTAGCAGATGTGTAGCCTACATCATGGTGTTCAGTCAGTCACAGAGCAGCTGTGTGGTTTGTAGCAGATGTGTAGCCTACATCATGGTGTTCAGTCACATATCGGCTGTATGGTTTGTAGCAGATGAGTAGGCTACATCATGTTGTTCAGTCAGGCACCAGTCACAGAGCGGCTGGATGGTTTGTAGCAGATGTGTAGCCTACATCATGGTGTTCAGTCAGTCACCAGTCACAGAGCGGCTGTATGGTTCGTAGCAGATGTGTAGGCTACATCATGGTGTTCAGTCAGTCACAGAGCCGCTGTATGGTTTGTAGCAGACGTGTAGCCTACATCATGGTGTTCAGTCAGTCACAGAGCAGCTGTGTGGTTTGTAGCAGATGTGTAGCCTACATCATGGTGTTCAGTCACAGAGCGGCTGTATGGTTTTTAGCAGATGTGTAGCCTACATCATGGTGTTCAGTCAGTCACCAGTCACAGAGCGGCTGTATGGTTTGTAGCAGATGTGTAGGCTACATCATGGTGTTCAGTCAGTCACAGAGCGGCTGTATGGTTTGTACCAGACGTGAAGCCTACATCATGGTGTTCAGCACCAGTTACAGAGCGGCTGTATGGTTTGTAGCAGATGTGTAGCCTACATCATGGTGTTCAGTCAGTCACAGAGCGGCTGTATGGTTTGTAGCAGATGTGTAGGCTACATCATGGTGTTCAGTCAGCACCAGTCACAGAGCGGCTGTATGGTTTGTAGCAGATGTGTAGCCTACATCATGGTGTTCAGTCAGGCACAGAGCGGCTGTATGGTTTGTAGCAGATGTGTAGGCTACATCATTGTGTTCAGTCAGTCACAGAGTGGCTGTATGGTTTGTAGTAGATGTGTAACCTACATCATGGTGTTCAGTCAGGCACAAGTCACAGAGCGGCTGTATGGTTTGTAGCAGATGTGTAGCCTACATCATGGTGTTCAGCACCAGTCACAGAGCGGCTGTATGGTTTGTAGCAGATGTGTAGCCTACATCATGGTGTTCAGTCAGTCACAGAGCAGCTGTATGGTTTGTAGCAGATGTGTAGCCTACATCATGGTGTTCAGTCAGTCACAGACCGGCTGTATGGTTTGTAGCAGATGTGTAGCCTACATCATGGTGTTCAGTCAGTAACAGAGCGGCTGTATGGTTTGTAGCAGATGTGTAGCCTACATCATGGTGTTCAGTCAGTCACAGAGCGGCTGTATGGTTTGTAGCAGATGTGTAGCCTACATCATGGTGTTCAGTCAGTCACAGAGCGGCTGTATGGTTTGTAGCAGATGTGTAGCCTACATAATGGTGTTCAGCACCAGTCACAGAGCAGCTGTATGGTTTGTAGCAGATGTGTAGCCTACATCATGGTGTTCAGTCAGTCACAGAGCGGCTGTATGGTTTGTAGCAGATGTGTAGCCTACATCATGGTGTTCAGTCACAGAGCGGCTGTACGGTTTGTAGCAGACGTGTAGCCTACATCATGGTGTTCAGTCAGGCACCAGTCACAGAGCGGCTGTATGGTTTGTAGCAGATGTGTAGCCTACATCATGGTGTTCAGTCAGGCACCAGTCACAGAGCGGCTGTATGGTTTGTAGCCGATGTGTAGCCTACATCATGGTGTTCAGTCAGTCACAGAGCGGCTGTATGGTTTGTAACAGATGTGTAGCCTACATCATGGTGTTCAGCACCAGTCACAGAGCGGCTGTATTGTTTGTAGCAGATGTGTAGGCCACATCATGGTGTTCAGTCAGGCACCAGTCACAGAGCGGCTGTATGGTTTGTAGCAGATGTGTAGGCTACATCATGGTGTTCAGTCAGCACCAGTCACAGAGCGGCTGTATGGTTTGTAGCAGATGTGTAGGCTACATCATGGTGTTCAGTCAGTCACAGAGCGGCTGTATGGTTTGTAGCAGATGTGTAGCCTACATCATGGTGTTCAGCACCAGTCACAGAGTGGCTGTATGGTTTGTAGCAGAGGTGTAGCCTACATCATGGTGTTCAGTCAGTCACAGAGCGGCTGTATGGTTTGTAGCAGATGTGTAGCCTACATCATGGTGTTCAGTCAGGCACCAGTCACAGAGCGGCTGTATGGTTTGTGGCAGATGTGTAGCCTACATCATGGTGTTCAGTCAGGCACAGAGCGGCTGTATGGTTTGTAGCAGATGTGTAGGCTACATCATGGTGTTCAGCACCAGTCACAGAGCGGCTGTATGGTTTGTAGCAGATGTGTAGCCTACATCATGGTGTTCAGTCAGTCACAGAGCGGCTGTATGGTTTGTAGCAGATGTGTAGCCTACATCATGGTGTTCAGTCACAGAGCGGCTGTATGGTTTGTAGCAGATGTGTAGCCTACATCATGGTGTTCAGTCAGTCACAGAGCGGCTGTATGGTTTGTAGCAGATGTGTAGCCTACATCATGGTGTTCAGTACCAGTCACAGAGCGGCTGTATGGTTTGTAGCAGATGTGTAGCCTACATCATGGTGTTCAGCACCAGTCACAGAGCGGCTGTATGGTTTGTAGCATATGTGTAGCCTACATCATGGTGTTCAGTCAGTCACAGAGCAGCTGTATGGTTTGTAGCAGATGTGTAGCCTACATCATGGTGTTCAGTCAGTCACAGACCGGCTGTATGGTTTGTAGCAGATGTGTAGCCTACATCATGGTGTTCAGTCAGTAACAGAGCGGCTGTATGGTTTGTAGCAGATGTGTAGCCTACATCATGGTGTTCAGTCAGGCACAGAGCGGCTGTATGGTTTGTAACAGATGTGTAGCCTACATCATGGTGTTCAGTCAGGCACCAGTCACAGAGCGGCTGTATGGTTTGTAGCAGATGTGTAGCCTACATCATGGTGTTCAGTCAGGCACCAGTCACAGAGTGGCTGTATGGTTTGTAGCAGATATGTAGCCTACATCATGGTGTTCAGCACCAGTCACAGAGCGGCTGTATGGTTTGTAGCAGATGTGTAGTCTACATCATGGTGTTCAGCACCAGTCACAGAGCGGCTGTATGGTTTGTAGCAGATGTGTAGCCTACATCATGGTGTTCAGTCACAGAGGGGCTGTATGGTTTGTAGCAGATGTGTAGCCTACATCATGGTGTTCAGTCAGTCACAGAGCGGCTGTATGGCTTGTAGCAGATGTGTAGCCTACATCATGGTGTTCAGTAACAGAGCGGCTGTATGGTTTGTAGCAGATGTGTAGCCTACATCATGGTGATCAGTCAGTCACCAGTCACAGAGCGGCTGTATGGTTTGTAGCAGATGTGTAGCCTACATCATGGTGTTCAGTCAGGCACCAGTCACAGAGCGGCTGTATGGTTTGTAGCCGATGTGTAGCCTACATCATGGTGTTCAGTCACAGAGCGGCTGTATGGTTTGTAGCAGATATGTAGCCTACATCATGGTGTTCAGTACCAGTCACAGAGCGGCTGTATGGTTTGTAGCAGATGTGTAGCCTACATCATGGTGTTCAGCACCAGTCACAGAGCGGCTGTACGGTTTGTAGCAGACGTGTAGCCTACATCATGGTGTTCAGCACCAGTCACAGAGCGGCTGTACGGTTTGTAGCAGACGTGTAGCCTACATCATGGTGTTCAGCACCAGTCACAGAGCGGCTGTATGGTTTGTAGCAGACGTGTAGCCTACATCATGGTGTTCAGTCAGTCACAGAGCGGCTGTATGGTTTGTAGCAGATGTGTAGTCTACATCATGGTGTTCAGTCAGTCACAGAGCGGCTGTATGGTTTGTAGCAGATGTGTAGCCTACATCATGGTGTTCAGTCAGTCACAGAGCGGCTGTATGGTTTGTAGCAGATGTGTAGTCTACATCATGGTGTTCAGTCAGTCACAGAGCGGCTGGATGGTTTGTAGCAGATGTGTAGGCTACATCATGGTGTTCAGTCAGGCACCAGTCACAGAGCGGCTGTATGGTTTGTAGCAGATGTGTAGCCTACATCATGGTGTTCAGTCAGGCACAGAGCGGCTGTATGGTTTGTAGCAGATGTGTAGGCTACATCATGGTGTTCAGTCAGGCACCAGTCACAGAGCGGCTGTATGGTTTGTAGCAGATGTGTAGCCTACATCATGGTGTTCAGTCAGGCACCAGTCACAGAGCGGCTGTATGGTTTGTAGCAGATGTGTAGCCTACATCATGGTTTTCAGTCAGTCACACAGCAGCTGTATGGTTTGTAGCAGATGTGTAGGCTACATCATGGTGTTCAGTCAGTCACAGAGCGGCTGTATGGTTTGTAGCAGATGTGTAGCCTACATCATGGTGTTCAGCACCAGTCACAGAGTGGCTGTGAGGTTTGTAGCAGAGGTGTAGCCTACATCATGGTGTTCAGTCAGTCACAGAGCGGCTGTATGGTTTGTAGCAGATATGTAGCCTACATCATGGTGTTCAGTCACACAGCAGCTGTATGGTTTGTAGCAGATGTGTAGCCTACATCATGGTGTTCAGTCAGTCACAGAGCGGCTGTATGGTTTGTAGCAGATGTGAAGGCTACATCATGGTGTTCAGCACCAGTCACAGAGCGGCTGTATGGTTTGTAGCAGATGTGTAGCCTACATCATGGTGTTCAGTCAGGCACCAGTCACAGAGCGGCTGTATGGTTTGTGGCAGATGTGTAGCCTACATCATGGTGTTCAGTCAGGCACCGAGCGGCTGTATGGTTTGTAGCAGATGTGTAGGCTACATCATGGTGTTCAGCACCAGTCACAGAGCGGCTGTATGGTTTGTAGCAGATGTGTAGCCTACATCATGGTGTTCAGTCAGTCACAGAGCGGCTGTATGGTTTGTAGCAGATGTGTAGCCTACATCATGGTGTTCAGTCACAGAGCGGCTGTATGGTTTGTAGCAGATGTGTAGCCTACATCATGGTGTTCAGTCAGTCACAGAGCGGCTGTATGGTTTGTAGCAGATGTGTAGCCTACATCATGGTGTTCAGTACCAGTCACAGAGCGGCTGTATGGTTTGTAGCAGATGTGTAGCCTACATCATGGTGTTCAGTCAGGCACCAGTCACAGAGCGGCTGTATGGTTTGTGGCAGATGTGTAGCCTACATCATGGTGTTCAGTCAGGCACAGAGCGGCTGTATGGTTTGTAGCAGATGTGTAGCCTACATCATGGTGTTCAGTCAGGCACCAGTCACAGAGCGGCTGTATGGTTTGTGGCAGATGTGTAGCCTACATCATGGTGTTCAGTCAGTCACAGAGCGGCTGTATGGTTTGTAGCAGATGTGTAGCCTACATCATGGTGTTCAGTCAGGCACCAGTCACAGAGCGGCTGGATGGTTTGTAGCAGATGTGTAGCCTACATCATGGTGTTCAGTCAGGCACCAGTCACAGAGCGGCTGGATGGTTTGTAGCAGATGTGTAGCCTGCATCATGGTGTTCAGTCAGCACCAGTCACAGAGCGGCTGGATGGTTTGTAGCAGATGTGTAGCCTACATCATGGTGTTCAGTCAGTCACAGAGCGGCTGTATGGTTTGTAGCAGATGTGTAGCCTACATCATGGTGTTCAGTCAGTCACAGAGCGGCTGTATGGTTTGTAGCAGATGTGTAGCCTACATCATGGTGTTCAGCACCAGTCACAGAGCGGCTGTATGGTTTGTAGCAGATGTGGAGCCTACATCATGGTGTTCAGTCAGTCACAGAGCGGCTGTATGGTTTGTAGCAGATGTGTAGCCTACATCATGGTGTTCAGTCACAGAGCGGCTGTACGGTTTGTAGCAGACGTGTAGCCTACATCATGGTGTTCAGTCAGGCACCAGTCACAGAGCGGCTGTATGGTTTGTAGCAGATGTGTAGCCTACATCATGGTGTTCAGTCAGGCACCAGTCACAGAGCGGCTGTATGGTTTGTAGCCGATGTGTAGCCTACATCATGGTGTTCAGTCAGTCACAGAGCGGCTGTATGGTTTGTAGCAGATGTGTAGGCTACATCATGGTGTTCAGCACCAGTCACAGAGCGGCTGTATTGTTTGTAGCAGATGTGTAGGCTACATCATGGTGTTCAGTCAGGCACCAGTCACAGAGCGGCTGTATGGTTTGTAGCAGATGTGTAGGCTACATCATGGTGTTCAGTCAGCACCAGTCACAGAGCGGCTGTATGGTTTGTAGCAGATGTGTAGGCTACATCATGGTGTTCAGTCAGTCACAGAGCGGCTGTATGGTTTGTAGCAGATGTGTAGCCTACATCATGGTGTTCAGCACCAGTCACAGAGTGGCTGTATGGTTTGTAGCAGAGGTGTAGCCTACATCATGGTGTTCAGTCAGTGACAGAGCGGCTGTATGGTTTGTAGCAGATATGTAGCCTACATCATGGTGTTCAGTCACACAGCAGCTGTATGGTTTGTAGCAGATGTGTAGCCTACATCATGGTGTTCAGTCAGTCACAGAGCGGCTGTATGGTTTGTAGCAGATGTGAAGGCTACATCATGGTGTTCAGCACCAGTCACAGAGCGGCTGTATGGTTTGTAGCAGATGTGTAGCCTACATCATGGTGTTCAGTCAGGCACCAGTCACAGAGCGGCTGTATGGTTTGTGGCAGATGTGTAGCCTACATCATGGTGTTCAGTCAGGCACAGAGCAGCTGTATGGTTTGTAGCAGATGTGTAGGCTACATCATGGTGTTCAGCACCAGTCACAGAGCGGCTGTATGGTTTGTAGCAGATGTGTAGCCTACATCATGGTGTTCAGTCAGGCACCAGTCACAGAGCGGCTGTATGGTTTGTGGCAGATGTGTAGCCTACATCATGATGTTCAGTCAGGCACAGAGCGGCTGTATGGTTTGTAGCAGATGTGTAGCCTACATCATGGTGTTCAGTCAGGCACCAGTCACAGAGCGGCTGTATGGTTTGTGGCAGATGTGTAGCCTACATCAATGTGTTCAGTCAGTCACAGAGCGGCTGTATGGTTTGTAGCAGATGTGTAGCCTACATCATGGTGTTCAGTCAGGCACCAGTCACAGAGCGGCTGGATGGTTTGTAGCAGATGTGTAGCCTACATCATGGTGTTCAGTCAGGCACCAGTCACAGAGCGGCTGGATGGTTTGTAGCAGATGTGTAGCCTGCATCATGGTGTTCAGTCAGCACCAGTCACAGAGTGGCTGGATGGTTTGTAGCAGATGTGTAGCCTACATCATGGTGTTCAGTCAGTCACAGAGCGGCTGTATGGTTTGTAGCAGATGTGTAGCCTACATCATGGTGTTCAGCACCAGTCACAGAGCGGCTGTATGGTTTGTAGCAGATGTGTAGCCTACATCATGGTGTTCAGTCACAGAGCGGCTGTACGGTTTGTAGCAGACGTGTAGCCTACATCATGGTGTTCAGTCAGGCACCAGTCACAGAGCGGCTGTATGGTTTGTAGCAGATGTGTAGCCTACATCATGGTGTTCAGTCAGGCACCAGTCACAGAGCTGCTGTATGGTTTGTAGCCGATGTGTAGCCTACATCATGGTGTTCTGTCAGTCACAGAGCGGCTGTATGGTTTGTAGCAGATGTGTAGGCTACATCATGGTGTTCAGCACCAGTCACAGAGCGGCTGTATTGTTTGTAGCAGATGTGTAGGCTACATCATGGTGTTCAGTCAGGCACCAGTCACAGAGCGGCTGTATGGTTTGTAGCAGATGTGTAGGCTACATCATGGTGTTCAGTCAGCACCAGTCACAGAGCGGCTGTATGGTTTGTAGCAGATGTGTAGCCTGCATCATGGTGTTCAGCACCAGTCACAGAGCGGCTGTATGGTTTGTAGCAGACGTGTAGCCTACATCATGGTGTTCAGCACCAGTCACAGAGCGGCTGTATGGTTTGTAGCAGACGTGTAGCCTACATCATGGTGTTCAGTCAGTCACAGAGCGGCTGTATGGTTTGTAGCAGATGTGTAGTCTACATCATGGTGTTCAGTCAGTCACAGAGCGGCTGTATGGTTTGTAGCAGATGTGTAGCCTACATCATGGTGTTCAGTCAGTCACAGAGCGGCTGTATGGTTTGTAGCAGATGTGTAGTCTACATCATGGTGTTCAGTCAGTCACAGAGCGGCTGGATGGTTTGTAGCAGATGTGTAGGCTACATCATGGTGTTCAGTCAGGCACCAGTCACAGAGCGGCTGTATGGTTTGTAGCAGATGTGTAGCCTACATCATGGTGTTCAGTCAGGCACAGAGCGGCTGTATGGTTTGTAGCAGATGTGTAGGCTACATCATGGTGTTCAGTCAGGCACCAGTCACAGAGCGGCTGTATGGTTTGTAGCAGATGTGTAGCCTACATCATGGTGTTCAGTCAGGCACCAGTCACAGAGCGGCTGTATGGTTTGTAGCAGATGTGTAGCCTACATCATGGTTTTCAGTCAGTCACACAGCAGCTGTATGGTTTGTAGCAGATGTGTAGGCTACATCATGGTGTTCAGTCAGTCACAGAGCGGCTGTATGGTTTGTAGCAGATGTGTAGCCTACATCATGGTGTTCAGCACCAGTCACAGAGTGGCTGTATGGTTTGTAGCAGAGGTGTAGCCTACATCATGGTGTTCAGTCAGTCACAGAGCGGCTGTATGGTTTGTAGCAGATATGTAGCCTACATCATGGTGTTCAGTCACACAGCAGCTGTATGGTTTGTAGCAGATGTGTAGCCTACATCATGGTGTTCAGTCAGTCACAGAGCGGCTGTATGGTTTGTAGCAGATGTGAAGGCTACATCATGGTGTTCAGCACCAGTCACAGAGCGGCTGTATGGTTTGTAGCAGATGTGTAGCCTACATCATGGTGTTCAGTCAGGCACCAGTCACAGAGCGGCTGTATGGTTTGTGGCAGATGTGTAGCCTACATCATGGTGTTCAGTCAGGCACCGAGCGGCTGTATGGTTTGTAGCAGATGTGTAGGCTACATCATGGTGTTCAGCACCAGTCACAGAGCGGCTGTATGGTTTGTAGCAGATGTGTAGCCTACATCATGGTGTTCAGTCAGTCACAGAGCGGCTGTATGGTTTGTAGCAGATGTGTAGCCTACATCATGGTGTTCAGTCACAGAGCGGCTGTATGGTTTGTAGCAGATGTGTAGCCTACATCATGGTGTTCAGTCAGTCACAGAGCGGCTGTATGGTTTGTAGCAGATGTGTAGCCTACATCATGGTGTTCAGTACCAGTCACAGAGCGGCTGTATGGTTTGTAGCAGATGTGTAGCCTACATCATGGTGTTCAGTCAGGCACCAGTCACAGAGCGGCTGTATGGTTTGTGGCAGATGTGTAGCCTACATCATGGTGTTCAGTCAGGCACAGAGCGGCTGTATGGTTTGTAGCAGATGTGTAGCCTACATCATGGTGTTCAGTCAGGCACCAGTCACAGAGCGGCTGTATGGTTTGTGGCAGATGTGTAGCCTACATCATGGTGTTCAGTCAGTCACAGAGCGGCTGTATGGTTTGTAGCAGATGTGTAGCCTACATCATGGTGTTCAGTCAGGCACCAGTCACAGAGCGGCTGGATGGTTTGTAGCAGATGTGTAGCCTACATCATGGTGTTCAGTCAGGCACCAGTCACAGAGCGGCTGGATGGTTTGTAGCAGATGTGTAGCCTGCATCATGGTGTTCAGTCAGCACCAGTCACAGAGCGGCTGGATGGTTTGTAGCAGATGTGTAGCCTACATCATGGTGTTCAGTCAGTCACAGAGCGGCTGTATGGTTTGTAGCAGATGTGTAGCCTACATCATAGTGTTCAGTCAGTCACAGAGCGGCTGTATGGTTTGTAGCAGATGTGTAGCCTACATCATGGTGTTCAGCACCAGTCACAGAGCGGCTGTATGGTTTGTAGCAGATGTGGAGCCTACATCATGGTGTTCAGTCAGTCACAGAGCGGCTGTATGGTTTGTAGCAGATGTGTAGCCTACATCATGGTGTTCAGTCACAGAGCGGCTGTACGGTTTGTAGCAGACGTGTAGCCTACATCATGGTGTTCAGTCAGGCACCAGTCACAGAGCGGCTGTATGGTTTGTAGCAGATGTGTAGCCTACATCATGGTGTTCAGTCAGGCACCAGTCACAGAGCGGCTGTATGGTTTGTAGCCGATGTGTAGCCTACATCATGGTGTTCAGTCAGTCACAGAGCGGCTGTATGGTTTGTAGCAGATGTGTAGGCTACATCATGGTGTTCAGCACCAGTCACAGAGCGGCTGTATTGTTTGTAGCAGATGTGTAGGCTACATCATGGTGTTCAGTCAGGCACCAGTCACAGAGCGGCTGTATGGTTTGTAGCAGATGTGTAGGCTACATCATGGTGTTCAGTCAGCACCAGTCACAGAGCGGCTGTATGGTTTGTAGCAGATGTGTAGGCTACATCATGGTGTTCAGTCAGTCACAGAGCGGCTGTATGGTTTGTAGCAGATGTGTAGCCTACATCATGGTGTTCAGCACCAGTCACAGAGTGGCTGTATGGTTTGTAGCAGAGGTGTAGCCTACATCATGGTGTTCAGTCAGTGACAGAGCGGCTGTATGGTTTGTAGCAGATATGTAGCCTACATCATGGTGTTCAGTCACACAGCAGCTGTATGGTTTGTAGCAGATGTGTAGCCTACATCATGGTGTTCAGTCAGTCACAGAGCGGCTGTATGGTTTGTAGCAGATGTGAAGGCTACATCATGGTGTTCAGCACCAGTCACAGAGCGGCTGTATGGTTTGTAGCAGATGTGTAGCCTACATCATGGTGTTCAGTCAGGCACCAGTCACAGAGCGGCTGTATGGTTTGTGGCAGATGTGTAGCCTACATCATGGTGTTCAGTCAGGCACAGAGCAGCTGTATGGTTTGTAGCAGATGTGTAGGCTACATCATGGTGTTCAGCACCAGTCACAGAGCGGCTGTATGGTTTGTAGCAGATGTGTAGCCTACATCATGGTGTTCAGTCAGGCACCAGTCACAGAGCGGCTGTATGGTTTGTGGCAGATGTGTAGCCTACATCATGATGTTCAGTCAGGCACAGAGCGGCTGTATGGTTTGTAGCAGATGTGTAGCCTACATCATGGTGTTCAGTCAGGCACCAGTCACAGAGCGGCTGTATGGTTTGTGGCAGATGTGTAGCCTACATCATGGTGTTCAGTCTCACAGAGCGGCTGTATGGTTTGTAGCAGATGTGTAGCCTACATCATGGTGTTCAGTCAGGCACCAGTCACAGAGCGGCTGGATGGTTTGTAGCAGATGTGTAGCCTACATCATGGTGTTCAGTCAGGCACCAGTCACAGAGCGGCTGGATGGTTTGTAGCAGATGTGTAGCCTGCATCATGGTGTTCAGTCAGCACCAGTCACAGAGTGGCTGGATGGTTTGTAGCAGATGTGTAGCCTACATCATGGTGTTCAGTCAGTCACAGAGCGGCTGTATGGTTTGTAGCAGATGTGTAGCCTACATCATGGTGTTCAGCACCAGTCACAGAGCGGCTGTATGGTTTGTAGCAGATGTGTAGCCTACATCATGGTGTTCAGTCACAGAGCGGCTGTACGGTTTGTAGCAGACGTGTAGCCTACATCATGGTGTTCAGTCAGGCACCAGTCACAGAGCGGCTGTATGGTTTGTAGCAGATGTGTAGCCTACATCATGGTGTTCAGTCAGGCACCAGTCACAGAGCTGCTGTATGGTTTGTAGCCGATGTGTAGCCTACATCATGGTGTTCTGTCAGTCACAGAGCGGCTGTATGGTTTGTAGCAGATGTGTAGGCTACATCATGGTGTTCAGCACCAGTCACAGAGCGGCTGTATTGTTTGTAGCAGATGTGTAGGCTACATCATGGTGTTCAGTCAGGCACCAGTCACAGAGCGGCTGTATGGTTTGTAGCAGATGTGTAGGCTACATCATGGTGTTCAGTCAGCACCAGTCACAGAGCGGCTGTATGGTTTGTAGCAGATGTGTAGCCTGCATCATGGTGTTCAGCACCAGTCACAGAGCGGCTGTATGGTTTGTAGCAGATGTGTAGCCTACATCATGGTGTTCAGCACCAGTCACAGAGCGGCTGTATGGTTTGTAGCAGATGTGTAGCCTACATCATCGTGTTCAGTCAGTCACAGAGCAGCTGTGTGGTTTGTAGCAGATGTGTAGCCTACATCATGGTGTTCAGTCAGGCACCAGTCACAGAGCGGCTGTATGGTTTGTAGCAGATGTGTAGTCTACATCATGGTGTTCAGTCAGTCACAGAGCGGCTGTATGGTTTGTAGCAGGTGTGTAGCCTACATCATGGTGTTCAGTCAGTAACAGAGCGGCTGTATGGTTTGTAGCAGATGTGTAGCCTACATCATGGTGTTCAGTCAGTCACAGAGTGGCTGTATGGTTTGTAGCAGATGTGTAGCCTACATCATGGTGTTCAGTCAGTCACAGAGCGGCTGTATGGTTTGTAGCAGATGTGTAGCCTACATCATGGTGTTCAGTCAGGCACCAGTCACAGAGCGGCTGTATGGTTTGTAGCAGATGTGTAGTCTACATCATGGTGTTCAGCACCAGTCACAGAGCAGCTGTATGGTTTGTAGCAGATGTGTAGCCTACATCATGGTGTTCAGTCAGTCACAGAGCGGCTGTATGGTTTGTAGCAGATGTGTAGCCTACATCATGGTGTTCAGTCAGTCACAGAGCAGCTGTGTGGTTTGTAGCAGATGTGTAGCCTACATCATGGTGTTCAGTCACATATCGGCTGTATGGTTTGTAGCAGATGAGTAGGCTACATCATGTTGTTCAGTCAGGCACCAGTCACAGAGCGGCTGGATGGTTTGTAGCAGATGTGTAGCCTACATCATGGTGTTCAGTCAGTCACCAGTCACAGAGCGGCTGTATGGTTCGTAGCAGATGTGTAGGCTACATCATGGTGTTCAGTCAGTCACAGAGCAGCTGTGTGGTTTGTAGCAGATGTGTAGCCTACATCATGGTGTTCAGTCACAGAGCGGCTGTATGGTTTTTAGCAGATGTGTAGCCTACATCATGGTGTTCAGTCAGTCACCAGTCACAGAGCGGCTGTATGGTTTGTAGCAGATGTGTAGGCTACATCATGGTGTTCAGTCAGTCACAGAGCGGCTGTATGGTTTGTACCAGACGTGAAGCCTACATCATGGTGTTCAGCACCAGTTACAGAGCGGCTGTATGGTTTGTAGCAGATGTGTAGCCTACATCATGGTGTTCAGTCAGTCACAGAGCGGCTGTATGGTTTGTAGCAGATGTGTAGGCTACATCATGGTGTTCAGTCAGCACCAGTCACAGAGCGGCTGTATGGTTTGTAGCAGATGTGTAGCCTACATCATGGTGTTCAGTCAGGCACAGAGCGGCTGTATGGTTTGTAGCAGATGTGTAGGCTACATCATTGTGTTCAGTCAGTCACAGAGTGGCTGTATGGTTTGTAGTAGATGTGTAACCTACATCATGGTGTTCAGTCAGGCACAAGTCACAGAGCGGCTGTATGGTTTGTAGCAGATGTGTAGCCTACATCATGGTGTTCAGCACCAGTCACAGAGCGGCTGTATGGTTTGTAGCAGATGTGTAGCCTACATCATGGTGTTCAGTCAGTCACAGAGCAGCTGTATGGTTTGTAGCAGATGTGTAGCCTACATCATGGTGTTCAGTCAGTCACAGACCGGCTGTATGGTTTGTAGCAGATGTGTAGCCTACATCATGGTGTTCAGTCAGTAACAGAGCGGCTGTATGGTTTGTAGCAGATGTGTAGCCTACATCATGGTGTTCAGTCAGGCACAGAGCGGCTGTATGGTTTGTAACAGATGTGTAGCCTACATCATGGTGTTCAGTCAGGCACCAGTCACAGAGCGGCTGTATGGTTTGTAGCAGATGTGTAGCCTACATCATGGTGTTCAGTCAGGCACCAGTCACAGAGTGGCTGTATGGTTTGTAGCAGATATGTAGCCTACATCATGGTGTTCAGCACCAGTCACAGAGCGGCTGTATGGTTTGTAGCAGATGTGTAGTCTACATCATGGTGTTCAGCACCAGTCACAGAGCGGCTGTATGGTTTGTAGCAGATGTGTAGCCTACATCATGGTGTTCAGTCACAGAGGGGCTGTATGGTTTGTAGCAGATGTGTAGCCTACATCATGGTGTTCAGTCAGTCACAGAGCGGCTGTATGGCTTGTAGCAGATGTGTAGCCTACATCATGGTGTTCAGTCACAGAGCGGCTGTATGGTTTGTAGCAGATGTGTAGCCTACATCATGGTGATCAGTCAGTCACCAGTCACAGAGCGGCTGTATGGTTTGTAGCAGATGTGTAGCCTACATCATGGTGTTCAGTCAGGCACCAGTCACAGAGCGGCTGTATGGTTTGTAGCCGATGTGTAGCCTACATCATGGTGTTCAGTCACAGAGCGGCTGTATGGTTTGTAGCAGATGTGTAGCCTACATCATGGTGTTCAGTACCAGTCACAGAGCGGCTGTATGGTTTGTAGCAGATGTGTAGCCTACATCATGGTGTTCAGCACCAGTCACAGAGCGGCTGTACGGTTTGTAGCAGACGTGTAGCCTACATCATGGTGTTCAGCACCAGTCACAGAGCGGCTGTACGGTTTGTAGCAGACGTGTAGCCTACATCATGGTGTTCAGCACCAGTCACAGAGCGGCTGTATGGTTTGTAGCAGAAGTGTAGCCTACATCATGGTGTTCAGTCAGTCACAGAGCGGCTGTATGGTTTGTAGCAGATGTGTAGCCTACATCATGGTGTTCAGTCAGTCACAGAGCGGCTGTATGGTTTGTAGCAGATGTGTAGCCTACATCATGGTGTTCAGTCAGTCACAGAGCGGCTGTATGGTTTGTAGCAGATGTGTAGTCTACATCATGGTGTTCAGTCAGTCACAGAGCGGCTGGATGGTTTGTAGCAGATGTGTAGCCTACATCATGGTGTTCAGTCAGGCACCAGTCACAGAGCGGCTGTATGGTTTGTAGCAGATGTGTAGGCTACATCATGGTGTTCAGTCAGGCACCAGTCACAGAGCGGCTGTATGGTTTGTAGCAGATGTGTAGCCTACATCATGGTGTTCAGTCAGGCACCAGTCACAGAGCGGCTGTATGGTTTGTAGCAGATGTGTAGCCTACATCATGGTTTTCAGTCAGTCACACAGCAGCTGTATGGTTTGTAGCAGATGTGTAGGCTACATCATGGTGTTCAGTCAGTCACAGAGCGGCTGTATGGTTTGTAGCAGATGTGTAGCCTACATCATGGTGTTCAGCACCAGTCACAGAGTGGCTGTATGGTTTGTAGCAGAGGTGTAGCCTACATCATGGTGTTCAGTCAGTCACAGAGCGGCTGTATGGTTTGTAGCAGATATGTAGCCTACATCATGGTGTTCAGTCACACAGCAGCTGTATGGTTTGTAGCAGATGTGTAGCCTACATCATGGTGTTCAGTCAGTCACAGAGCGGCTGTATGGTTTGTAGCAGATGTGAAGGCTACATCATGGTGTTCAGCACCAGTCACAGAGCGGCTGTATGGTTTGTAGCAGATGTGTAGCCTACATCATGGTGTTCAGTCAGGCACCAGTCACAGAGCGGCTGTATGGTTTGTGGCAGATGTGTAGCCTACATCATGGTGTTCAGTCAGGCACAGAGCGGCTGTATGGTTTGTAGCAGATGTGTAGGCTACATCATGGTGTTCAGCACCAGTCACAGAGCGGCTGTATGGTTTGTAGCAGATGTGTAGCCTACATCATGGTGTTCAGTCAGTCACAGAGCGGCTGTATGGTTTGTAGCAGATGTGTAGCCTACATCATGGTGTTCAGTCACAGAGCGGCTGTATGGTTTGTAGCAGATGTGTAGCCTATATCATGGAGTTCAGTCAGTCACAGAGCGGCTGTATGGTTTGTAGCAGATGTGTAGCCTACATCATGGTGTTCAGCACCAGTCACAGAGTGGCTGTATGGTTTGTAGCAGAGGTGTAGCCTACATCATGGTGTTCAGTCAGTCACAGAGCGGCTGTATGGTTTGTAGCAGATGTGTAGCCTACATCATGGTGTTCAGTCAGGCACCAGTCACAGAGCGGCTGTATGGTTTGTGGCAGATGTGTAGCCTACATCATGGTGTTCAGTCAGGCACAGAGCGGCTGTATGGTTTGTAGCAGATGTGTAGGCTACATCATGGTGTTCAGCACCAGTCACAGAGCGGCTGTATGGTTTGTAGCAGATGTGTAGCCTACATCATGGTGTTCAGTCAGTCACAGAGCGGCTGTATGGTTTGTAGCAGATGTGTAGCCTACATCATGGTGTTCAGTCACAGAGCGGCTGTATGGTTTGTAGCAGATGTGTAGCCTACATCATGGTGTTCAGTCAGTCACAGAGCGGCTGTATGGTTTGTAGCAGATGTGTAGCCTACATCATGGTGTTCAGTACCAGTCACAGAGCGGCTGTATGGTTTGTAGCAGATGTGTAGCCTACATCATGGTGTTCAGCACCAGTCACAGAGCGGCTGTATGGTTTGTAGCAGATGTGTAGCCTACATCATGGTGTTCAGTCAGTCACAGAGCAGCTGTATGGTTTGTAGCAGATGTGTAGCCTACATCATGGTGTTCAGTCAGTCACAGACCGGCTGTATGGTTTGTAGCAGATGTGTAGCCTACATCATGGTGTTCAGTCAGTAACAGAGCGGCTGTATGGTTTGTAGCAGATGTGTAGCCTACATCATGGTGTTCAGTCAGGCACAGAGCGGCTGTATGGTTTGTAGCAGATGTGTAGCCTACATCATGGTGTTCAGCACCAGTCACAGAGCGGCTGTATGGTTTGTAACAGATGTGTAGCCTACATCATGGTGTTCAGTCAGGCACCAGTCACAGAGCGGCTGTATGGTCTGTAGCAGATGTGTAGCCTACATCATGGTGTTCAGTCAGGCACCAGTCACAGAGTGGCTGTATGGTTTGTAGCAGATATGTAGCCTACATCATGGTGTTCAGCACCAGTCACAGAGCGGCTGTATGGTTTGTAGCAGATGTGTAGTCTACATCATGGTGTTCAGCACCAGTCACAGAGCGGCTGTATGGTTTGTAGCAGATGTGTAGCCTACATCATGGTGTTCAGTCACAGAGCGGCTGTATGGTTTGTAGCAGATGTGTAGCCTACATCATGGTGTTCAGTCAGGCACCAGTCACAGAGCGGCTGTATGGTTTGTGGCAGATGTGTAGCCTACATCATGGTGTTCAGTCAGTCACAGAGCGGCTGTATGGTTTGTAGCAGATGTGTAGCCTACATCATGGTGTTCAGTCAGGCACCAGTCACAGAGCGGCTGGATGGTTTGTAGCAGATGTGTAGCCTACATCATGGTGTTCAGTCAGGCACCAGTCACAGAGCAGCTGGATGGTTTGTAGCAGATGTGTAGCCTGCATCATGGTGTTCAGTCAGCACCAGTCACAGAGCGGCTGGATGGTTTGTAGCAGATGTGTAGCCTACATCATGGTGTTCAGTCAGTCACAGAGCGGCTGTATGGTTTGTAGCAGATGTGTAGCCTACATCATGGTGTTCAGTCAGTCACAGAGCGGCTGTATGGTTTGTAGCAGATGTGTAGCCTACATCATGGTGTTCAGCACCAGTCACAGAGCAGCTGTATGGTTTGTAGCAGATGTGTAGCCTACATCATGGTGTTCAGTCAGTCACAGAGCGGCTGTATGGTTTGTAGCAGATGTGTAGCCTACATCATGGTGTTCAGTCACAGAGCGGCTGTACGGTTTGTAGCAGACGTGTAGCCTACATCATGGTGTTCAGTCAGACACCAGTCACAGAGCGGCTGTATGGTTTGTAGCAGATGTGTAGCCTACATCATGGTGTTCAGTCAGGCACCAGTCACAGAGCGGCTGTATGGTTTGTAGCCGATGTGTAGCCTACATCATGGTGTTCAGTCAGTCACAGAGCGGCTGTATGGTTTGTAACAGATGTGTAGCCTACATCATGGTGTTCAGCACCAGTCACAGAGCGGCTGTATTGTTTGTAGCAGATGTGTAGGCCACATCATGGTGTTCAGTCAGGCACCAGTCACAGAGCGGCTGTATGGTTTGTAGCAGATGTGTAGGCTACATCATGGTGTTCAGTCAGCACCAGTCACAGAGCGGCTGTATGGTTTGTAGCAGATGTGTAGGCTACATCATGGTGTTCAGTCAGTCACAGAGCGGCTGTATGGTTTGTAGCAGATGTGTAGCCTACATCATGGTGTTCAGCACCAGTCACAGAGTGGCTGTATGGTTTGTAGCAGAGGTGTAGCCTACATCATGGTGTTCAGTCAGTCACAGAGCGGCTGTATGGTTTGTAGCAGATGTGTAGCCTACATCATGGTGTTCAGTCAGGCACCAGTCACAGAGCGGCTGTATGGTTTGTGGCAGATGTGTAGCCTACATCATGGTGTTCAGTCAGGCACAGAGCGGCTGTATGGTTTGTAGCAGATGTGTAGGCTACATCATGGTGTTCAGCACCAGTCACAGAGCGGCTGTATGGTTTGTAGCAGATGTGTAGCCTACATCATGGTGTTCAGTCAGTCACAGAGCGGCTGTATGGTTTGTAGCAGATGTGTAGCCTACATCATGGTGTTCAGTCACAGAGCGGCTGTATGGTTTGTAGCAGATGTGTAGCCTACATCATGGTGTTCAGTCAGTCACAGAGCGGCTGTATGGTTTGTAGCAGATGTGTAGCCTACATCATGGTGTTCAGTACCAGTCACAGAGCGGCTGTATGGTTTGTAGCAGATGTGTAGCCTACATCATGGTGTTCAGCACCAGTCACAGAGCGGCTGTATGGTTTGTAGCAGATGTGTAGCCTACATCATGGTGTTCAGTCAGTCACAGAGCAGCTGTATGGTTTGTAGCAGATGTGTAGCCTACATCATGGTGTTCAGTCAGTCACAGACCGGCTGTATGGTTTGTAGCAGATGTGTAGCCTACATCATGGTGTTCAGTCAGTAACAGAGCGGCTGTATGGTTTGTAGCAGATGTGTAGCCTACATCATGGTGTTCAGTCAGGCACAGAGCGGCTGTATGGTTTGTAGCAGATGTGTAGCCTACATCATGGTGTTCAGCACCAGTCACAGAGCGGCTGTATGGTTTGTAACAGATGTGTAGCCTACATCATGGTGTTCAGTCAGGCACCAGTCACAGAGCGGCTGTATGGTCTGTAGCAGATGTGTAGCCTACATCATGGTGTTCAGTCAGGCACCAGTCACAGAGTGGCTGTATGGTTTGTAGCAGATATGTAGCCTACATCATGGTGTTCAGCACCAGTCACAGAGCGGCTGTATGGTTTGTAGCAGATGTGTAGTCTACATCATGGTGTTCAGCACCAGTCACAGAGCGGCTGTATGGTTTGTAGCAGATGTGTAGCCTACATCATGGTGTTCAGTCACAGAGCGGCTGTATGGTTTGTAGCAGATGTGTAGCCTACATCATGGTGTTCAGTCAGGCACCAGTCACAGAGCGGCTGTATGGTTTGTGGCAGATGTGTAGCCTACATCATGGTGTTCAGTCAGTCACAGAGCGGCTGTATGGTTTGTAGCAGATGTGTAGCCTACATCATGGTGTTCAGTCAGGCACCAGTCACAGAGCGGCTGGATGGTTTGTAGCAGATGTGTAGCCTACATCATGGTGTTCAGTCAGGCACCAGTCACAGAGCAGCTGGATGGTTTGTAGCAGATGTGTAGCCTGCATCATGGTGTTCAGTCAGCACCAGTCACAGAGCGGCTGGATGGTTTGTAGCAGATGTGTAGCCTACATCATGGTGTTCAGTCAGTCACAGAGCGGCTGTATGGTTTGTAGCAGATGTGTAGCCTACATCATGGTGTTCAGTCAGTCACAGAGCGGCTGTATGGTTTGTAGCAGATGTGTAGCCTACATCATGGTGTTCAGCACCAGTCACAGAGCAGCTGTATGGTTTGTAGCAGATGTGTAGCCTACATCATGGTGTTCAGTCAGTCACAGAGCGGCTGTATGGTTTGTAGCAGATGTGTAGCCTACATCATGGTGTTCAGTCACAGAGCGGCTGTACGGTTTGTAGCAGACGTGTAGCCTACATCATGGTGTTCAGTCAGACACCAGTCACAGAGCGGCTGTATGGTTTGTAGCAGATGTGTAGCCTACATCATGGTGTTCAGTCAGGCACCAGTCACAGAGCGGCTGTATGGTTTGTAGCCGATGTGTAGCCTACATCATGGTGTTCAGTCAGTCACAGAGCGGCTGTATGGTTTGTAACAGATGTGTAGCCTACATCATGGTGTTCAGCACCAGTCACAGAGCGGCTGTATTGTTTGTAGCAGATGTGTAGGCCACATCATGGTGTTCAGTCAGGCACCAGTCACAGAGCGGCTGTATGGTTTGTAGCAGATGTGTAGGCTACATCATGGTGTTCAGTCAGCACCAGTCACAGAGCGGCTGTATGGTTTGTAGCAGATGTGTAGGCTACATCATGGTGTTCAGTCAGTCACAGAGCGGCTGTATGGTTTGTAGCAGATGTGTAGCCTACATCATGGTGTTCAGCACCAGTCACAGAGTGGCTGTATGGTTTGTAGCAGAGGTGTAGCCTACATCATGGTGTTCAGTCAGTCACAGAGCGGCTGTATGGTTTGTAGCAGATGTGTAGCCTACATCATGGTGTTCAGTCAGGCACCAGTCACAGAGCGGCTGTATGGTTTGTGGCAGATGTGTAGCCTACATCATGGTGTTCAGTCAGGCACAGAGCGGCTGTATGGTTTGTAGCAGATGTGTAGGCTACATCATGGTGTTCAGCACCAGTCACAGAGCGGCTGTATGGTTTGTAGCAGATGTGTAGCCTACATCATGGTGTTCAGTCAGTCACAGAGCGGCTGTATGGTTTGTAGCAGATGTGTAGCCTACATCATGGTGTTCAGTCACAGAGCGGCTGTATGGTTTGTAGCAGATGTGTAGCCTACATCATGGTGTTCAGTCAGTCACAGAGCGGCTGTATGGTTTGTAGCAGATGTGTAGCCTACATCATGGTGTTCAGTACCAGTCACAGAGCGGCTGTATGGTTTGTAGCAGATGTGTAGCCTACATCATGGTGTTCAGCACCAGTCACAGAGCGGCTGTATGGTTTGTAGCAGATGTGTAGCCTACATCATGGTGTTCAGTCAGTCACAGAGCAGCTGTATGGTTTGTAGCAGATGTGTAGCCTACATCATGGTGTTCAGTCAGTCACAGACCGGCTGTATGGTTTGTAGCAGATGTGTAGCCTACATCATGGTGTTCAGTCAGTAACAGAGCGGCTGTATGGTTTGTAGCAGATGTGTAGCCTACATCATGGTGTTCAGTCAGGCACAGAGCGGCTGTATGGTTTGTAACAGATGTGTAGCCTACATCATGGTGTTCAGTCAGGCACCAGTCACAGAGCGGCTGTATGGTTTGTAGCAGATGTGTAGCCTACATCATGGTGTTCAGTCAGGCACCAGTCACAGAGTGGCTGTATGGTTTGTAGCAGATATGTAGCCTACATCATGGTGTTCAGCACCAGTCACAGAGCGGCTGTATGGTTTGTAGCAGATGTGTAGTCTACATCATGGTGTTCAGCACCAGTCACAGAGCGGCTGTATGGTTTGTAGCAGATGTGTAGCCTACATCATGGTGTTCAGTCACAGAGGGGCTGTATGGTTTGTAGCAGATGTGTAGCCTACATCATGGTGTTCAGTCAGTCACAGAGCGGCTGTATGGCTTGTAGCAGATGTGTAGCCTACATCATGGTGTTCAGTCACAGAGCGGCTGTATGGTTTGTAGCAGATGTGTAGCCTACATCATGGTGATCAGTCAGTCACCAGTCACAGAGCGGCTGTATGGTTTGTAGCAGATGTGTAGCCTACATCATGGTGTTCAGTCAGGCACCAGTCACAGAGCGGCTGTATGGTTTGTAGCCGATGTGTAGCCTACATCATGGTGTTCAGTCACAGAGCGGCTGTATGGTTTGTAGCAGATGTGTAGCCTACATCATGGTGTTCAGTACCAGTCACAGAGCGGCTGTATGGTTTGTAGCAGATGTGTAGCCTACATCATGGTGTTCAGCACCAGTCACAGAGCGGCTGTACGGTTTGTAGCAGACGTGTAGCCTACATCATGGTGTTCAGCACCAGTCACAGAGCGGCTGTACGGTTTGTAGCAGACGTGTAGCCTACATCATGGTGTTCAGCACCAGTCACAGAGCGGCTGTATGGTTTGTAGCAGACGTGTAGCCTACATCATGGTGTTCAGTCAGTCACAGAGCGGCTGTATGGTTTGTAGCAGATGTGTAGTCTACATCATGGTGTTCAGTCAGTCACAGAGCGGCTGTATGGTTTGTAGCAGATGTGTAGCCTACATCATGGTGTTCAGTCAGTCACAGAGCGGCTGTATGGTTTGTAGCAGATGTGTAGTCTACATCATGGTGTTCAGTCAGTCACAGAGCGGCTGGATGGTTTGTAGCAGATGTGTAGGCTACATCATGGTGTTCAGTCAGGCACCAGTCACAGAGCGGCTGTATGGTTTGTAGCAGATGTGTAGCCTACATCATGGTGTTCAGTCAGGCACAGAGCGGCTGTATGGTTTGTAGCAGATGTGTAGGCTACATCATGGTGTTCAGTCAGGCACCAGTCACAGAGCGGCTGTATGGTTTGTAGCAGATGTGTAGCCTACATCATGGTGTTCAGTCAGGCACCAGTCACAGAGCGGCTGTATGGTTTGTAGCAGATGTGTAGCCTACATCATGGTTTTCAGTCAGTCACACAGCAGCTGTATGGTTTGTAGCAGATGTGTAGGCTACATCATGGTGTTCAGTCAGTCACAGAGCGGCTGTATGGTTTGTAGCAGATGTGTAGCCTACATCATGGTGTTCAGCACCAGTCACAGAGTGGCTGTATGGTTTGTAGCAGAGGTGTAGCCTACATCATGGTGTTCAGTCAGTCACAGAGCGGCTGTATGGTTTGTAGCAGATATGTAGCCTACATCATGGTGTTCAGTCACACAGCAGCTGTATGGTTTGTAGCAGATGTGTAGCCTACATCATGGTGTTCAGTCAGTCACAGAGCGGCTGTATGGTTTGTAGCAGATGTGAAGGCTACATCATGGTGTTCAGCACCAGTCACAGAGCGGCTGTATGGTTTGTAGCAGATGTGTAGCCTACATCATGGTGTTCAGTCAGGCACCAGTCACAGAGCGGCTGTATGGTTTGTGGCAGATGTGTAGCCTACATCATGGTGTTCAGTCAGGCACCGAGCGGCTGTATGGTTTGTAGCAGATGTGTAGGCTACATCATGGTGTTCAGCACCAGTCACAGAGCGGCTGTATGGTTTGTAGCAGATGTGTAGCCTACATCATGGTGTTCAGTCAGTCACAGAGCGGCTGTATGGTTTGTAGCAGATGTGTAGCCTACATCATGGTGTTCAGTCACAGAGCGGCTGTATGGTTTGTAGCAGATGTGTAGCCTACATCATGGTGTTCAGTCAGTCACAGAGCGGCTGTATGGTTTGTAGCAGATGTGTAGCCTACATCATGGTGTTCAGTACCAGTCACAGAGCGGCTGTATGGTTTGTAGCAGATGTGTAGCCTACATCATGGTGTTCAGTCAGGCACCAGTCACAGAGCGGCTGTATGGTTTGTGGCAGATGTGTAGCCTACATCATGGTGTTCAGTCAGGCACAGAGCGGCTGTATGGTTTGTAGCAGATGTGTAGCCTACATCATGGTGTTCAGTCAGGCACCAGTCACAGAGCGGCTGTATGGTTTGTGGCAGATGTGTAGCCTACATCATGGTGTTCAGTCAGTCACAGAGCGGCTGTATGGTTTGTAGCAGATGTGTAGCCTACATCATGGTGTTCAGCACCAGTCACAGAGTGGCTGTATGGTTTGTAGCAGAGGTGTAGCCTACATCATGGTGTTCAGTCAGTCACAGAGCGGCTGTATGGTTTGTAGCAGATGTGTAGCCTACATCATGGTGTTCAGTCAGGCACCAGTCACAGAGCGGCTGTATGGTTTGTGGCAGATGTGTAGCCTACATCATGGTGTTCAGTCAGGCACAGAGCGGCTGTATGGTTTGTAGCAGATGTGTAGGCTACATCATGGTGTTCAGCACCAGTCACAGAGCGGCTGTATGGTTTGTAGCAGATGTGTAGCCTACATCATGGTGTTCAGTCAGTCACAGAGCGGCTGTATGGTTTGTAGCAGATGTGTAGCCTACATCATGGTGTTCAGTCACAGAGCGGCTGTATGGTTTGTAGCAGATGTGTAGCCTACATCATGGTGTTCAGTCAGTCACAGAGCGGCTGTATGGTTTGTAGCAGATGTGTAGCCTACATCATGGTGTTCAGTACCAGTCACAGAGCGGCTGTATGGTTTGTAGCAGATGTGTAGCCTACATCATGGTGTTCAGCACCAGTCACAGAGCGGCTGTATGGTTTGTAGCAGATGTGTAGCCTACATCATGGTGTTCAGTCAGTCACAGAGCAGCTGTATGGTTTGTAGCAGATGTGTAGCCTACATCATGGTGTTCAGTCAGTCACAGACCGGCTGTATGGTTTGTAGCAGATGTGTAGCCTACATCATGGTGTTCAGTCAGTAACAGAGCGGCTGTATGGTTTGTAGCAGATGTGTAGCCTACATCATGGTGTTCAGTCAGGCACAGAGCGGCTGTATGGTTTGTAACAGATGTGTAGCCTACATCATGGTGTTCAGTCAGGCACCAGTCACAGAGCGGCTGTATGGTTTGTAGCAGATGTGTAGCCTACATCATGGTGTTCAGTCAGGCACCAGTCACAGAGTGGCTGTATGGTTTGTAGCAGATATGTAGCCTACATCATGGTGTTCAGCACCAGTCACAGAGCGGCTGTATGGTTTGTAGCAGATGTGTAGTCTACATCATGGTGTTCAGCACCAGTCACAGAGCGGCTGTATGGTTTGTAGCAGATGTGTAGCCTACATCATGGTGTTCAGTCACAGAGGGGCTGTATGGTTTGTAGCAGATGTGTAGCCTACATCATGGTGTTCAGTCAGTCACAGAGCGGCTGTATGGCTTGTAGCAGATGTGTAGCCTACATCATGGTGTTCAGTCACAGAGCGGCTGTATGGTTTGTAGCAGATGTGTAGCCTACATCATGGTGATCAGTCAGTCACCAGTCACAGAGCGGCTGTATGGTTTGTAGCAGATGTGTAGCCTACATCATGGTGTTCAGTCAGGCACCAGTCACAGAGCGGCTGTATGGTTTGTAGCCGATGTGTAGCCTACATCATGGTGTTCAGTCACAGAGCGGCTGTATGGTTTGTAGCAGATGTGTAGCCTACATCATGGTGTTCAGTACCAGTCACAGAGCGGCTGTATGGTTTGTAGCAGATGTGTAGCCTACATCATGGTGTTCAGCACCAGTCACAGAGCGGCTGTACGGTTTGTAGCAGACGTGTAGCCTACATCATGGTGTTCAGCAACAGTCACAGAGCGGCTGTACGGTTTGTAGCAGACGTGTAGCCTACATCATGGTGTTCAGCACCAGTCACAGAGCGGCTGTATGGTTTGTAGCAGACGTGTAGCCTACATCATGGTGTTCAGTCAGTCACAGAGCGGCTGTATGGTTTGTAGCAGATGTGTAGTCTACATCATGGTGTTCAGTCAGTCACAGAGCGGCTGTATGGTTTGTAGCAGATGTGTAGCCTACATCATGGTGTTCAGTCAGTCACAGAGCGGCTGTATGGTTTGTAGCAGATGTGTAGTCTACATCATGGTGTTCAGTCAGTCACAGAGCGGCTGGATGGTTTGTAGCAGATGTGTAGGCTACATCATGGTGTTCAGTCAGGCACCAGTCACAGAGCGGCTGTATGGTTTGTAGCAGATGTGTAGCCTACATCATGGTGTTCAGTCAGGCACAGAGCGGCTGTATGGTTTGTAGCAGATGTGTAGGCTACATCATGGTGTTCAGTCAGGCACCAGTCACAGAGCGGCTGTATGGTTTGTAGCAGATGTGTAGCCTACATCATGGTGTTCAGTCAGGCACCAGTCACAGAGCGGCTGTATGGTTTGTAGCAGATGTGTAGCCTACATCATGGTTTTCAGTCAGTCACACAGCAGCTGTATGGTTTGTAGCAGATGTGTAGGCTACATCATGGTGTTCAGTCAGTCACAGAGCGGCTGTATGGTTTGTAGCAGATGTGTAGCCTACATCATGGTGTTCAGCACCAGTCACAGAGTGGCTGTATGGTTTGTAGCAGAGGTGTAGCCTACATCATGGTGTTCAGTCAGTCACAGAGCGGCTGTATGGTTTGTAGCAGATATGTAGCCTACATCATGGTGTTCAGTCACACAGCAGCTGTATGGTTTGTAGCAGATGTGTAGCCTACATCATGGTGTTCAGTCAGTCACAGAGCGGCTGTATGGTTTGTAGCAGATGTGAAGGCTACATCATGGTGTTCAGCACCAGTCACAGAGCGGCTGTATGGTTTGTAGCAGATGTGTAGCCTACATCATGGTGTTCAGTCAGGCACCAGTCACAGAGCGGCTGTATGGTTTGTGGCAGATGTGTAGCCTACATCATGGTGTTCAGTCAGGCACCGAGCGGCTGTATGGTTTGTAGCAGATGTGTAGGCTACATCATGGTGTTCAGCACCAGTCACAGAGCGGCTGTATGGTTTGTAGCAGATGTGTAGCCTACATCATGGTGTTCAGTCAGTCACAGAGCGGCTGTATGGTTTGTAGCAGATGTGTAGCCTACATCATGGTGTTCAGTCACAGAGCGGCTGTATGGTTTGTAGCAGATGTGTAGCCTACATCATGGTGTTCAGTCAGTCACAGAGCGGCTGTATGGTTTGTAGCAGATGTGTAGCCTACATCATGGTGTTCAGTACCAGTCACAGAGCGGCTGTATGGTTTGTAGCAGATGTGTAGCCTACATCATGGTGTTCAGTCAGGCACCAGTCACAGAGCGGCTGTATGGTTTGTGGCAGATGTGTAGCCTACATCATGGTGTTCAGTCAGGCACAGAGCGGCTGTATGGTTTGTAGCAGATGTGTAGCCTACATCATGGTGTTCAGTCAGGCACCAGTCACAGAGCGGCTGTATGGTTTGTGGCAGATGTGTAGCCTACATCATGGTGTTCAGTCAGTCACAGAGCGGCTGTATGGTTTGTAGCAGATGTGTAGCCTACATCATGGTGTTCAGTCAGGCACCAGTCACAGAGCGGCTGGATGGTTTGTAGCAGATGTGTAGCCTACATCATGGTGTTCAGTCAGGCACCAGTCACAGAGCGGCTGGATGGTTTGTAGCAGATGCGTAGCCTGCATCATGGTGTTCAGTCAGCACCAGTCACAGAGCGGCTGGATGGTTTGTAGCAGATGTGTAGCCTACATCATGGTGTTCAGTCAGTCACAGAGCGGCTGTATGGTTTGTAGCAGATGTGTAGCCTACATCATGGTGTTCAGTCAGTCACAGAGCGGCTGTATGGTTTGTAGCAGATGTGTAGCCTACATCATGGTGTTCAGCACCAGTCACAGAGCGGCTGTATGGTTTGTAGCAGATGTGTAGCCTACATCATGGTGTTCAGTCAGTCACAGAGCGGCTGTATGGTTTGTAGCAGATGTGTAGCCTACATCATGGTGTTCAGTCACAGAGCGGCTGTACGGTTTGTAGCAGACGTGTAGCCTACATCATGGTGTTCAGTCAGGCACCAGTCACAGAGCGGCTGTATGGTTTGTAGCAGATGTGTAGCCTACATCATGGTGTTCAGTCAGGCACCAGTCACAGAGCGGCTGTATGGTTTGTAGCCGATGTGTAGCCTACATCATGGTGTTCAGTCAGTCACAGAGCGGCTGTATGGTTTGTAGCAGATGTGTAGGCTACATCATGGTGTTCAGCACCAGTCACAGAGCGGCTGTATTGTTTGTAGCAGATGTGTAGGCTACATCATGGTGTTCAGTCAGGCACCAGTCACAGAGCGGCTGTATGGTTTGTAGCAGATGTGTAGGCTACATCATGGTGTTCAGTCAGCACCAGTCACAGAGCGGCTGTATGGTTTGTAGCAGATGTGTAGGCTACATCATGGTGTTCAGTCAGTCACAGAGCGGCTGTATGGTTTGTAGCAGATGTGTAGCCTACATCATGGTGTTCAGCACCAGTCACAGAGTGGCTGTATGGTTTGTAGCAGAGGTGTAGCCTACATCATGGTGTTCAGTCAGTGACAGAGCGGCTGTATGGTTTGTAGCAGATATGTAGCCTACATCATGGTGTTCAGTCACACAGCAGCTGTATGGTTTGTAGCAGATGTGTAGCCTACATCATGGTGTTCAGTCAGTCACAGAGCGGCTGTATGGTTTGTAGCAGATGTGAAGGCTACATCATGGTGTTCAGCACCAGTCACAGAGCGGCTGTATGGTTTGTAGCAGATGTGTAGCCTACATCATGGTGTTCAGCACCAGTCACAGAGCGGCTGTATGGTTTGTAGCAGATGTGTAGCCTACATCATGGTGTTCAGTCAGGCACCAGTCACAGAGCGGCTGTATGGTTTGTGGCAGATGTGTAGCCTACATCATGATGTTCAGTCAGGCACAGAGCGGCTGTATGGTTTGTAGCAGATGTGTAGCCTACATCATGGTGTTCAGTCAGGCACCAGTCACAGAGCGGCTGTATGGTTTGTGGCAGATGTGTAGCCTACATCATGGTGTTCAGTCAGTCACAGAGCGGCTGTATGGTTTGTAGCAGATGTGTAGCCTACATCATGGTGTTCAGTCAGGCACCAGTCACAGAGCGGCTGGATGGTTTGTAGCAGATGTGTAGCCTACATCATGGTGTTCAGTCAGGCACCAGTCACAGAGCGGCTGGATGGTTTGTAGCAGATGTGTAGCCTGCATCATGGTGTTCAGTCAGCACCAGTCACAGAGCGGCTGGATGGTTTGTAGCAGATGTGTAGCCTACATCATGGTGTTCAGTCAGTCACAGAGCGGCTGTATGGTTTGTAGCAGATGTGTAGCCTACATCATGGTGTTCAGCACCAGTCACAGAGCGGCTGTATGGTTTGTAGCAGATGTGTAGCCTACATCATGGTGTTCAGTCACAGAGCGGCTGTACGGTTTGTAGCAGACGTGTAGCCTACATCATGGTGTTCAGTCAGGCACCAGTCACAGAGCGGCTGTATGGTTTGTAGCAGATGTGTAGCCTACATCATGGTGTTCAGTCAGGCACCAGTCACAGAGCTGCTGTATGGTTTGTAGCCGATGTGTAGCCTACATCATGGTGTTCTGTCAGTCACAGAGCGGCTGTATGGTTTGTAGCAGATGTGTAGCCTACATCATGGTGTTCAGCACCAGTCACAGAGCGGCTGTATTGTTTGTAGCAGATGTGTAGGCTACATCATGGTGTTCAGTCAGGCACCAGTCACAGAGCGGCTGTATGGTTTGTAGCAGATGTGTAGGCTACATCATGGTGTTCAGCACCAGTCACAGAGCGGCTGTATTGTTTGTAGCAGATGTGTAGGCTACATCATGGTGTTCAGTCAGGCACCAGTCACAGAGCGGCTGTATGGTTTGTAGCAGATGTGTAGGCTACATCATGGTGTTCAGTCAGCACCAGTCACAGAGCGGCTGTATGGTTTGTAGCAGATGTGTAGCCTGCATCATGGTGTTCAGCACCAGTCACAGAGCGGCTGTATGGTTTGTAGCAGATGTGTAGCCTACATCAGGGTGTTCAGCACCAGTCACAGAGCGGCTGTATGGTTTGTAGCAGATGTGTAGTCTACATCATGGTGTTCAGTCAGTCACAGAGCGGCTGTATGGTTTGTAGCAGATGTGTAGCCTACATCATGGTGTTCAGTCAGTAACAGAGCGGCTGTATGGTTTGTAGCAGATGTGTAGCCTACATCATGGTGTTCAGTCAGTCACAGAGTGGCTGTATGGTTTGTAGCAGATGTGTAGCCTACATCATGGTGTTCAGTCAGTCACAGAGCGGCTGTATGGTTTGTAGCAGATGTGTAGCCTACATCATGGTGTTCAGTCAGGCACCAGTCACAGAGCGGCTGTATGGTTTGTAGCAGATGTGTAGTCTACATCATGGTGTTCAGCACCAGTCACAGAGCAGCTGTATGGTTTGTAGCAGATGTGTAGCCTACATCATGGTGTTCAGTCAGTCACAGAGCGGCTGTATGGTTTGTAGCAGATGTGTAGCCAACATCATGGTGTTCAGTCAGTCACAGAGCAGCTGTGTGGTTTGTAGCAGATGTGTAGCCTACATCATGGTGTTCAGTCACATATCGGCTGTATGGTTTGTAGCAGATGAGTAGGCTACATCATGTTGTTCAGTCAGGCACCAGTCACAGAGCGGCTGGATGGTTTGTAGCAGATGTGTAGCCTACATCATGGTGTTCAGTCAGTCACCAGTCACAGAGCGGCTGTATGGTTCGTAGCAGATGTGTAGGCTACATCATGGTGTTCAGTCAGTCACAGAGCCGCTGTATGGTTTGTAGCAGACGTGAAGCCTACATCATGGTGTTCAGCACCAGTCACAGAGCGGCTGTATGGTTTGTAGCAGACGTGAAGCCTACATCATGGTGTTCAGCACCAGTCACAGAGCGGCTGTATGGTTTGTAGCAGATGTGTAGGCTACATCATGGTGTTCAGCACCAGTCACAGAGCGGCTGTATGGTTTGTAGCAGATGTGTAGCCTACATCATGGTGTTCAGTCAGTCACAGAACGGCTGTATGGTTTGTAGCAGATGTGTAGGCTACATCATGGTGTTCAGTCAGTCACAGAGTGGCTGTATGGTTTGTAGTAGATGTGTAACCTACATCATGGTGTTCAGTCAGGCACAAGTCACAGAGCGGCTGTATGGTTTGTAGCAGATGTGTAGCTTACATCATGGTGTTCAGTCAGTCACAGAGCGGCTGTATGGTTTGTAGCAGATGTGTAGTCTACATCATGGTGTCCAGCACCAGTCACACAGCAGCTGTATGGTTTGTTGCAGATGTGTAGCCTACATCATGGTGTTCAGTCACAGAGCGGCTGTATGGTTTGTAGCAGATGTGTAGCCTACATCATGGTGTTCAGTCACAGAGCGGCTGTATGGTTTGTAGCAGATGTGTAGCCTACATCATGGTGTTCAGTCACAGAGCGGCTGTATGGTTTGTAGCAGATGTGTAGCCTACATCATGGTGTTCAGTCACACAGCAGCTGTATGGTTTGTAGCAGATGTGTAGCCTACATCATGGTGTTCAGTCAGGCACCAGTCACAGAGCGGCTGTATGGTTTGTAGCAGATATGTAGCCTACATCATGGTGTTCAGCACCAGTCACAGAGCAGCTGTATGGTTTGTAGCAGATGTGTAGCCTACATCATGGTGTTCAGTACCAGTCACAGAGCGGCTGTATGGTTTGTAGCAGATGTGTAGCCTACATCATGGTGTTCAGCACCAGTCACAGAGCGGCTGTATGGTTTGTAGCAGACGTGTAGCCTACATCATGGTGTTCAGTCAGTCACAGAGCGGCTGTATGGTTTGTAGCAGATGTGAAGGCTACATCATGGTGTTCAGCACCAGTCACAGAGCGGCTGTATGGTTTGTAGCAGATGTGTAGCCTACATCATGGTGTTCAGTCAGGCACCAGTCACAGAGCGACTGTGTGGTTTGTAGCAGATGTGTAGCCTACATCATGGTGTTCAGTCAGTCACAGAGCGGCTGTATGGTTTGTAGCAGATGTGTAGCCTACATCATGGTGTTCAGTCAGTCACAGAGCGGCTGTATGGTTTGTAGCAGATGTGTAGGCTACATCATGGTGTTCAGCACCAGTCACAGAGCGGCTGTATGGTTTGTAGCAGATGTGTAGCCTGCATCATGGTGTTCAGCGCCAGTCACAGAGCCGCTGTATGGTTTGTAGCAGATGTGTAGCCTACATCATGGTGTTCAGCACCAGTCACAGAGCGGCTGTATGGTTTGTAGCAGATGTGTAGTCTACATCATGGTGTTCAGTCAGTCACAGAGCGGCTGTATGGTTTGTAGCAGATGTGTAGCCTACATCATGGTGTTCAGTCAGTAACAGAGCGGCTGTATGGTTTGTAGCAGATGTGTAGCCTACATCATGGTGTTCAGTCAGTCACAGAGTGGCTGTATGGTTTGTAGCAGATGTGTAGCCTACATCATGGTGTTCAGTCAGTCACAGAGCGGCTGTATGGTTTGTAGCAGATGTGTAGCCTACATCATGGTGTTCAGTCAGGCACCAGTCACAGAGCGGCTGTATGGTTTGTAGCAGATGTGTAGTCTACATCATGGTGTTCAGCACCAGTCACAGAGCAGCTGTATGGTTTGTAGCAGATGTGTAGCCTACATCATGGTGTTCAGTCAGTCACAGAGCGGCTGTATGGTTTGTAGCAGATGTGTAGCCTACATCATGGTGTTCAGTCAGTCACAGAGCAGCTGTGTGGTTTGTAGCAGATGTGTAGCCTACATCATGGTGTTCAGTCACATATCGGCTGTATGGTTTGTAGCAGATGAGTAGGCTACATCATGTTGTTCAGTCAGGCACCAGTCACAGAGCGGCTGTATGGTTTGTAGCAGATGTGTAGCCTACATCATGGTGTTCAGTCAGTCACCAGTCACAGAGCGGCTGTATGGTTTGTAGCAGATGTGTAGGCTACATCATGGTGTTCAGTCAGTCACAGAGCCGCTGTATGGTTTGTAGCAGACGTGAAGCCTACATCATGGTGTTCAGCACCAGTCACAGAGCGGCTGTATGGTTTGTAGCAGACGTGAAGCCTACATCATGGTGTTCAGTCAGTCACAGAGCGGCTGTATGGTTTGTAGCAGATGTGTAGGCTACATCATGGTGTTCAGTCAGTCACAGAGTGGCTGTATGGTTTGTAGTAGATGTGTAACCTACATCATGGTGTTCAGTCAGGCACAAGTCACAGAGCGGCTGTATGGTTTGTAGCAGATGTGTAGCTTACATCATGGTGTTCAGTCAGTCACAGAGTGGCTGTATGGTTTGTAGCAGATGTGTAGTCTACATCATGGTGTCCAGCACCAGTCACAGAGCGGCTGTATGGTTTGTAGCAGATGTGTAGCCTACATTATGGTGTTCAGTCACAGAGCGGCTGTATGGTTTGTAGCAGATGTGTAGCCTACATCATGGTGTTCAGTCACAGAGCGGCTGTATGGTTTGTAGCAGATGTGTAGCCTACATCATGGTGTTCAGTCAGGCACCAGTCACAGAGCGGCTGTGTGGTTTGTAGCAGATGTGTAGCCTACATCATGGTGTTCAGTCAGTCACAGAGCGGCTGTATGGCTTGTAGCAGATGTGTAGCCTACATCATGGTGTTCAGTCACACAGCAGCTGTATGGTTTGTAGCAGATGTGTAGCCTACATCATGGTGTTCAGTCAGGCACCAGTCACAGAGCGGCTGTATGGTTTGTAGCAGATATGTAGCCTACATCATGGTGTTCAGCACCAGTCACAGAGCAGCTGTATGGTTTGTAGCAGATGTGTAGCCTACATCATGGTGTCCAGTACCAGTCACAGAGCGGCTGTATGGTTTGTAGCAGATGTGTAGCCTACATCATGGTGTTCAGCACCAGTCACAGAGCGGCTGTATGGTTTGTAGCAGACGTGTAGCCTACATCATGGTGTTCAGTCAGTCACAGAGCGGCTGTATGGTTTGTAGCAGATGTGTAGCCTACATCATGGTGTTCAGTCAGTCACAGAGCGGCTGTATGGTTTGTAGCAGATGTGTAGCCTACATCATGGTGTTCAGTCAGGCACCAGTCACAGAGCGGCTGTGTGGTTTGTAGCAGATGTGTAGCCTACATCATGGTGTTCAGTCAGTCACAGAGCGGCTGTATGGTTTGTAGCAGATGTGTAGCCTACATCATGGTGTTCAGTCAGTCACAGAGCGGCTGTATGGTTTGTAGCAGATGTGTAGGCTACATCATGGTGTTCAGTCAGGCCCCAGTCACAGAGCGGCTGTATGGTTTGTAGCAGATGTGTAGGCTACATCATGGTGTTCAGTCAGTCACAGAGCGGCTGTATGGTTTGTAGCAGATGTGTAGCCTACATCATGGTGTTCAGCACCAGTCACAGAGTGGCTGTATGGTTTGTAGCAGAGGTGTAGCCTACATCATGGTGTTCAGTCAGGCACCAGTCACAGAGCGGCTGTATGGTTTGTAGCAGATGTGTAGCCTACATCATGGTGTTCAGTCAGGCACCAGTCACAGAGCGGCTGGATGGTTTGTAGCAGATGTGTAGCCTACATCATGGTGTTCAGTCACAGAGCGGCTGTACGGTTTGTAGCAGACGTGTAGCCTACATCATGGTGTTCAGTCAGGCACCAGTCACAGAGCGGCTGTATGGTTTGTAGCCGATGTGTATCCTACATCATGGTGTTCAGTCAGTCACAGAGCGGCTGTATGGTTTGTAGCAGATGTGTAGCCTACATCATGGTGTTCAGCACCAGTCACAGAGCGGCTGTATGGTTTGTAGCAGATGTGTAGCCTGCATCATGGTGTTCAGCACCAGTCACAGAGCGGCTGTATTGTTTGTAGCAGATGTGTAGGCTACATCATGGTGTTCAGTCAGGCACCAGTCACAGAGCGGCTGTATGGTTTGTAGCAGATGTGTAGGCTACATCATGGTGTTCAGTCAGCACCAGTCACAGAGCGGCTGTATGGTTTGTAGCAGATGTGTAGCCTACATCATGGTGTTCAGTCAGGCACAGAGCGGCTGTATGGTTTGTAGTAGATGTGTAGCCTACATCATGGTGTTCAGTCAGTCACAGAGCGGCTGTATGGTTTGTAGCAGATGTGTAGCCTACATCATGGTGTTCAGTCAGTCACAGAGCGGCTGTATGGTTTGTTGCAGATGTGTAGCCTACATCATGGTGTTCAGCACCAGTCACAGAGCGGCTGTATGGTTTGTAGCAGATGTGTAGCCTACATCATGGTGTTCAGCACCAGTCGCAGAGCGGCTGTTTGGTTTGTAGAAGATGTGTAGCCTACATCATGGTGTTCAGACAGTCACAGAGCGGCTGTTTGGTTTGTAGCAGATGTGTAGCCTACATCATGGTGTTCAGTCAGGCACAGAGCGGCTGTATGGTTTGTAGAAGATGTGTAGCCTACATCATGGTGTTCAGTCAGTCACCAGTCACAGAGCGGCTGGATGGTTTGTAGCAGACGTGTAGCCTACATCATGGTGTTCAGTCAGGCACCAGTCACAGAGCGGCTGTATGGTTTGTAGCAGATGTGTAGCCTACATCATGGTGTTCAGCACCAGTCACAGAGCGGCTGTATGGTTTGTAGCAGATGTGTAGGCTACATCATGGTGTTCAGCACCAGTCACAGAGCGGCTGTATGGTTTGTAGCAGATGTGTAGCCTACATCATGGTGTTCAGTCAGGCACCAGTCACAGAGCGGCTGTATGGTTTGTAGCAGATGTGTAGCCTACATCATGGTGTTCAGCACCAGTCACAGAGCGGCTGTATGTTTTGTAGCAGATGTGTAGCCTACATCATGGTGTTCAGTCAGGCACCAGTCACAGAGCGGCTGTATGGTTTGTAGCAGATGTGTAGGCTACATCATGGTGTTCAGTCAGTCACAGAGCGGCTGTATGGTTTGTAGCAGATGTGTAGCCTACATCATGGTGTTCAGTCACAGAGCGGCTGTATGGTTTGTAGCAGATGTGTAGCCTACATCATGGTGTTCAGTCAGTCACAGAGCGGCTTCATGGTTTGTAGCAGATGTGTAGGCTACATCATGGTGTTCAGTCAGGCACCAGTCACAGAACGGCTGTATGGTTTGTAGCAGATGTGTAGCCTACATCATGGTGTTCAGCACCAGTCACAGAGCGGCTGTATGGTTTTTAGCAGATGTGTAGGCTACATCATGGTGTTCAGTCAGGCACCAGTCACAGAGCGGCTGTATGGATTGTAGCAGATGTGTAGGCTACATCATGGTGTTCAGTCAGTCACAGAGCGGCTGTATGGTTTGTAGCAGATGTGTAGCCTACATCATGGTGTTCAGTCAGGCACAGAGCGGCTGTATGGTTTGTTGCAGATGTGTAGGCTACATCATGGTGTTCAGTCAGTCACAGAGCAGCTGTATGGTTTGTAGCAGATGTGTAGCCTACATCATGGTGTTCAGTCACACAGCAGCTGTATGGTTTGTAGCAGATGTGTAGCCTACATCATGGTGTTCAGTCAGTCACAGAGCGGCTGTATGGTTTGTAGCAGATGTGTAGCCTACATCATGGTGTTCAGTCAGTCACAGAGCGGCTGTATGGTTTGTAGCAGATGTGTAGCCTACATCATGGTGTTCAGTCAGTCACAGAGCGGCTGTATGGTTTGTAGCAGATGTGTAGGCTACATCATGGTGTTCAGTCAGTCACAGAGCGGCTGTATGGTTTGTAGCAGATGTGTAGCCTACATCATGGTGTTCAGTCAGGCACCAGTCACAGAGCGGCTGTATGGTTTGTAGCAGATGTGTAGCCTACATCATGGTGTTTAGCACCAGTCACAGAGCGGCTGTATGGTTTGTAGCCGATGTGTAGCCTACATCATGGTGTTCAGTCAGGCACCAGTCACAGAGCGGCTGTATGGATTGTAGCAGATGTGTAGGCTACATCATGGTGTTCAGTCAGTCACAGAGCGGCTGTATGGTTTGTAGCAGATGTGTAGCCTACATCATGGTGTTCAGTCAGTCACAGAGCGGCTGTATGGTTTGTAGCAGATGTGTAGCCTACATCATGGTGTTCAGTCAGGCACAGAGCGGCTGTATGGTTTGTAGCAGATGTGTAGCCTACATCATGGTGTTCAGTCAGGCACAGAGCGGCTGTATGGTTTGTTGCACATGCGTAGGCTACATCATGGTGTTCAGTCAGTCACAGAGCGGCTGTATGGTTTGTAGCAGATGTGTAGCCTACATCATGGTGTTCAGTCAGTCACAGAGCGGCTGTATGTTTTGTAGCAGATGTGTAGCCTACATCATGGTGTTCAGCACCAGTCACAGAGCGGCTGTATGGTTTGTAGCAGATGTGTAGCCTACATCATTGTGTTCAGCACCAGTCACAGAGCGGCTGTATGGTTGGGACCAGATGTAGAAGTCTGGGAGGGGGTGCAGACTTCCCTGATGGCATTTGTCCTGCTCTCATGACAACATCGGATTTATTACTCTGGGTGGAATCGGATCTAGACTGAATGCCAGAGGGTATATTACCCATTAACCACTGGGTCTAGCCAGGAGTAGTTCTGCTACCAGGGCCGAATATAGCCACATAAAGGATGACTTCATAGAGAACTAAGGGTTGCTGTCAAGGGTTAGGTAGGGTTACCGGTATCATTATTGTATGCAGCTCAGGCAGATGTATATAATTAAATGCCTCTAGGTATTCTTGAGATAATATGTGAAGGCTGAGACTGGGCGGGTAGCAATGACATACATTGGTTTAACTACACCTCGGGGCCACAAACTGACATAAACTTGCTGTGGAAGCAAGTAAGTGTTTCCATCTGAAATTAATCTCTAGACAAACCACCATCAGTGATATGTGTCACTGGTTGCTTCTCCCATCCCACAGTAATGGACCTGTCCTTTATATAACCATGCCTCAACCAGAATACATCACGACACCCACTTCTCATTACGGAAAGTAATTTACTCCCACACACATTTGACAGATTACTGACAGAGTATCACTGCCTGCTGATGTGTCTCCACTCAGACTAATGCATCGTGCTTAGTGCTAGATCTGAGCTGGTGTTGTGTCATGGTGACCCAGGATACCGTCTAGGATGGTTTTATTAGATGGTATGGTACTTTCCTAGTTCTGCAGAGGTTGTCTGCACATGCTATGGCTGCCCTATGTGATGCTGTCCAAGATTTCATTGCCAAATATACTATTCCCAAGATTCCAGCAGGTGCCATCTGACTCAGACAGGGATGCCACCTCTATGACAGATCGACCATCACCGAGATTGCTGCTGGTGTAGTATTTCTCCAGGATGGACCATGAAGGGATCAGTGGGTCTGTGACAAAGTTGGGGCAGGCTGTCAGAAAAGGCGCTAGACATTATGTATCTAGGAGCAGTCAGCCAGAAGGGAACTGCCAAACCAGGCTCCTCCCTCCTGCTCCCACACCCTCGCCCAGCAACCTA
>CANHQG010000053.1:0-155766 GCA_947462335.1 Harmothoe impar
CACTGATTATATGCACAGTAGTACCGTTTTTCGTTGGCACTATATAAGAGTGCAACATCGTGGGGGTGAATTTGTACTGTGACACCTTGGGGTACCTGCATCATGCGACCTATAGGTTGTGTTGTGCTGGCCTATAATTAGTGAGTTTTCAGTTCCTGATATGCTATACTCGTGATGCACAATTTGTGTATGCCAACCGAAACGGTGCAGCCAGGATATCATACAGGAGCCAGTCAGGAATCCTGGAGAGAACCTGGTATGGTGACCAATGGATAGTGGACTAGGGTAAATCAAGGGTGCTGAATCCATTTCTGTTAGGTGTAGAATGATATCTAGGTCGGAACAAGGTCAAAATCAAGGTCAAAGGTCACACCTTTAGAATCCTTTTAATACAAGAGTGGGCCCTTTTCCCAATATACCACTCTCTTTCTTCGTACCGTAAATTCCCGCGTATAGCCCGCGGGTTATACACGAACCAAACCTCTAGTTCGGGTTATACATTATTCTCAAAGTCTAGGGGCGGGTAATAAGAGGGTTTTTGAAATTATAGAACAGTACTAAAGTGGCAATTTTCAGACCACAGATGCGGGTTATATGATTCTCTCAAAGTCAGGGTGCGGGTTGTATGCGAGGTGTGGTTTATACGTGGGAATTTATGGTATAATAAATGATACATTTTCCTTCACACCTCTACCTGACCCTGAGTCATCTGTGAGTTTACTCACATGCTCAATTTTTAAACTTTCACAAGCCAATAACCTGGTTTATTATTCTGTGGGTGGAAATACCATGCAGTGAACAACCCACCCCCTACAAGAAAGTACATATAGTTTCAAAGTTTGACCTGTCCCATTTGCAGTACAAAATATACAATATACAACATGTACTATTCATTTACAAGTTTTCTCACCGTTTTCCTTGTTTGCGTTAGCTGGGAGACGAACATGAAAGGACGAAAGAGAGCTCTGAGTGCCTCAAACACCTGACACAACAAGCAGTCAAATTCCAGAAAACTATGAACGAAATCTACAAAGGCGAGAAGACCGTTCAAATTCCACCCCTACAGGTAAATATTGCCTTGTTGTTTGGGTTAACACCTAAAAATACCCAAATTTGTCTTAAGCTATGTCATTATTTAAGTTTCAATATAATATTATACTAAGACTGTTGTACTACTATTTTGTATGACGATGATCTGTAACAAATGCTATCTGTTATAATTTGGCCGATATGTGAAGACAATATGATGCATGATGCAATAATCCCCTATTTTCTTTTAAATGATAACTCTCCTGACGTACTTCTTATTTAGTTGCCAATAATTCATTTGTTGTGTTATTTCTCTGCAGATCCACACACCAACCTTAGCCAATGTGTTGGACACGTTAAACCTCATCAACGGTATCGTCTTCCTTCACATCAGGTAGGTCACATCCAGTGTGCATCTTGCCACATTATTAGACAAATGTTATTGGCTGAGATATTTGGATCTTCTACTGATTATTGCGAATAACGCTGGTACATATTACTTTGATATGTTTACAAATAGGAAATCCAAAAAAATCCCCATGTCACGGTGCTAACGTTTATTATATGACCACTTAAGCAAAACGAGTGTTAATTATAGAAATTAATGGGAAAACGGTATATTTTCACATTATTTGTCACAGATAATCCCCCGGTACTGATTTATCAATGAGACTTTTTGAAGTTGTATAGGGGATCTATACAGACATTTCTGAAGCATAAAATTGGGGGTCACCGTTAAAATTAAAAAGTGCAGGTATATCAATTTAGTAAAAATTTTAGATTTCTGCAATTCCGATTTTTGCCGCCAGGTGGCTTTTTGTGTACCCACTCGCATTTATCTTTAATGCGTTTTTTTAGTGATGATACTGGTTTATTGAGAAAAGATTGATAATCTTGAGCTAAATGAAAGATGAGTACAAATTGTAAATAGTTTTATCAAACTGCACTATTACCATTAAAATACTTATGTATATTCAATGTACTGTTATCACCACCTGCTGAACAAAAGTTGTATTTGGGGCCGGTCCGAGATGATCTTTTAGTGCATTGCTCCATAATTCTTTTTCTCACAGCCAAGAAGACATTGACAAGTTCCGTGAAGAGATGTTGCGCCGCCAGCAGGAGCCAAGTGGCACTACTGACAAACTAGAGATAGAGTCGAGTACAGAGCAGGAGGCGGCTGAGGGGGCGGCAGTGGGAGACGCCGCAGACAGCACACACAGCAGTGCCACACAGGAGGCTGTGGCAGCTGACGATGTGCAACGATAATCCCGTGATTCCATTGTGATATATAGTCCTAATATGAAAGGACAGATAGGATTCTATATGAGAGCGCAGTCGTTAGTACCAGAGACACTGTTCTAGTTGTCGTCACGTGACAGCCTGACGTCGCCCTCAGCCCCCTGGCCACCAGTCACCTGAGCGCCCTACTCTGAGCGCCACCTGGACTCCATGCCGGTAGCTCAGCTACTTCAACAGCAACACTAGATACACACAACCCATGCTAATCTAACCATGTGTGCGGTACAGCCCCCCCCCCCTCCCGTGTTTGTTACATCAACATCAACAGTTCAGATTGGGTTTCTTAACATTTATCTGACATGTGAGTATTTGGATTTTATCAAGTCATTAACTTTCATTGTAACGAGGACGCACCAAATGCCATTACCCAAAGAGGTCCTGTCCACAAATTATGTATCGGTTACATTTGATTGAGAACCTGGTAATAAGGTTTAATATCATTAGGATAGATATGTGAGTATATTATTAGGTGGGCAGTTCGCTTATATTTTGCATTCTGCTTCCCATCGCTAGTTGTATAAAGCATTGCTTCAGTCTACCCACCAAGATATGTCGTTGGCGAGGATGCTGTCCTATTGCCTCAATGCCATTTCCTTCACGAAGTTATAGAAAAATTACCCCAACCCTAGCTATGGTATTCCCCTATGAACTATAATTCATTAATGTGCTTGGGCCTTTGGCTTTTCAATAACATCCAGTTTATACTGCATATTAGGTATTTATATCATTGTAATTACACTAAGGGCTCGATTTTAGAATATTAAGTGTCATAGAAAATATGGGTGGAATCTACGCTATGGTTTATTCTGAGGAGAAATGGGGTGGGGAAGCTGGTGCATTATTTATTAATGGGAAGGGATAAGGATAAATTGTGGTACGCAATTTAAAATTCCACAAACGTAGAAGATCGATTCTGGCGATTCTGTGTTTTCAGCCCTCCAGTGCATGTATATTCACAATATCACACTCGGTTTGCAAAAATGACATTCATTTGGACTTTTAATTTCATTAAAAACATGAAATGTTCATAATTGTATGTAGACTCTACAATAGGATGCCATGGTTGTTACACCAACAGTTATTTGTTGTGATGTAGGTTAGTGAACCAATTGGATTGAACTATGCATTTCAAAGGCAATACCAAGACATTTATCAGTGTAGTAGTAGGATGTCACTATTAGATAGTAGCATGGTTAGAATCAAGTCTAATGAGACCGTTTGCCCCGGCCTTATGCTTAGCTGCATGTTGGGAAGTTTGTTGGACACTGGTAATCGACAAAAGACTTAATTTGTGATAGGCCATTGTAGACTTTTTCACTAAAGGAGTGGTTATTATATAACAAAAGTGGGGTTGGTGAATTGTTCATGCTCCGAAAACTGGTGAAATCAAACCGCACTCTCCCCACTGTTGAATAGTGACCACTCTATCAATATCAAAGACGCCAATAAAATAATATTAAATGTACAAGATTTGTTTTTCCGGCACCGTTTTCGATACAAAGTGCCTCGGATTTTGCTTTATGAAATAAATTACAGACTTATACTCCGTTGTATAATGCCTGCGACTCAAATTTCAAATGATTAGAAAATGCTTACAGGGCCCTATTAACCCATGTCATGACTAGACACTCGCAAGGGTTAAACTGTCTATTGTTTAGTCTATAGTTAATATTTCTTTGCGTTATCACCAGTTATGCTATACAGACACAGCCATCGACAGACTTGTGGTTTTGGTGATCACTGTGGTATTAAGTTTTATGCATGCTAACTGAGGATATGTATTGTGGCAACAGGAAGTGATGTGAATTTGTTTGGTTTGTTAGGATATAGACAGAAATAGTGAAGGTGTATTAATGTGTGTTTATAAATAGTGTCTGTCTGTAGACAAGCATGACAAGTAGAAGTGTGTGTGTGTGTGAGTGTTTAGGTATGTGCTGGCGGGAAGACTACTGGTTGTCACACTTATGCTGCTGTTAAAGTCGATAGGCCGTGTGCTTTAGAACACGTATATTTATCCACAGGGCACAATTAAACGTTTCGACATTGTACCACAACAGTGCCAAAATGTCTTCCCCCCTGCAGATGTGCCTCTGTTTGGCGCTTACAATATGTAGGATGCAGGAGTTGAGTATGAAAATAAGAGTAACTGAAATCAAAACCACAAGGTCTGATGTTATCTGTTGAGAGACTGGACGTAGCTAAGGGGATGTGCGATTGAATCTGATGTGAACCAAGAACAGAAAATTATAAACATAACACGTATCATGTGACTGTTTCAGCATAGAGAGTGCTCTTACAGGTATTGAGGTTACTGATTGCCCTGGTGACTACTCATACGTAAACTGAACGTTAACTGATTAACACAGAGATATTCTGTTAGCTTCTGGTGTTTTATACCACTCCGTAGAACGATACCTGGTGCATGACACAGCGCTTGTTTACTCTGAGCGCCGCTCAGGTGGTTTAACAACAACAGGGAAAGCGGGAGCGTACCCAAGAATGCATTTCGCCTGCTTACTCTCCATCCTACTCTCTGAGTTCAACTGTAGGAAACAACAAACCTAACATCTGCTGTGAGAATGATTTTACACGACACTATCGACCCTATTTGTGATATGCTAAGGCATTCCCACAGTGCAGTGTACTAGGTCAGACAAACGCCACAAATTTTCCCGCGCCACGATCACCAGCAGCGGAGCTGCTGTTCATGTACAAAACCGGACTCAATAAACATAAATAAAATTACCAAATCTTGTGTTTATTTTGATAATAGATCTCCTTACTTGACCCAGGGGCACTACTGTCACTGACAGTAGTACTGTGCCCTCAGGGTCTTATACGACGGTTCTGCAGATAATTTAAGACATTTTTCACATCACTTTAATATCAATTTATTCTGCAAATAAAGTTTCCTGAAACAAATTTCTCTTGTTCATGATCACCTCATACAAATGCCTATTGCCGGCTACCGCGGTCTTTGTCAAAGCCATTTTTTTCAGCACTGAATAGATAGGAGTAAAGTCGAAGACGTACGTGACCTCCCTTTCAGATATCATATTAGCCTAGGATGGAAAATGAATTTCATCTGCCCTCCCTCTCACCTGCAGCCTGGGGGTTTGGGGACGGGACGGAGGACGTGAGTCGGGACATGAGATGGGACATTCAAAACGGCAGAAAATAGGCTGCATTACAGTTAGCCTGGTAGGTATGTGGCGGGCTCATGCCTCGCCACATGGCTACCCCCTACCCATGCACACATAGGCCTACTCAGCTCACATACTGATTAAATGAACTGTAATACCGAGGTCTCAAATAATCGCCGGTCCCCAGAATATCCGTTAAATATCTGTTCTACTCGTACTTCAAAATGTTGCATCTTTCCATCTCGGCCTTGTCTCTAGCTTCCCGGGCCGGGCAGTTGATCTCTTTCGCCAGTGTTTTACCCTGTATGGACATTCCACATCTAAGATGTTTTGCACTTTTGCTTGAGATATTCCAGCGAATATAGCTTTCTCGTAGGACACCCCATGCTCAACAGATAAAAAGGTCTTCCATTTATCTACAATGTTACATATGTGAAGATTTGAGAGGGGTGATTGAAGGGAATGGTAGGCCACAAATTTATTCGTTGTACCGGTGCGTGCATTCTCCAGGCTGAGTTGGTGCGGGAGGTCTGGTAGATTATAGTGAGGGTAGTATCTTTGGCCACTGTAAGCAAGGTAGAATGGCATTGGAATTCAGAGAAAACTAACTTTGAACTGAGTCTTGAACAAGCCCCGGTCTCAAATGATTATCTTTCATCTTTGCTTTCTTAAGATAACGTAAAGAATAATTTTGTTGTCTTCAACTTAAGACTTTTAAGACTATGAAATAAAGATAGCATGTATCATGACAACAAAGGGCACAACACATTAAAGCATTATGCATCCCTCAAATAGTTGAATATTCAAAGCAGCAGCATGTACGCGGATCTGATCGCTAGTGCGGCTTTTAGGAGCGGCACAGAGTCAGGGTGCGGCTTAAACGAGAGTTTTTGCTCCCATAGTACAGTATAAAAGTCACCAGAATCAGATCACTAGCGTGGCTTATAGGATTGGCCCAAAGTCGGGTCGGCTTGTACGGGAGTTAGGCTGATACGCTAGGTTTTACGTTATACGAAGCTGGTGAAGTGCCGATTGGGCCTTCCCGCTATCCACATGGCTCGTATGGACGTCACCCCGGCAGAATGTGCACATTATTCTCTGGGCTATCGTAATCTCATAGTCTTAAAAGTCTTAAAGCCTTAGGTCTACGACAAACAAATTTTTCATTGCGTTATCTTAAAGTGGCATTCTCACCGAGCATTTCCCACTCACAATTCTAGTACTGTTCTAGTCTGCTATGTGGTAAGTGCGAGTGGTGAGAATGCCCCTGTAAGAACGCAAAGATAAACGATAATCTTTTGAGACTGGCGCTACTTCGAGACTCAGTGTGTTTTCTCTGAATTTCAGTGCCATTCTACCTTGCGGAGAAGCCCTGTAAAGACCATCTTTGTTCCCCTGTAGCATTGAATATTTCGGTTGGCCTGTTGAGCTGTGTTTGCCTATCCCCACTCTTTCATGCTGCAGGGATGTGGTTGGAATATAGAGCACTGGTGTGACACCTAGTGGCAAGGCTGCAAACTGCATTGCCTTATAGCGGTTCTAGATTTTGTCAGGAGATGGTGCCAGTAGAGTATGTGATCTGTAGTTGAGAAGGTATCTAAGAGATGTTGGCTTTTTGCATGCATGAAGTACAATAGCTGCATGAAACTTAGAAACTCAATTCCACATCAAATGACATGAGAACTGGACACAAATGAAGGAAAAAGAAATCCCCTCCCAACAGCCACACTCCCCTTACTATCTAGTACTGTCTTAAGACACCTTTTCTGTGAAACTCAGGCTACTATGTATTGAATTGGTACAGTGCAGGTTCAACTTGTGCATGTCAGTGCTCTATCAGTCCACTAAACCACCAGCACTGGTTGTGATGCCATTCCAGGCAGCTGGCCATTATGTCCCTTATGTACCAGTTTTACTGGTTGCAAGATGATGGCAGCCATCTTGTTTCCTCAATGGCAGGCAAGTACAGGATGCTACTTGCCAATTGCTATTGCAAATTGCCGGTTGCTGAATACCGTAAAACCTGGCGTATAGGCAGCGGCATGTACGCGGATCTGATCGCTAGTGCGGCTTATAGCGATATTTCGGGTTTCTCCGTATGGGCGGCCATGTTAGTTCTGAGCTCGCATTCTATCGTGAGACTTAGGCAGTGACCACTCACCCACATACCATAGCTTGCAAGGAACAGGTGTAAGTGGCGAGAGCAGAACCGGAACGGGAAGTGATCGCTGGTGACAGTTTTCACACGTTGGTTGCAGGAACAAGGGCACACTAGTTAGAGGCCTATAGGAGCGGCACAGAGTCAGGGTGCGGCTTTTACGAGAGTTTTTGCTCCCATAGTACAGTATAAAAGTCACCAGAATCAGATCGCTAGCATGGCTTATAGGATCGGCCCAAAGTCGGGGTGCGGCTTGTACGGGAGTTAGGCTGATACGCTAGGTTTTACGTTATACGAATCTGGTGAAGTGCCGATTGGGCCTTCCCACTATCCACATGGCTTGTATGGACGTCACCCCGGCAGAATGTGCACATTATTCTCTGGGCTATCGTAATCTCATAGTCTTAAAAGTCTTAAAGTCTTAGGTTTACGACAACCAAATTTTTCTTTGCGTTATCTTAAAGTGGCATTCTCACCGAGCATTTCCCACTCACAATTCTAGTACTGTTCTAGTCTGCTATGTGGTAAGTGCGAGTGGTGAGAATGCCCCTGTAAGAACGCAAAGATAAACGATAATCTTTTGAGACCGGCGCTACTTCGAGACTCAGTTTAAAGTGTGTTTTCTCTGAATTTCAGTGCCATTCTACCTTGCGGAGAAGCCCTGTAAAGACCATCTTTGTTCCCCTGTAGCATTGAATATTTCGGTTGGCCTGTTGTGCTGTGTTTGCCTATCCCCACTCTTTCATGCTGCAGGGATGTGGTTGGAATATAGAGCACTGGTGTGACACCTAGTGGCAAGGCTGCAAACTGCATTGCCTTATAGCGGTTCTAGATTTTGTCAGGAGATGGTGCCAGTAGAGTATGTGATCTGTAGTTGAGAAGGTATCTAAGAGATGTTGGCTTTTTGCATGCATGAAGTACAATAGCTGCATGGAACTTAGAAACTCAATTCCACATCAAATGACATGAGAACTGGACACAAATGAAGGAAAAAGAAATCCCCTCCCAACAGCCACACTCGCCTAACTATCTAGTACTGTCTTAAGACACCTTTTCTGTGAAACTCAGGCTACTATGTATTGAATTGGTACAGTGCAGGTTCAACTTGTGCATGTCAGTGCTCTATCAGTCCACTAAACCACCAGCACTGGTTGTGATGCCATTCCAGGCAGCTGGCCATTATGTCCCTTATGTACCAGTTTAACTGGTTGCAAGATGATGGCAGCCATCTTGTTTCCTCAATGGCAGGCCAGTACAGGATGCTACTTGCCAATTGCTATTGCAAATTGCCGGTTGCTGAATACCGTAAAACCTGGCGTATAGGCAGCGGCATGTACGCGGATCTGATCGCTAGTGCGGCTTATAGGAGCGGCACAGAGTCAGGGTGCGGCTTTTACGAGAGTTTTTGCTCCCATAGTACAGTATAAAAGTCACCAGAATCAGATCGCTAGCGTGGCTTATAGGATCGGCCCAAAGTCGGGGTGCGGCTTGTACGGGAGTTAGGCTGATACGCTAGGTTTTACGTTATACGAATCTGGTGAAGTGCCGATTGGGCCTTCCCGCTATCCACATGGCTCGTATGGACGTCACCCCGGCAGAATGTGCACATTATTCTCTGGGCTATCGTAATCTCATAGTCTTAAAAGTCTTAAAGTCTTAGGTTTACGACAACCACATTTTTCTTTGCGTTATCTTAAAGTGGCATTCTCACCGAGCATTTCCCACTCACAATTCTAGTACTGTTCTAGTCTGCTATGTGGTAAGTGCGAGTGGTGAGAATGCCCCTGTGAGAACGCAAAGATAAACGATAATCTTTTGAGACCGGCGCTACTTCGAGACTCAGTTTAAAGTGTGTTTTCTCTGAATTTCAGTGCCATTCTACCTTGCGGAGAAGCCCTGTAAAGACCATCTTTGTTCCCCTGTAGCATTGAATATTTCGGTTGGCCTGTTGTGCTGTGTTTGCCTATCCCCACTCTTTCATGCTGCAGGGATGTGGTTGGAATATAGAGCACTGGTGTGACACCTAGTGGCAAGGCTGCAAACTGCATTGCCTTATAGCGGTTCTAGATTTTGTCAGGAGATGGTGCCAGTAGAGTATGTGATCTGTAGTTGAGAAGGTATCTAAGAGATGTTGGCTTTTTGCATGCATGAAGTACAATAGCTGCATGGAACTTAGAAACTCAATTCCACATCAAATGACATGAGAACTGGACACAAATGAAGGAAAAAGAAATCCCCTCCCAACAGCCACACTCGCCTAACTATCTAGTACTGTCTTAAGACACCTTTTCTGTGAAACTCAGGCTACTATGTATTGAATTGGTACAGTGCAGGTTCAACTTGTGCATGTCAGTGCTCTATCAGTCCACTAAACCACCAGCACTGGTTGTGATGCCATTCCAGGCAGCTGGCCATTATGTCCCTTATGTACCAGTTTAACTGGTTGCAAGATGATGGCAGCCATCTTGTTTCCTCAATGGCAGGCCAGTACAGGATGCTACTTGCCAATTGCTATTGCAAATTGCCGGTTGCTGAATACCGTAAAACCTGGCGTATAGGCAGCGGCATGTACGCGGATCTGATCGCTAGTGCGGCTTATAGGAGCGGCACAGAGTCAGGGTGCGGCTTTTACGAGAGTTTTTGCTCCCATAGTACAGTATAAAAGTCACCAGAATCAGATCGCTAGCGTGGCTTATAGGATCGGCCCAAAGTCGGGGTGCGGCTTGTACGGGAGTTAGGCTGATACGCTAGGTTTTACGTTATACGAATCTGGTGAAGTGCCGATTGGGCCTTCCCGCTATCCACATGGCTCGTATGGACGTCACCCCGGCAGAATGTGCACATTATTCTCTGGGCTATCGTAATCTCATAGTCTTAAAAGTCTTAAAGTCTTAGGTTTACGACAACCACATTTTTCTTTGCGTTATCTTAAAGTGGCATTCTCACCGAGCATTTCCCACTCACAATTCTAGTACTGTTCTAGTCTGCTATGTGGTAAGTGCGAGTGGTGAGAATGCCCCTGTGAGAACGCAAAGATAAACGATAATCTTTTGAGACCGGCGCTACTTCGAGACTCAGTTTAAAGTGTGTTTTCTCTGAATTTCAGTGCCATTCTACCTTGCGGAGAAGCCCTGTAAAGACCATCTTTGTTCCCCTGTAGCATTGAATATTTCGGTTGGCCTGTTGTGCTGTGTTTGCCTATCCCCACTCTTTCATGCTGCAGGGATGTGGTTGGAATATAGAGCACTGGTGTGACACCTAGTGGCAAGGCTGCAAACTGCATTGCCTTATAGCGGTTCTAGATTTTGTCAGGAGATGGTGCCAGTAGAGTATGTGATCTGTAGTTGAGAAGGTATCTAAGAGATGTTGGCTTTTTGCATGCATGAAGTACAATAGCTGCATGGAACTTAGAAACTCAATTCCACATCAAATGACATGAGAACTGGACACAAATGAAGGAAAAAGAAATCCCCTCCCAACAGCCACACTCGCCTAACTATCTAGTACTGTCTTAAGACACCTTTTCTGTGAAACTCAGGCTACTATGTATTGAATTGGTACAGTGCAGGTTCAACTTGTGCATGTCAGTGCTCTATCAGTCCACTAAACCACCAGCACTGGTTGTGATGCCATTCCAGGCAGCTGGCCATTATGTCCCTTATGTACCAGTTTAACTGGTTGCAAGATGATGGCAGCCATCTTGTTTCCTCAATGGCAGGCCAGTACAGGATGCTACTTGCCAATTGCTATTGCAAATTGCCGGTTGCTGAATACCGTAAAACCTGGCGTATAGGCAGCGGCATGTACGCGGATCTGATCGCTAGTGCGGCTTATAGGAGTGGCACAGAGTCAGGGTGCGGCTTTTACGAGAGTTTTTGCTCCCATAGTACAGTATAAAAGTCACCAGAATCAGATCGCTAGCGTGGCTTATAGGATCGGCCCAAAGTCGGGGTGCGGCTTGTACGGGAGTTAGGCTGATACGCTAGGTTTTACGTTATACGAATCTGGTGAAGTGCCGATTGGGCCTTCCCGCTATCCACATGGCTCGTATGGACGTCACCCCGGCAGAATGTGCACATTATTCTCTGGGCTATCGTAATCTCATAGTCTTAAAAGTCTTAAAGTCTTAGGTTTACGACAACCACATTTTTCTTTGCGTTATCTTAAAGTGGCATTCTCACCGAGCATTTCCCACTCACAATTCTAGTACTGTTCTAGTCTGCTATGTGGTAAGTGCGAGTGGTGAGAATGCCCCTGTGAGAACGCAAAGATAAACGATAATCTTTTGAGACCGGCGCTACTTCGAGACTCAGTTTAAAGTGTGTTTTCTCTGAATTTCAGTGCCATTCTACCTTGCGGAGAAGCCCTGTAAAGACCATCTTTGTTCCCCTGTAGCATTGAATATTTCGGTTGGCCTGTTGTGCTGTGTTTGCCTATCCCCACTCTTTCATGCTGCAGGGATGTGGTTGGAATATAGAGCACTGGTGTGACACCTAGTGGCAAGGCTGCAAACTGCATTGCCTTATAGCGGTTCTAGATTTTGTCAGGAGATGGTGCCAGTAGAGTATGTGATCTGTAGTTGAGAAGGTATCTAAGAGATGTTGGCTTTTTGCATGCATGAAGTACAATAGCTGCATGGAACTTAGAAACTCAATTCCACATCAAATGACATGAGAACTGGACACAAATGAAGGAAAAAGAAATCCCCTCCCAACAGCCACACTCGCCTAACTATCTAGTACTGTCTTAAGACACCTTTTCTGTGAAACTCAGGCTACTATGTATTGAATTGGTACAGTGCAGGTTCAACTTGTGCATGTCAGTGCTCTATCAGTCCACTAAACCACCAGCACTGGTTGTGATGCCATTCCAGGCAGCTGGCCATTATGTCCCTTATGTACCAGTTTAACTGGTTGCAAGATGATGGCAGCCATCTTGTTTCCTCAATGGCAGGCCAGTACATAATGCTACTTGCCAATTGCTATTGCAAATTGCCGGTTGCTGAATACCGTAAAACCTGGCGTATAGGCAGCGGCATGTACGCGGATCTGATCGCTAGTGCGGCTTATAGGAGCGGCACAGAGTCAGGGTGCGGCTTTTACGAGAGTTTTTGCTCCCATAGTACAGTATAAAAGTCACCAGAATCAGATCGCTAGCATGGCTTATAGGATCGGCCCAAAGTCGGGGTGCGGCTTGTACGGGAGTTAGGCTGATACGCTAGGTTTTACGTTATACGAATCTGGTGAAGTGCCGATTGGGCCTTCCCGCTATCCACATGGCTCGTATGGACGTCACCCCGGCAGAATGTGCACATTATTCTCTGGGCTATCGTAATCTCATAGTCTTAAAAGTCTTAAAGTCTTAGGTTTACGACAACCAAATTTTTCTTTGCGTTATCTTAAAGTGGCATTCTCACCGAGCATTTCCCACTCACAATTCTAGTACTGTTCTAGTCTGCTATGTGGTAAGTGCGAGTGGTGAGAATGCCCCTGTAAGAACGCAAAGATAAACGATAATCTTTTGAGACCGGCGCTACTTCGAGACTCAGTTTAAAGTGTGTTTTCTCTGAATTTCAGTGCCATTCTACCTTGCGGAGAAGCCCTGTAAAGACCATCTTTGTTCCCCTGTAGCATTGAATATTTCAGTTGGCCTGTTGTGCTGTGTTTGCCTATCCCCACTCTTTCATGCTGCAGGGATGTGGTTGGAATATAGAGCACTGGTGTGACACCTAGTGGCAAGGCTGCAAACTGCATTGCCTTATAGCGGTTCTAGATTTTGTCAGGAGATGGTGCCAGTAGAGTATGTGATCTGTAAGTGAGAAGGTATCTAAGAGATGTTGGCTTTTTGCATGCATGAAGTACAATAGCTGCATGAAACTTAGAAACTCAATTCCACATCAAATGACATGAGAACTGGACACAAATGAAGGAAAAAGAAATCCCCTCCCAACAGCCACACTCGCCTTACTATCTAGTACTGTCTTAAGACACCTTTTCTGTGAAACTCAGGCTACTATGTATTGAATTGGTACAGTGCAGGTTCAACTTGTGCATGTTAGTGCTCTATCAGTCCACTAAACCACCAGCACTGGTTGTGATGCCATTCCAGGCAGCTGGCCATTATGTCCCTTATGTACCAGTTTAACTGGTTGCAAGATGATGGCAGCCATCTTGTTTCCTCAATGGCAGGCCAGTACAGGATGCTACTTGCAAATTGCTATTGCAAATTGCCGGTTGCTGAATACCGTAAAACCTGGCGTATAGGCAGCGGCATGTACGCGGATCTGATCGCTAGTGCGGCTTATAGGAGCGGCACAGAGTCAGGGTGCGGCTTTTACGAGAGTTTTTGCTCCCATAGTACAGTATAAAAGTCACCAGAATCAGATCGCTAGCGTGGCTTATAGGATCGGCCCAAAGTCGGGGTGCGGCTTGTACGGGAGTTAGGCTGATACGCTAGGTTTTACGTTATACGAATCTGGTGAAGTGCCGATTGGGCCTTCCCGCTATCCACACGGCTCGTATGGACGTCACCCCGGCAGAATGTGCACATTATTCTCTGGGCTATCGTAATCTCATAGTCTTAAAAGTCTTAAAGTCTTAGGTTTACGACAACCAAATTTTTCTTTGCGTTATCTTTAAGTGGCATTCTCACCGAGCATTTCTCACTCACAATTCTAGTACTGTTCTAGTCTGCTATGTGGTAAGTGCGAGTGGCGAGAATGCCCCTGTAAGAACGCAAAGATAAACGATAATCTTTTGAGACCGGCGCTACTTCGAGACTCAGTTTAAAGTGTGTTTTCTCTGAATTTCAGTGCCATTCTACCTTGCGGAGAAGCCCTGTAAAGACCATCTTTGTTCCCCTGTAGCATTGAATATACCGTGAAGTGCCGATTGGGCCTTCCCGCTATCCACATGGCTCGTATGGACGTCACCCCGGCAGAATGTGCACATTATTCTCCGGGGCATCATAATCTCATAGTCTTAAAAGTCTTAAAGTCTTAGGTTTACGACAACCAAATTTTTCTTTGCGTTATCTCAAAGTGGCATTCTCACCGAGCATTTCCCACTCACAATTCTAGTACTGTTCTAGTCTGCTATGTGGTAAGTGCGAGTGGCGAGAATGCCCCTGTAAGAACGCAAAGATAAACGATAATCTTTTGAGACCGGCGCTACTTCGAGACTCAGTTTAAAGTGTGTTTTCTCTGAATTTCAGTGCCATTCTACCTTGCGGAGAAGCCCTGTAAAGACCATCTTTGTTCCCCTGTAGCATTGAATATTTCGGTTGGCCTGTTGAGCTGTGTTTGCCTATCCCCACTCTTTCATGCTGCAGGGATGTGGTTGGAATATAGAGCACTGGTATCACACCTAGTGGCAAGGCTGCAAACTGCATTGCCTTATAGCGGTTCTAGATTTTGTCAGGAGATGGTGCCAGTAGAGTATGTGATCTGTAAGTGAGAAGGTATCTAAGAGATGTTGGCTTTTTGCATGCATGAAGTACAATAGCTGCATGAAACTTAGAAACTCAATTCCACATCAAATGACATGAAAACTGGACACAAATGAAGGAAAAAGAAATCCCCTCCCAACAGCCACACTCGCCTTACTATCTAGTACTGTCTTAAGACACCTTTTCTGTGAAACTCAGGCTACTATGTATTGAATTGGTACAGTGCAGGTTCAACTTGTGCATGTTAGTGCTCTATCAGTCCACTAAACCACCAGCACTGGTTGTGATGCCATTCCAGGCAGCTGGCCATTATGTCCCTTATGTACCAGTTTAACTGGTTGCAAGATGATGGCAGCCATCTTGTTTCCTCAATGGCAGGCCAGTACAGGATGCTACTTGCAAATTGCTATTGCAAATTGCCGGTTGCTGAATACCGTAAAACCTGGCGTATAGGCAGCGGCATGTACGCGGATCTGATCGCTAGTGCGGCTTATAGGAGCGGCACAGAGTCAGGGTGCGGCTTTTACGAGAGTTTTTGCTCCCATAGTACAGTATAAAAGTCACCAGAATCAGATCGCTAGCGTGGCTTATAGGATCGGCCCAAAGTCGGGGTGCGGCTTGTACGGGAGTTAGGCTGATACGCTAGGTTTTACGTTATACGAATCTGGTGAAGTGCCGATTGGGCCTTCCCGCTATCCACACGGCTCGTATGGACGTCACCCCGGCAGAATGTGCACATTATTCTCTGGGCTATCGTAATCTCATAGTCTTAAAAGTCTTAAAGTCTTAGGTTTACGACAACCAAATTTTTCTTTGCGTTATCTTTAAGTGGCATTCTCACCGAGCATTTCTCACTCACAATTCTAGTACTGTTCTAGTCTGCTATGTGGTAAGTGCGAGTGGCGAGAATGCCCCTGTAAGAACGCAAAGATAAACGATAATCTTTTGAGACCGGCGCTACTTCGAGACTCAGTTTAAAGTGTGTTTTCTCTGAATTTCAGTGCCATTCTACCTTGCGGAGAAGCCCTGTAAAGACCATCTTTGTTCCCCTGTAGCATTGATATACCGTGAAGTGCCGATTGGGCCTTCCCGCTATCCACATGGCTCGTATGGACGTCACCCCGGCAGAATGTGCACATTATTCTCAGGGGCATCATAATCTCATAGTCTTAAAAGTCTTAAAGTCTTAGGTTTACGACAACCAAATTTTTCTTTGCGTTATCTTAAAGTGGCATTCTCACCGAGCATTTCCCACTCACAATTCTAGTACTGTTCTAGTCTGCTATGTGGTAAGTGCGAGTGGCGAGAATGCCCCTGTAAGAACGCAAAGATAAACGATAATCTTTTGAGACCGGCGCTACTTCGAGACTCAGTTTAAAGTGTGTTTTCTCTGAATTTCAGTGCCATTCTACCTTGCGGAGAAGCCCTGTAAAGACCATCTTTGTTCCCCTGTAGCATTGAATATTTCGGTTGGCCTGTTGAGCTGTGTTTGCCTATCCCCACTCTTTCATGCTGCAGGGATGTGGTTGGAATATAGAGCACTGGTATCACACCTAGTGGCAAGGCTGCAAACTGCATTGCCTTATAGCGGTTCTAGATTTTGTCAGGAGATGGTGCCAGTAGAGTATGTGATCTGTAAGTGAGAAGGTATCTAAGAGATGTTGGCTTTTTGCATGCATGAAGTACAATAGCTGCATGAAACTTAGAAACTCAATTCCACATCAAATGACATGAAAACTGGACACAAATGAAGGAAAAAGAAATCCCCTCCCAACAGCCACACTCGCCTTACTATCTAGTACTGTCTTAAGACACCTTTTCTGTGAAACTCAGGCTACTATGTATTGAATTGGTACAGTGCAGGTTCAACTTGTGCATGTTAGTGCTCTATCAGTCCACTAAACCACCAGCACTGGTTGTGATGCCATTCCAGGCAGCTGGCCATTATGTCCCTTATGTACCAGTTTAACTGGTTGCAAGATGATGGCAGCCATCTTGTTTCCTCAATGGCAGGCCAGTACAGGATGCTACTTGCAAATTGCTATTGCAAATTGCCGGTTGCTGAATACCGTAAAACCTGGCGTATAGGCAGCGGCATGTACGCGGATCTGATCGCTAGTGCGGCTTATAGGAGCGGCACAGAGTCAGGGTGCGGCTTTTACGAGAGTTTTTGCTCCCATAGTACAGTATAAAAGTCACCAGAATCAGATCGCTAGCGTGGCTTATAGGATCGGCCCAAAGTCGGGGTGCGGCTTGTACGGGAGTTAGGCTGATACGCTAGGTTTTACGTTATACGAATCTGGTGAAGTGCCGATTGGGCCTTCCCGCTATCCACACGGCTCGTATGGACGTCACCCCGGCAGAATGTGCACATTATTCTCTAGGCTATCGTAATCTCATAGTCTTAAAAGTCTTAAAGTCTTAGGTTTACGACAACCAAATTTTTCTTTGCGTTATCTTTAAGTGGCATTCTCACCGAGCATTTCTCACTCACAATTCTAGTACTGTTCTAGTCTGCTATGTGGTAAGTGCGAGTGGCGAGAATGCCCCTGTAAGAACGCAAAGATAAACGATAATCTTTTGAGACCGGCGCTACTTCGAGACTCAGTTTAAAGTGTGTTTTCTCTGAATTTCAGTGCCATTCTACCTTGCGGAGAAGCCCTGTAAAGACCATCTTTGTTCCCCTGTAGCATTGAATATACCGTGAAGTGCCGATTGGGCCTTCCCGCTATCCACATGGCTCGTATGGACGTCACCCCGGCAGAATGTGCACATTATTCTCAGGGGCATCATAATCTCATAGTCTTAAAAGTCTTAAAGTCTTAGGTTTACGACAACCAAATTTTTCTTTGCGTTATCTTAAAGTGGCATTCTCACCGAGCATTTCCCACTCACAATTCTAGTACTGTTCTAGTCTGCTATGTGGTAAGTGCGAGTGGCGAGAATGCCCCTGTAAGAACGCAAAGATAAACGATAATCTTTTGAGACCGGCGCTACTTCGAGACTCAGTTTAAAGTGTGTTTTCTCTGAATTTCAGTGCCATTCTACCTTGCGGAGAAGCCCTGTAAAGACCATCTTTGTTCCCCTGTAGCATTGAATATTTCGGTTGGCCTGTTGAGCTGTGTTTGCCTATCCCCACTCTTTCATGCTGCAGGGATGTGGTTGGAATATAGAGCACTGGTATCACACCTAGTGGCAAGGCTGCAAACTGCATTGCCTTATAGCGGTTCTAGATTTTGTCAGGAGATGGTGCCAGTAGAGTATGTGATCTGTAAGTGAGAAGGTATCTAAGAGATGTTGGCTTTTTGCATGCATGAAGTACAATAGCTGCATGAAACTTAGAAACTCAATTCCACATCAAATGACATGAAAACTGGACACAAATGAAGGAAAAAGAAATCCCCTCCCAACAGCCACACTCGCCTTACTATCTAGTACTGTCTTAAGACACCTTTTCTGTGAAACTCAGGCTACTATGTATTGAATTGGTACAGTGCAGGTTCAACTTGTGCATGTTAGTGCTCTATCAGTCCACTAAACCACCAGCACTGGTTGTGATGCCATTCCAGGCAGCTGGCCATTATGTCCCTTATGTACCAGTTTAACTGGTTGCAAGATGATGGCAGCCATCTTGTTTCCTCAATGGCAGGCCAGTACAGGATGCTACTTGCCAATTGCTATTGCAAATTGCCGGTTGCTGAATACCGTAAAACCTGGCGTATAGGCAGCGGCATGTACGCGGATCTGATCGCTAGTGCGGCTTATAGGAGCGGCACAGAGTCAGGGTGCGGCTTTTACGAGAGTTTTTGCTCCCATAGTACAGTATAAAAGTCACCAGAATCAGATCGCTAGCGTGGCTTATAGGATCGGCCCACGTGCGGGGTGTGGCTTGTACGGGAGTTAGGCTGATACGCTAGGTTTTACGTTATACGAATCTGGTGAAGTGCCGATTGGGCCTTCCCGCTATCCCCACGGCTCGTATGGACGTCACCCCGGCAGAATGTGCACATTATTCTCTAGGCTATCGTAATCTCATAGTCTTAAAAGTCTTAAAGTCTTAGGTTTACGACAACCAAATTTTTCTTTGCGTTATCTTTAAGTGGCATTCTCACCGAGCATTTCTCACTCACAATTCTAGTACTGTTCTAGTCTGCTATGTGGTAAGTGCGAGTGGCGAGAATGCCCCTGTAAGAACGCAAAGATAAACGATAATCTTTTGAGACCGGCGCTACTTCGAGACTCAGTTTAAAGTGTGTTTTCTCTGAATTTCAGTGCCATTCTACCTTGCGGAGAAGCCCTGTAAAGACCATCTTTGTTCCCCTGTAGCATTGAATATACCGTGAAGTGCCGATTGGGCCTTCCCGCTATCCACATGGCTCGTATGGACGTCACCCCGGCAGAATGTGCACATTATTCTCAGGGGCATCATAATCTCATAGTCTTAAAAGTCTTAAAGTCTTAGGTTTACGACAACCAAATTTTTCTTTGCGTTATCTTAAAGTGGCATTCTCACCGAGCATTTCCCACTCACAATTCTAGTACTGTTCTAGTCTGCTATGTGGTAAGTGCGAGTGGCGAGAATGCCCCTGTAAGAACGCAAAGATAAACGATAATCTTTTGAGACCGGCGCTACTTCGAGACTCAGTTTAAAGTGTGTTTTCTCTGAATTTCAGTGCCATTCTACCTTGCGGAGAAGCCCTGTAAAGACCATCTTTGTTCCCCTGTAGCATTGAATATTTCGGTTGGCCTGTTGAGCTGTGTTTGCCTATCCCCACTCTTTCATGCTGCAGGGATGTGGTTGGAATATAGAGCACTGGTATCACACCTAGTGGCAAGGCTGCAAACTGCATTGCCTTATAGCGGTTCTAGATTTTGTCAGGAGATGGTGCCAGTAGAGTATGTGATCTGTAAGTGAGAAGGTATCTAAGAGATGTTGGCTTTTTGCATGCATGAAGTACAATAGCTGCATGGAACTTAGAAACTCAATTCCACATCAAATGACATGAAAACTGGACACAAATGAAGGAAAAAGAAATCCCCTCCCAACAGCCACACTCGCCTTACTATCTAGTACTGTCTTAAGACACCTTTTCTGTGAAACTCAGGCTACTATGTATTGAATTGGTACAGTGCAGGTTCAACTTGTGCATGTTAGTGCTCTATCAGTCCACTAAACCACCAGCACTGGTTGTGATGCCATTCCAGGCAGCTGGCCATTATGTCCCTTATGTACCAGTTTAACTGGTTGCAAGATGATGGCAGCCATCTTGTTTCCTCAATGGCAGGCCAGTACAGGATGCTACTTGCAAATTGCTATTGCAAATTGCCGGTTGCTGAATACCGTAAAACCTGGCGTATAGGCAGCGGCATGTACGCGGATCTGATCGCTAGTGCGGCTTATAGGAGCGGCACAGAGTCAGGGTGCGGCTTTTACGAGAGTTTTTGCTCCCATAGTACAGTATAAAAGTCACCAGAATCAGATCGCTAGCGTGGCTTATAGGATCGGCCCAAAGTCGGGGTGCGGCTTGTACGGGAGTTAGGCTGATACGCTAGGTTTTACGTTATACGAATCTGGTGAAGTGCCGATTGGGCCTTCCCGCTATCCACATGGCTCGTATGGACGTCACCCCGGCAGAATGTGCACATTATTCTCTGGGCTATCGTAATCTCATAGTCTTAAAAGTCTTAAAGTCTTAGGTTTACGACAACCAAATTTTTCTTTGCGTTATCTTTAAGTGGCATTCTCACCGAGCATTTCTCACTCACAATTCTAGTACTGTTCTAGTCTGCTATGTGGTAAGTGCGAGTGGCGAGAATGCCCCTGTAAGAACGCAAAGATAAACGATAATCTTTTGAGACCGGCGCTACTTCGAGACTCAGTTTAAAGTGTGTTTTCTCTGAATTTCAGTGCCATTCTACCTTGCGGAGAAGCCCTGTAAAGACCATCTTTGTTCCCCTGTAGCATTGAATATTTCGGTTGGCCTGTTGTGCTGTGTTTGCCTATCCCCACTCTTTCATGCTGCAGGGATGTGGTTGGAATATAGAGCACTGGTATGACACCTAGTGGCAAGGCTGCAAACTGCATTGCCTTATAGCAGTTCTAGATTTTGTCAGGAGATGGTGCCAGTAGAGTATGTGATCTGGAATTGAGAAGGTATCTATGAGATGTTGGCTTTTTGCATGCTTGAAGTACAATAGCTGCATGGAACTTAGAAACTCAATTCCACATCAAATGACATGAGAACTAGACACAAATGAAGGAAAAAGAAATCCCCTCCCAACAGCCACACTCGCCTTACTATCTAGTACTGTCTTAAGACACCTTTTCTGTGAAACTCAGGCTACTATGTATTGAATTGGTACAGTGCAGGTTCAACTTGTGCATGTTAGTGCTCTATCAGTCCACTAAACCACCAGCACTGGTTGTGATGCCATTCCAGGCAGCTGGCCATTATGTCCCTTATGTACCAGTTTAACTGGTTGCAAGATGTTGGCAGCCATCTTGTTTCCTCAATGGCAGGCCAGTACAGGATGCTACTTGCCAATTGCTATCGCAAATTGCCGGTTGCTGAATACCGTAAAACCTGGCGTATAGGCAGCGGCATGTACGCGGATCTGATCGCTAGTGCGGCTTATAGGAGCGGCACAGAGTCAGGGTGCGGCTTTTACGAGAGTTTTTGCTCCCATAGTACAGTATAAAAGTCACCAGAATCAGATCGCTAGCATGGCTTATAGGATCGGCCCAAAGTCGGGGTGCGGCTTGTACGGGAGTTAGGCTGATACGCTAGGTTTTACGTTATACGAATCTGGTGAAGTGCCGATTGGGCCTTCCCGCTATCCACATGGCTCGTATGGACGTCACCCCGGCAGAATGTGCACATTATTCTCTGGGCTATCGTAATCTCATAGTCTTAAAAGTCTTAAAGTCTTAGGTTTACGACAACCACATTTTTCTTTGCGTTATCTTAAAGTGGCATTCTCACCGAGCATTTCCCACTCACAATTCTAGTACTGTTCTAGTCTGCTATGTGGTAAGTGCGAGTGGTGAGAATGCCCCTGTGAGAACGCAAAGATAAACGATAATCTTTTGAGACCGGCGCTACTTCGAGACTCAGTTTAAAGTGTGTTTTCTCTGAATTTCAGTGCCATTCTACCTTGCGGAGAAGCCCTGTAAAGACCATCTTTGTTCCCCTGTAGCATTGAATATTTCGGTTGGCCTGTTGTGCTGTGTTTGCCTATCCCCACTCTTTCATGCTGCAGGGATGTGGTTGGAATATAGAGCACTGGTGTGACACCTAGTGGCAAGGCTGCAAACTGCATTGCCTTATAGCGGTTCTAGATTTTGTCAGGAGATGGTGCCAGTAGAGTATGTGATCTGTAGTTGAGAAGGTATCTAAGAGATGTTGGCTTTTTGCATGCATGAAGTACAATAGCTGCATGGAACTTAGAAACTCAATTCCACATCAAATGACATGAGAACTGGACACAAATGAAGGAAAAAGAAATCCCCTCCCAACAGCCACACTCGCCTAACTATCTAGTACTGTCTTAAGACACCTTTTCTGTGAAACTCAGGCTACTATGTATTGAATTGGTACAGTGCAGGTTCAACTTGTGCATGTCAGTGCTCTATCAGTCCACTAAACCACCAGCACTGGTTGTGATGCCATTCCAGGCAGCTGGCCATTATGTCCCTTATGTACCAGTTTAACTGGTTGCAAGATGATGGCAGCCATCTTGTTTCCTCAATGGCAGGCCAGTACAGGATGCTACTTGCCAATTGCTATTGCAAATTGCCGGTTGCTGAATACCGTAAAACCTGGCGTATAGGCAGCGGCATGTACGCGGATCTGATCGCTAGTGCGGCTTATAGGAGCGGCACAGAGTCAGGGTGCGGCTTTTACGAGAGTTTTTGCTCCCATAGTACAGTATAAAAGTCACCAGAATCAGATCGCTAGCGTGGCTTATAGGATCGGCCCAAAGTCGGGGTGCGGCTTGTACGGGAGTTAGGCTGATACGCTAGGTTTTACGTTATACGAATCTGGTGAAGTGCCGATTGGGCCTTCCCGCTATCCACATGGCTCGTATGGACGTCACCCCGGCAGAATGTGCACATTATTCTCTGGGCTATCGTAATCTCATAGTCTTAAAAGTCTTAAAGTCTTAGGTTTACGACAACCACATTTTTCTTTGCGTTATCTTAAAGTGGCATTCTCACCGAGCATTTCCCACTCACAATTCTAGTACTGTTCTAGTCTGCTATGTGGTAAGTGCGAGTGGTGAGAATGCCCCTGTGAGAACGCAAAGATAAACGATAATCTTTTGAGACCGGCGCTACTTCGAGACTCAGTTTAAAGTGTGTTTTCTCTGAATTTCAGTGCCATTCTACCTTGCGGAGAAGCCCTGTAAAGACCATCTTTGTTCCCCTGTAGCATTGAATATTTCGGTTGGCCTGTTGTGCTGTGTTTGCCTATCCCCACTCTTTCATGCTGCAGGGATGTGGTTGGAATATAGAGCACTGGTGTGACACCTAGTGGCAAGGCTGCAAACTGCATTGCCTTATAGCGGTTCTAGATTTTGTCAGGAGATGGTGCCAGTAGAGTATGTGATCTGTAGTTGAGAAGGTATCTAAGAGATGTTGGCTTTTTGCATGCATGAAGTACAATAGCTGCATGGAACTTAGAAACTCAATTCCACATCAAATGACATGAGAACTGGACACAAATGAAGGAAAAAGAAATCCCCTCCCAACAGCCACACTCGCCTAACTATCTAGTACTGTCTTAAGACACCTTTTCTGTGAAACTCAGGCTACTATGTATTGAATTGGTACAGTGCAGGTTCAACTTGTGCATGTCAGTGCTCTATCAGTCCACTAAACCACCAGCACTGGTTGTGATGCCATTCCAGGCAGCTGGCCATTATGTCCCTTATGTACCAGTTTAACTGGTTGCAAGATGATGGCAGCCATCTTGTTTCCTCAATGGCAGGCCAGTACAGGATGCTACTTGCCAATTGCTATTGCAAATTGCCGGTTGCTGAATACCGTAAAACCTGGCGTATAGGCAGCGGCATGTACGCGGATCTGATCGCTAGTGCGGCTTATAGGAGCGGCACAGAGTCAGGGTGCGGCTTTTACGAGAGTTTTTGCTCCCATAGTACAGTATAAAAGTCACCAGAATCAGATCGCTAGCGTGGCTTATAGGATCGGCCCAAAGTCGGGGTGCCGCTTGTACGGGAGTTAGGCTGATACGCTAGGTTTTACGTTATACGAATCTGGTGAAGTGCCGATTGGGCCTTCCCGCTATCCACATGGCTCGTATGGACGTCACCCCGGCAGAATGTGCACATTATTCTCTGGGCTATCGTAATCTCATAGTCTTAAAAGTCTTAAAGTCTTAGGTTTACGACAACCACATTTTTCTTTGCGTTATCTTTAAGTGGCATTCTCACCGAGCATTTCCCACTCACAATTCTAGTACTGTTCTAGTCTGCTATGTGGTAAGTGCGAGTGGTGAGAATGCCCCTGTGAGAACGCAAAGATAAACGATAATCTTTTGAGACCGGCGCTACTTCGAGACTCAGTTTAAAGTGTGTTTTCTCTGAATTTCAGTGCCATTCTACCTTGCGGAGAAGCCCTGTAAAGACCATCTTTGTTCCCCTGTAGCATTGAATATTTCGGTTGGCCTGTTGTGCTGTGTTTGCCTATCCCCACTCTTTCATGCTGCAGGGATGTGGTTGGAATATAGAGCACTGGTGTGACACCTAGTGGCAAGGCTGCAAACTGCATTGCCTTATAGCGGTTCTAGATTTTGTCAGGAGATGGTGCCAGTAGAGTATGTGATCTGTAGTTGAGAAGGTATCTAAGAGATGTTGGCTTTTTGCATGCATGAAGTACAATAGCTGCATGGAACTTAGAAACTCAATTCCACATCAAATGACATGAGAACTGGACACAAATGAAGGAAAAAGAAATCCCCTCCCAACAGCCACACTCGCCTAACTATCTAGTACTGTCTTAAGACACCTTTTCTGTGAAACTCAGGCTACTATGTATTGAATTGGTACAGTGCAGGTTCAACTTGTGCATGTCAGTGCTCTATCAGTCCACTAAACCACCAGCACTGGTTGTGATGCCATTCCAGGCAGCTGGCCATTATGTCCCTTATGTACCAGTTTAACTGGTTGCAAGATGATGGCAGCCATCTTGTTTCCTCAATGGCAGGCCAGTACAGGATGCTACTTGCCAATTGCTATTGCAAATTGCCGGTTGCTGAATACCGTAAAACCTGGCGTATAGGCAGCGGCATGTACGCGGATCTGATCGCTAGTGCGGCTTATAGGAGCGGCACAGAGTCAGGGTGCGGCTTTTACGAGAGTTTTTGCTCCCATAGTACAGTATAAAAGTCACCAGAATCAGATCGCTAGCATGGCTTATAGGATCGGCCCAAAGTCGGGGTGCGGCTTGTACGGGAGTTAGGCTGATACGCTAGGTTTTACGTTATACGAATCTGGTGAAGTGCCGATTGGGCCTTCCCGCTATCCACATGGCTCGTATGGACGTCACCCCGGCAGAATGTGCACATTATTCTCTGGGCTATCGTAATCTCATAGTCTTAAAAGTCTTAAAGTCTTAGGTTTACGACAACCACATTTTTCTTTGCGTTATCTTAAAGTGGCATTCTCACCGAGCATTTCCCACTCACAATTCTAGTACTGTTCTAGTCTGCTATGTGGTAAGTGCGAGTGGTGAGAATGCCCCTGTGAGAACGCAAAGATAAACGATAATCTTTTGAGACCGGCGCTACTTCGAGACTCAGTTTAAAGTGTGTTTTCTCTGAATTTCAGTGCCATTCTACCTTGCGGAGAAGCCCTGTAAAGACCATCTTTGTTCCCCTGTAGCATTGAATATTTCGGTTGGCCTGTTGTGCTGTGTTTGCCTATCCCCACTCTTTCATGCTGCAGGGATGTGGTTGGAATATAGAGCACTGGTGTGACACCTAGTGGCAAGGCTGCAAACTGCATTGCCTTATAGCGGTTCTAGATTTTGTAAGGAGATGGTGCCAGTAGAGTATGTGATCTGTAGTTGAGAAGGTATCTAAGAGATGTTAGCTTTTTGCATGCATGAAGTACAATAGCTGCATGGAACTTAGAAACTCAATTCCACATCAAATGACATGAGAACTGGACACAAATGAAGGAAAAAGAAATCCCCTCCCAACAGCCACACTCGCCTAACTATCTAGTACTGTCTTAAGACACCTTTTCTGTGAAACTCAGGCTACTATGTATTGAATTGGTACAGTGCAGGTTCAACTTGTGCATGTCAGTGCTCTATCAGTCCACTAAACCACCAGCACTGGTTGTGATGCCATTCCAGGCAGCTGGCCATTATGTCCCTTATGTACCAGTTTAACTGGTTGCAAGATGATGGCAGCCATCTTGTTTCCTCAATGGCAGGCCAGTACAGGATGCTACTTGCCAATTGCTATTGCAAATTGCCGGTTGCTGAATACCGTAAAACCTGGCGTATAGGCAGCGGCATGTACGCGGATCTGATCGCTAGTGCGGCTTATAGGAGCGGCACAGAGTCAGGGTGCGGCTTTTACGAGAGTTTTTGCTCCCATAGTACAGTATAAAAGTCACCAGAATCAGATCGCTAGCGTGGCTTATAGGATCGGCCCAAAGTCGGGGTGCCGCTTGTACGGGAGTTAGGCTGATACGCTAGGTTTTACGTTATACGAATCTGGTGAAGTGCCGATTGGGCCTTCCCGCTATCCACATGGCTCGTATGGACGTCACCCCGGCAGAATGTGCACATTATTCTCTGGGCTATCGTAATCTCATAGTCTTAAAAGTCTTAAAGTCTTAGGTTTACGACAACCACATTTTTCTTTGCGTTATCTTTAAGTGGCATTCTCACCGAGCATTTCCCACTCACAATTCTAGTACTGTTCTAGTCTGCTATGTGGTAAGTGCGAGTGGTGAGAATGCCCCTGTGAGAACGCAAAGATAAACGATAATCTTTTGAGACCGGCGCTACTTCGAGACTCAGTTTAAAGTGTGTTTTCTCTGAATTTCAGTGCCATTCTACCTTGCGGAGAAGCCCTGTAAAGACCATCTTTGTTCCCCTGTAGCATTGAATATTTCGGTTGGCCTGTTGTGCTGTGTTTGCCTATCCCCACTCTTTCATGCTGCAGGGATGTGGTTGGAATATAGAGCACTGGTGTGACACCTAGTGGCAAGGCTGCAAACTGCATTGCCTTATAGCGGTTCTAGATTTTGTCAGGAGATGGTGCCAGTAGAGTATGTGATCTGTAGTTGAGAAGGTATCTAAGAGATGTTGGCTTTTTGCATGCATGAAGTACAATAGCTGCATGGAACTTAGAAACTCAATTCCACATCAAATGACATGAGAACTGGACACAAATGAAGGAAAAAGAAATCCCCTCCCAACAGCCACACTCGCCTAACTATCTAGTACTGTCTTAAGACACCTTTTCTGTGAAACTCAGGCTACTATGTATTGAATTGGTACAGTGCAGGTTCAACTTGTGCATGTCAGTGCTCTATCAGTCCACTAAACCACCAGCACTGGTTGTGATGCCATTCCAGGCAGCTGGCCATTATGTCCCTTATGTACCAGTTTAACTGGTTGCAAGATGATGGCAGCCATCTTGTTTCCTCAATGGCAGGCCAGTACAGGATGCTACTTGCCAATTGCTATTGCAAATTGCCGGTTGCTGAATACCGTAAAACCTGGCGTATAGGCAGCGGCATGTACGCGGATCTGATCGCTAGTGCGGCTTATAGGAGCGGCACAGAGTCAGGGTGCGGCTTTTACGAGAGTTTTTGCTCCCATAGTACAGTATAAAAGTCACCAGAATCAGATCGCTAGCGTGGCTTATAGGATCGGCCCAAAGTCGGGGTGCCGCTTGTACGGGAGTTAGGCTGATACGCTAGGTTTTACGTTATACGAATCTGGTGAAGTGCCGATTGGGCCTTCCCGCTATCCACATGGCTCGTATGGACGTCACCCCGGCAGAATGTGCACATTATTCTCTGGGCTATCGTAATCTCATAGTCTTAAAAGTCTTAAAGTCTTAGGTTTACGACAACCACATTTTTCTTTGCGTTATCTTTAAGTGGCATTCTCACCGAGCATTTCCCACTCACAATTCTAGTACTGTTCTAGTCTGCTATGTGGTAAGTGCGAGTGGTGAGAATGCCCCTGTGAGAACGCAAAGATAAACGATAATCTTTTGAGACCGGCGCTACTTCGAGACTCAGTTTAAAGTGTGTTTTCTCTGAATTTCAGTGCCATTCTACCTTGCGGAGAAGCCCTGTAAAGACCATCTTTGTTCCCCTGTAGCATTGAATATTTCGGTTGGCCTGTTGTGCTGTGTTTGCCTATCCCCACTCTTTCATGCTGCAGGGATGTGGTTGGAATATAGAGCACTGGTGTGACACCTAGTGGCAAGGCTGCAAACTGCATTGCCTTATAGCGGTTCTAGATTTTGTCAGGAGATGGTGCCAGTAGAGTATGTGATCTGTAGTTGAGAAGGTATCTAAGAGATGTTGGCTTTTTGCATGCATGAAGTACAATAGCTGCATGGAACTTAGAAACTCAATTCCACATCAAATGACATGAGAACTGGACACAAATGAAGGAAAAAGAAATCCCCTCCCAACAGCCACACTCGCCTAACTATCTAGTACTGTCTTAAGACACCTTTTCTGTGAAACTCAGGCTACTATGTATTGAATTGGTACAGTGCAGGTTCAACTTGTGCATGTCAGTGCTCTATCAGTCCACTAAACCACCAGCACTGGTTGTGATGCCATTCCAGGCAGCTGGCCATTATGTCCCTTATGTACCAGTTTAACTGGTTGCAAGATGATGGCAGCCATCTTGTTTCCTCAATGGCAGGCCAGTACAGGATGCTACTTGCCAATTGCTATTGCAAATTGCCGGTTGCTGAATACCGTAAAACCTGGCGTATAGGCAGCGGCATGTACGCGGATCTGATCGCTAGTGCGGCTTATAGGAGCGGCACAGAGTCAGGGTGCGGCTTTTACGAGAGTTTTTGCTCCCATAGTACAGTATAAAAGTCACCAGAATCAGATCGCTAGCATGGCTTATAGGATCGGCCCAAAGTCGGGGTGCGGCTTGTACGGGAGTTAGGCTGATACGCTAGGTTTTACGTTATACGAATCTGGTGAAGTGCCGATTGGGCCTTCCCGCTATCCACATGGCTCGTATGGACGTCACCCCGGCAGAATGTGCACATTATTCTCTGGGCTATCGTAATCTCATAGTCTTAAAAGTCTTAAAGTCTTAGGTTTACGACAACCAAATTTTTCTTTGCGTTATCTTAAAGTGGCATTCTCACCGAGCATTTCCCACTCACAATTCTAGTACTGTTCTAATCTGCTATGTGGTAAGTGCGAGTGGTGAGAATGCCCCTGTAAGAACGCAAAGATAAACGATAATCTTTTGAGACCGGCGCTACTTCGAGACTCAGTTTAAAGTGTGTTTTCTCTGAATTTCAGTGCCATTCTACCTTGCGGAGAAGCCCTGTAAAGACCATCTTTGTTCCCCTGTAGCATTGAATATTTCAGTTGGCCTGTTGTGCTGTGTTTGCCTATCCCCACTCTTTCATGCTGCAGGGATGTGGTTGGAATATAGAGCACTGGTGTGACACCTAGTGGCAAGGCTGCAAACTGCATTGCCTTATAGCGGTTCTAGATTTTGTCAGGAGATGGTGCCAGTAGAGTATGTGATCTGTAAGTGAGAAGGTATCTAAGAGATGTTGGCTTTTTGCATGCATGAAGTACAATAGCTGCATGAAACTTAGAAACTCAATTCCACATCAAATGACATGAGAACTGGACACAAATGAAGGAAAAAGAAATCCCCTCCCAACAGCCACACTCGCCTTACTATCTAGTACTGTCTTAAGACACCTTTTCTGTGAAACTCAGGCTACTATGTATTGAATTGGTACAGTGCAGGTTCAACTTGTGCATGTTAGTGCTCTATCAGTCCACTAAACCACCAGCACTGGTTGTGATGCCATTCCAGGCAGCTGGCCATTATGTCCCTTATGTACCAGTTTAACTGGTTGCAAGATGATGGCAGCCATCTTGTTTCCTCAATGGCAGGCCAGTACAGGATGCTACTTGCAAATTGCTATTGCAAATTGCCGGTTGCTGAATACCGTAAAACCTGGCGTATAGGCAGCGGCATGTACGCGGATCTGATCGCTAGTGCGGCTTATAGGAGCGGCACAGAGTCAGGGTGCGGCTTTTACGAGAGTTTTTGCTCCCATAGTACAGTATAAAAGTCACCAGAATCAGATCGCTAGCGTGGCTTATAGGATCGGCCCAAAGTCGGGGTGCGGCTTGTACGGGAGTTAGGCTGATACGCTAGGTTTTACGTTATACGAATCTGGTGAAGTGCCGATTGGGCCTTCCCGCTATCCACACGGCTCGTATGGACGTCACCCCGGCAGAATGTGCACATTATTCTCTGGGCTATCGTAATCTCATAGTCTTAAAAGTCTTAAAGTCTTAGGTTTACGACAACCAAATTTTTCTTTGCGTTATCTTTAAGTGGCATTCTCACCGAGCATTTCTCACTCACAATTCTAGTACTGTTCTAGTCTGCTATGTGGTAAGTGCGAGTGGCGAGAATGCCCCTGTAAGAACGCAAAGATAAACGATAATCTTTTGAGACCGGCGCTACTTCGAGACTCAGTTTAAAGTGTGTTTTCTCTGAATTTCAGTGCCATTCTACCTTGCGGAGAAGCCCTGTAAAGACCATCTTTGTTCCCCTGTAGCATTGAATATACCGTGAAGTGCCGATTGGGCCTTCCCGCTATCCACATGGCTCGTATGGACGTCACCCCGGCAGAATGTGCACATTATTCTCCGGGGCATCATAATCTCATAGTCTTAAAAGTCTTAAAGTCTTAGGTTTACGACAACCAAATTTTTCTTTGCGTTATCTCAAAGTGGCATTCTCACCGAGCATTTCCCACTCACAATTCTAGTACTGTTCTAGTCTGCTATGTGGTAAGTGCGAGTGGCGAGAATGCCCCTGTAAGAACGCAAAGATAAACGATAATCTTTTGAGACCGGCGCTACTTCGAGACTCAGTTTAAAGTGTGTTTTCTCTGAATTTCAGTGCCATTCTACCTTGCGGAGAAGCCCTGTAAAGACCATCTTTGTTCCCCTGTAGCATTGAATATTTCGGTTGGCCTGTTGAGCTGTGTTTGCCTATCCCCACTCTTTCATGCTGCAGGGATGTGGTTGGAATATAGAGCACTGGTATCACACCTAGTGGCAAGGCTGCAAACTGCATTGCCTCATAGCGGTTCTAGATTTTGTCAGGAGATGGTGCCAGTAGAGTATGTGATCTGTAAGTGAGAAGGTATCTAAGAGATGTTGGCTTTTTGCATGCATGAAGTACAATAGCTGCATGAAACTTAGAAACTCAATTCCACATCAAATGACATGAAAACTGGACACAAATGAAGGAAAAAGAAATCCCCTCCCAACAGCCACACTCGCCTTACTATCTAGTACTGTCTTAAGACACCTTTTCTGTGAAACTCAGGCTACTATGTATTGAATTGGTACAGTGCAGGTTCAACTTGTGCATGTTAGTGCTCTATCAGTCCACTAAACCACCAGCACTGGTTGTGATGCCATTCCAGGCAGCTGGCCATTATGTCCCTTATGTACCAGTTTAACTGGTTGCAAGATGATGGCAGCCATCTTGTTTCCTCAATGGCAGGCCAGTACAGGATGCTACTTGCAAATTGCTATTGCAAATTGCCGGTTGCTGAATACCGTAAAACCTGGCGTATAGGCAGCGGCATGTACGCGGATCTGATCGCTAGTGCGGCTTATAGGAGCGGCACAGAGTCAGGGTGCGGCTTTTACGAGAGTTTTTGCTCCCATAGTACAGTATAAAAGTCACCAGAATCAGATCGCTAGCGTGGCTTATAGGATCGGCCCAAAGTCGGGGTGCCGCTTGTACGGGAGTTAGGCTGATACGCTAGGTTTTACGTTATACGAATCTGGTGAAGTGCCGATTGGGCCTTCCCGCTATCCACACGGCTCGTATGGACGTCACCCCGGCAGAATGTGCACATTATTCTCTGGGCTATCGTAATCTCATAGTCTTAAAAGTCTTAAAGTCTTAGGTTTACGACAACCAAATTTTTCTTTGCGTTATCTTTAAGTGGCATTCTCACCGAGCATTTCTCACTCACAATTCTAGTACTGTTCTAGTCTGCTATGTGGTAAGTGCGAGTGGCGAGAATGCCCCTGTAAGAACGCAAAGATAAACGATAATCTTTTGAGACCGGCGCTACTTCGAGACTCAGTTTAAAGTGTGTTTTCTCTGAATTTCAGTGCCATTCTACCTTGCGGAGAAGCCCTGTAAAGACCATCTTTGTTCCCCCGTAGCATTGAATATACCGTGAAGTGCCGATTGGGCCTTCCCGCTATCCACATGGCTCGTATGGACGTCACCCCTGCAGAATGTGCACATTATTCTCCGGGGCATCATAATCTCATAGTCTTAAAAGTCTTAAAGTCTTAGGTTTACGACAACCAAATTTTTCTTTGCGTTATCTTAAAGTGGCATTCTCACCGAGCATTTCCCACTCACAATTCTAGTACTGTTCTAGTCTGCTATGTGGTAAGTGCGAGTGGCGAGAATGCCCCTGTAAGAAAGCAAAGATAAACGATAATCTTTTGAGACCGGCGCTACTTCGAGACTCAGTTTAAAGTGTGTTTTCTCTGAATTTCAGTGCCATTCTACCTTGCGGAGAAGCCCTGTAAAGACCATCTTTGTTCCCCTGTAGCATTGAATATTTCGGTTGGCCTGTTGAGCTGTGTTTGCCTATCCCCACTCTTTCATGCTGCAGGGATGTGGTTGGAATATAGAGCACTGGTATCACACCTAGTGGCAAGGCTGCAAACTGCATTGCCTCATAGCGGTTCTAGATTTTGTCAGGAGATGGTGCCAGTAGAGTATGTGATCTGTAAGTGAGAAGGTATCTAAGAGATGTTGGCTTTTTGCATGCATGAAGTACAATAGCTGCATGAAACTTAGAAACTCAATTCCACATCAAATGACATGAAAACTGGACACAAATGAAGGAAAAAGAAATCCCCTCCCAACAGCCACACTCGCCTTACTATCTAGTACTGTCTTAAGACACCTTTTCTGTGAAACTCAGGCTACTATGTATTGAATTGGTACAGTGCAGGTTCAACTTGTGCATGTTAGTGCTCTATCAGTCCACTAAACCACCAGCACTGGTTGTGATGCCATTCCAGGCAGCTGGCCATTATGTCCCTTATGTACCAGTTTAACTGGTTGCAAGATGATGGCAGCCATCTTGTTTCCTCAATGGCAGGCCAGTACAGGATGCTACTTGCAAATTGCTATTGCAAATTGCCGGTTGCTGAATACCGTAAAACCTGGCGTATAGGCAGCGGCATGTACGCGGATCTGATCGCTAGTGCGGCTTATAGGAGCGGCACAGAGTCAGGGTGCGGCTTTTACGAGAGTTTTTGCTCCCATAGTACAGTATAAAAGTCACCAGAATCAGATCGCTAGCGTGGCTTATAGGATCGGCCCAAAGTCGGGGTGCGGCTTGTACGGGAGTTAGGCTGATACGCTAGGTTTTACGTTATACGAATCTGGTGAAGTGCCGATTGGGCCTTCCCGCTATCCACACGGCTCGTATGGACGTCACCCCGGCAGAATGTGCACATTATTCTCTGGGCTATCGTAATCTCATAGTCTTAAAAGTCTTAAAGTCTTAGGTTTACGACAACCAAATTTTTCTTTGCGTTATCTTTAAGTGGCATTCTCACCGAGCATTTCTCACTCACAATTCTAGTACTGTTCTAGTCTGCTATGTGGTAAGTGCGAGTGGCGAGAATGCCCCTGTAAGAACGCAAAGATAAACGATAATCTTTTGAGACCGGCGCTACTTCGAGACTCAGTTTAAAGTGTGTTTTCTCTGAATTTCAGTGCCATTCTACCTTGCGGAGAAGCCCTGTAAAGACCATCTTTGTTCCCCCGTAGCATTGAATATACCGTGAAGTGCCGATTGGGCCTTCCCGCTATCCACATGGCTCGTATGGACGTCACCCCGGCAGAATGTGCACATTATTCTCCGGGGCATCATAATCTCATAGTCTTAAAAGTCTTAAAGTCTTAGGTTTACGACAACCAAATTTTTCTTTGCGTTATCTTAAAGTGGCATTCTCACCGAGCATTTCCCACTCACAATTCTAGTACTGTTCTAGTCTGCTATGTGGTAAGTGCGAGTGGCGAGAATGCCCCTGTAAGAAAGCAAAGATAAACGATAATCTTTTGAGACCGGCGCTACTTCGAGACTCAGTTTAAAGTGTGTTTTCTCTGAATTTCAGTGCCATTCTACCTTGCGGAGAAGCCCTGTAAAGACCATCTTTGTTCCCCTGTAGCATTGAATATTTCGGTTGGCCTGTTGAGCTGTGTTTGCCTATCCCCACTCTTTCATGCTGCAGGGATGTGGTTGGAATATAGAGCACTGGTATCACACCTAGTGGCAAGGCTGCAAACTGCATTGCCTTATAGCGGTTCTAGATTTTGTCAGGAGATGGTGCCAGTAGAGTATGTGATCTGTAAGTGAGAAGGTATCTAAGAGATGTTGGCTTTTTGCATGCATGAAGTACAATAGCTGCATGAAACTTAGAAACTCAATTCCACATCAAATGACATGAAAACTGGACACAAATGAAGGAAAAAGAAATCCCCTCCCAACAGCCACACTCGCCTTACTATCTAGTACTGTCTTAAGACACCTTTTCTGTGAAACTCAGGCTACTATGTATTGAATTGGTACAGTGCAGGTTCAACTTGTGCATGTTAGTGCTCTATCAGTCCACTAAACCACCAGCACTGGTTGTGATGCCATTCCAGGCAGCTGGCCATTATGTCCCTTATGTACCAGTTTAACTGGTTGCAAGATGTTGGCAGCCATCTTGTTTCCTCAATGGCAGGCCAGTACAGGATGCTACTTGCCAATTGCTATTGCAAATTGCCGGTAGCTGAATACCGTAAAACCTGGCGTATAGGCAGCGGCATGTACGCGGATCTGATCGCTAGTGCGGCTTATAGGAGCGGCACAGAGTCAGGGTGCGGCTTTTACGAGAGTTTTTGCTCCCATAGTACAGTATAAAAGTCACCAGAATCAGATCGCTAGCGTGGCTTATAGGATCGGCCCAAAGTCGGGGTGCGGCTTGTACGGGAGTTAGGCTGATACGCTAGGTTTTACGTTATACGAATCTGGTGAAGTGCCGATTGGGCCTTCCCGCTATCCACATGGCTCGTATGGACGTCACCCCGGCAGAATGTGCACATTATTCTCTGGGCTATCGTAATCTCATAGTCTTAAAAGTCTTAAAGTCTTAGGTTTACGACAACCACATTTTTCTTTGCGTTATCTTAAAGTGGCATTCTCACCGAGCATTTCCCACTCACAATTCTAGTACTGTTCTAGTCTGCTATGTGGTAAGTGCGAGTGGTGAGAATGCCCCTGTGAGAACGCAAAGATAAACGATAATCTTTTGAGACCGGCGCTACTTCGAGACTCAGTTTAAAGTGTGTTTTCTCTGAATTTCAGTGCCATTCTACCTTGCGGAGAAGCCCTGTAAAGACCATCTTTGTTCCCCTGTAGCATTGAATATTTCGGTTGGCCTGTTGTGCTGTGTTTGCCTATCCCCACTCTTTCATGCTGCAGGGATGTGGTTGGAATATAGAGCAGTGGTGTGACACCTAGTGGCAAGGCTGCAAACTGCATTGCCTTATAGCGGTTCTAGATTTTGTCAGGAGATGGTGCCAGTAGAGTATGTGATCTGTAGTTGAGAAGGTATCTAAGAGATGTTGGCTTTTTGCATGCATGAAGTACAATAGCTGCATGGAACTTAGAAACTCAATTCCACATCAAATGACATGAGAACTGGACACAAATGAAGGAAAAAGAAATCCCCTCCCAACAGCCACACTCGCCTAACTATCTAGTACTGTCTTAAGACACCTTTTCTGTGAAACTCAGGCTACTATGTATTGAATTGGTACAGTGCAGGTTCAACTTGTGCATGTCAGTGCTCTATCAGTCCACTAAACCACCAGCACTGGTTGTGATGCCATTCCAGGCAGCTGGCCATTATGTCCCTTATGTACCAGTTTAACTGGTTGCAAGATGATGGCAGCCATCTTGTTTCCTCAATGGCAGGCCAGTACAGGATGCTACTTGCCAATTGCTATTGCAAATTGCCGGTTGCTGAATACCGTAAAACCTGGCGTATAGGCAGCGGCATGTACGCGGATCTGATCGCTAGTGCGGCTTATAGGAGCGGCACAGAGTCACGGTGCGGCTTTTACGAGAGTTTTTGCTCCCATAGTACAGTATAAAAGTCACCAGAATCAGATCGCTAGCATGGCTTATAGGATCGGCCCAAAGTCGGGGTGCGGCTTGTACGGGAGTTAGGCTGATACGCTAGGTTTTACGTTATACGAATCTGGTGAAGTGCCGATTGGGCCTTCCCGCTATCCACATGGCTCGTATGGACGTCACCCCGGCAGAATGTGCACATTATTCTCTGGGCTATCGTAATCTCATAGTCTTAAAAGTCTTAAAGTCTTAGGTTTACGACAACCAAATTTTTCTTTGCGTTATCTTAAAGTGGCATTCTCACCGAGCATTTCCCACTCACAATTCTAGTACTGTTCTAGTCTGCTATGTGGTAAGTGCGAGTGGTGAGAATGCCCCTGTAAGAACGCAAAGATAAACGATAATCTTTTGAGACCGGCGCTACTTCGAGACTCAGTTTAAAGTGTGTTTTCTCTGAATTTCAGTGCCATTCTACCTTGCGGAGAAGCCCTGTAAAGACCATCTTTGTTCCCCTGTAGCATTGAATATTTCGGTTGGCCTGTTGTGCTGTGTTTGCCTATCCCCACTCTTTCATGCTGCAGGGATGTGGTTGGAATATAGAGCAGTGGTGTGACACCTAGTGGCAAGGCTGCAAACTGCATTGCCTTATAGCGGTTCTAGATTTTGTCAGGAGATGGTGCCAGTAGAGTATGTGATCTGTAGTTGAGAAGGTATCTAAGAGATGTTGGCTTTTTGCATGCATGAAGTACAATATTTGCATGGAACTTAGAAACTCAATTCCACATCAAATGACATGAGAACTGGACACAAATGAAGGAAAAAGAAATCCCCTCCCAACAGCCACACTCGCCTAACTATCTAGTACTGTCTTAAGACACCTTTTCTGTGAAACTCAGGCTACTATGTATTGAATTGGTACAGTGCAGGTTGAACTTGTGCATGTCAGTGCTCTATCAGTCCACTAAACCACCAGCACTGGTTGTGATGCCATTCCAGGCAGCTGGCCATTATGTCCCTTATGTACCAGTTTAACTGGTTGCAAGATGATGGCAGCCATCTTGTTTCCTCAATGGCAGGCCAGTACAGGATGCTACTTGCCAATTGCTATTGCAAATTGCCGGTTGCTGAATACCGTAAAACCTGGCGTATAGGCAGCGGCATGTACGCGGATCTGATCGCTAGTGCGGCTTATAGGAGCGGCACAGAGTCAGGGTGCGGCTTTTACGAGAGTTTTTGCTCCCATAGTACAGTATAAAAGTCACCAGAATCAGATCGCTAGCATGGCTTATAGGATCGGCCCAAAGTCGGGGTGCGGCTTGTACGGGAGTTAGGCTGATACGCTAGGTTTTACGTTATACGAATCTGGTGAAGTGCCGATTGGGCCTTCCCGCTATCCACATGGCTCGTATGGACGTCACCCCGGCAGAATGTGCACATTATTCTCTGGGCTATCGTAATCTCATAGTCTTAAAAGTCTTAAAGTCTTAGGTTTACGACAACCAAATTTTTCTTTGCGTTATCTTTAAGTGGCATTCTCACCGAGCATTTCTCACTCACAATTCTAGTACTGTTCTAGTCTGCTATGTGGTAAGTGCGAGTGGCGAGAATGCCCCTGTAAGAACGCAAAGATAAACGATAATCTTTTGAGACCGGCGCTACTTCGAGACTCAGTTTAAAGTGTGTTTTCTCTGAATTTCAGTGCCATCCTACCTTGCGGAGAAGCCCTGTAAAGACCATCTTTGTTCCCCTGTAGCATTGAATATTTCGATTGGCCTGTTGTGCTGTGTTTGCCTATCCCCACTCTTTCATGCTGCAGGGATGTGGTTGGAATATAGAGCACTGGTATGACACCTAGTGGCAAGGCTGCAAACTGCATTGCCTTATAGCGGTTCTAGATTTTGTCAGGAGATGGTGCCAGTAGAGTATGTGATCTGTAGTTGAGAAGGTATCTAAGAGATGTTGGCTTTTTGCATGCATGAAGTACAATAGCTGCATGAAACTTAGAAACTCAATTCCACATCAAATGACATGAGAACTGGACACAAATCAAGGAAAAAGAAATCCCCTCCCAACAGCCACACTCGCCTTACTATCTAGTACTGTCTTAAGACACCTTCTCTGTGAAACTCAGGCTACTATGTATTGAATTGGTACAGTGCAGGTTCAACTTGTGCATGTTAGTGCTCTATCAGTCCACTAAACCACCAGCACTGGTTGTGATGCCATTCCAGGCAGCTGGCCATTATGTCCCTTATGTACCAGTTTAACTGGTTGCAAGATGATGGCAGCCATCTTGTTTCCTCAATGGCAGGCCAGTACAGGATGCTACTTGCCAATTGCTATTGCAAATTGCCGGTTGCTGACTACCGTAAAACCTGGCGTATAGGCAGCGGCATGTACTCGGATCTGATCGCTAGTGCGGCTTATAGGAGCGGCACAGAGTCAGGGTGCGGCTTTTACGAGAGTTTTTGCTCCCATAGTACAGTATAAAAGTCACCAGAATCAGATCGCTAGCGTGGCTTATAGGATCGGCCCAAAGTCGGGGTGCGGCTTGTACGGGAGTTAGGCTGATACGCTAGGTTTTACGTTATACGAATCTGGTGAAGTGCCGATTGGGCCTTCCCGCTATCCACATGGCTCATATGGACATCACCCCCACAGAATGTGCACATTATTCTCTGGGCTATCGTAATCTCATAGTCTTAAAAGTCTTAAAGTCTTAGGTTTACGACAACCAAATTTTTCTTTGCGTTATCTTAAAGTGGCATTCTCACCGAGCATTTCCCACTCACAATTCTAGTACTGTTCTAGTCTGCTATGTGGTAAGTGCGAGTGGTGAGAATGCCCCTGTAAGAACGCAAAGATAAACGATAATCTTTTGAGACCGGCGCTACTTCGAGACTCAGTTTAAAGTGTGTTTTCTCTGAATTTCAGTGCCATTCTACCTTGCGGAGAAGCCCTGTAAAGACCATCTTTGTTCCCCTGTAGCATTGAATATTTCGGTTGGCCTGTTGTGCTGTGTTTGCCTATCCCCACTCTTTCATGCTGCAGGGATGTGGTTGGAATATAGAGCAGTGGTGTGACACCTAGTGGCAAGGCTGCAAACTGCATTGCCTTATAGCGGTTCTAGATTTTGTCAGGAGATGGTGCCAGTAGAGTATGTGATCTGTAGTTGAGAAGGTATCTAAGACATGTTGGCTTTTTGCATGCATGAAGTACAATAGCTGCAGGAAACTTAGAAACTCAATTCCACATCAAATGACATGAGAACTGGACACAAATGAAGGAAAAAGAAATCCCCTCCCAACAGCCACACTCGCCTAACTATCTAGTACTGTCTTAAGACACCTTTTCTGTGAAACTCAGGCTACTATGTATTGAATTGGTACAGTGCAGGTTCAACTTGTGCATGTCAGTGCTCTATCAGTCCACTAAACCACCAGCACTGGTTGTGATGCCATTCCAGGCAGCTGGCCATTATGTCCCTTATGTACCAGTTTAACTGGTTGCAAGATGATGGCAGCCATCTTGTTTCCTCAATGGCAGGCCAGTACAGGATGCTACTTGCCAATTGCTATTGCAAATTGCCGGTTGCTGAATACCGTAAAACCTGGCGTATAGGCAGCGGCATGTACGCTGATCTGATCGCTAGTGCGGCTTATAGGAGCGGCACAGAGTCAGGGTACGACTTTTACGAGAGTTTTTGCTCCCATTGTACAGTATAAAAGTCACCAGAATCAGATCGCTAGCATGGCTTATAGGATCGGCCCAAAGTCGGGGTGCGGCTTGTGCGGGAGTTAGGCTGATACGCTAGGTTTTACGTTATACGAATCTTGTGAAGTGCCGATTGGGCCTTCCCGCTATCCACATGGCTCGTATGGACGTCACCCCGGCAGAATGTGCACATTATTCTCTGGGCTATCGTAATCTCATAGTCTTAAAAGTCTTAAAGTCTTAGGTTTACGACAACCACATTTTTCTTTGCGTTATCTTAAAGTGGCATTCTCACCGAGCATTTCCCACTCACAATTCTAGTACTGTTCTAGTCTGCTATGTGGTAAGTGCGAGTGGTGAGAATGCCCCTGTAAGAACGCAAAGATAAACGATAATCTTTTGAGACCGGCGCTACTTCGAGACTCAGTTTAAAGTGTGTTTTCTCTGAATTTCAGTGCCATTCTACCTTGCGGAGAAGCCCTGTAAAGACCATCTTTGTTCCCCTGTAGCATTGAATATTTCGGTTGGCCTGTTGTGCTGTGTTTGCCTATCCCCACTCTTTCATGCTGCAGGGATGTGGTTGGAATATAGAGCAGTGGTGTGACACCTAGTGGCAAGGCTGCAAACTGCATTGCCTTATAGCGGTTCTAGATTTTGTCAGGAGATGGTGCCAGTAGAGTATGTGATCTGTAGTTGAGAAGGTATCCAAGAGATGTTGGCTTTTTGCATGCATGAAGTACAATAGCTGCATGGAACTTAGAAACTCAATTCCACATCAAATGACATGAGAACTGGACACAAATGAAGGAAAAAGAAATCCCCTCCCAACAGCCACACTCGCCTAACTATCTAGTACTGTCTTAAGACACCTTTTCTGTGAAACTCAGGCTACTATGTATTGAATTGGTACAGTGCAGGTTGAACTTGTGCATGTCAGTGCTCTATCAGTCCACTAAACCACCAGCACTGGTTGTGATGCCATTCCAGGCAGCTGGCCATTATGTCCCTTATGTACCAGTTTAACTGGTTGCAAGATGATGGCAGCCATCTTGTTTCCTCAATGGCAGGCCAGTACAGGATGCTACTTGCCAATTGCTATTGCAAATTGCCGGTTGCTGAATACCGTAAAACCTGGCGTATAGGCAGCGGCATGTACGCGGATCTGATCGCTAGTGCGGCTTATAGGAGCGGCACAGAGTCAGGGTGCGGCTTTTACGAGAGTTTTTGCTCCCATAGTACAGTATAAAAGTCACCAGAATCAGATCGCTAGCATGGCTTATAGGATCGGCCCAAAGTCGGGGTGCGGCTTGTACGGGAGTTAGGCTGATACGCTAGGTTTTACGTTATACGAATCTGGTGAAGTGCCGATTGGGCCTTCCCGCTATCCACATGGCTCGTATGGACGTCACCCCGGCAGAATGTGCACATTATTCTCTGGGCTATCGTAATCTCATAGTCTTAAAAGTCTTAAAGTCTTAGGTTTACGACAACCAAATTTTTCTTTGCGTTATCTTTAAGTGGCATTCTCACCGAGCATTTCTCACTCACAATTCTAGTACTGTTCTAGTCTGCTATGTGGTAAGTGCGAGTGGCGAGAATGCCCCTGTAAGAACGCAAAGATAAACGATAATCTTTTGAGACCGGCGCTACTTCGAGACTCAGTTTAAAGTGTGTTTTCTCTGAATTTCAGTGCCATCCTACCTTGCGGAGAAGCCCTGTAAAGACCATCTTTGTTCCCCTGTAGCATTGAATATTTCGATTGGCCTGTTGTGCTGTGTTTGCCTATCCCCACTCTTTCATGCTGCAGGGATGTGGTTGGAATATAGAGCACTGGTATGACACCTAGTGGCAAGGCTGCAAACTGCATTGCCTTATAGCGGTTCTAGATTTTGTCAGGAGATGGTGCCAGTAGAGTATGTGATCTGTAGTTGAGAAGGTATCTAAGAGATGTTGGCTTTTTGCATGCATGAAGTACAATAGCTGCATGAAACTTAGAAACTCAATTCCACATCAAATGACATGAGAACTGGACACAAATGAAGGAAAAAGAAATCCCCTCCCAACAGCCACACTCGCCTTACTATCTAGTACTGTCTTAAGACACCTTCTCTGTGAAACTCAGGCTACTATGTATTGAATTGGTACAGTGCAGGTTCAACTTGTGCATGTTAGTGCTCTATCAGTCCACTAAACCACCAGCACTGGTTGTGATGCCATTCCAGGCAGCTGGCCATTATGTCCCTTATGTACCAGTTTAACTGGTTGCAAGATGATGGCAGCCATCTTGTTTCCTCAATGGCAGGCCAGTACAGGATGCTACTTGCCAATTGCTATTGCAAATTGCCGGTTGCTGAATACCGTAAAACCTGGCGTATAGGCAGCGGCATGTACTCGGATCTGATCGCTAGTGCGGCTTATAGGAGCGGCACAGAGTCAGGGTGCGGCTTTTACGAGAGTTTTTGCTCCCATAGTACAGTATAAAAGTCACCAGAATCAGATCGCTAGCGTGGCTTATAGGATCGGCCCAAAGTCGGGGTGCGGCTTGTACGGGAGTTAGGCTGATACGCTAGGTTTTACGTTATACGAATCTGGTGAAGTGCCGATTGGGCCTTCCCGCTATCCACATGGCTCGTATGGACGTCACCCCGGCAGAATGTGCACATTATTCTCTGGGCTATCGTAATCTCATAGTCTTAAAAGTCTTAAAGTCTTAGGTTTACGACAACCAAATTTTTCTTTGCGTTATCTTAAAGTGGCATTCTCACCGAGCATTTCCCACTCACAATTCTAGTACTGTTCTAGTCTGCTATGTGGTAAGTGCGAGTGGTGAGAATGCCCCTGTAAGAACGCAAAGATAAACGATAATCTTTTGAGACCGGCGCTACTTCGAGACTCAGTTTAAAGTGTGTTTTCTCTGAATTTCAGTGCCATTCTACCTTGCGGAGAAGCCCTGTAAAGACCATCTTTGTTCCCCTGTAGCATTGAATATTTCGATTGGCCTGTTGTGCTGTGTTTGCCTATCCCCACTCTTTCATGCTGCAGGGATGTGGTTGGAATATAGAGCACTGGTGTGACACCTAGTGGCAAGGCTGCAAACTGCATTGCCTTATAGCGGTTCTAGATTTTGTCAGGAGATGGTGCCAGTAGAGTATGTGATCTGTAGTTGAGAAGGTATCTAAGACATGTTGGCTTTTTGCATGCATGAAGTACAATAGCTTCAGGAAACTTAGAAACTCAATTCCACATCAAATGACATGAGAACTGGACACAAATGAAGGAAAAAGAAATCCCCTCCCAACAGCCACACTCGCCTAACTATCTAGTACTGTCTTAAGACACCTTTTCTGTGAAACTCAGGCTACTATGTATTGAATTGGTACAGTGCAGGTTCAACTTGTGCATGTCAGTGCTCTATCAGTCCACTAAACCACCAGCACTGGTTGTGATGCCATTCCAGGCAGCTGGCCATTATGTCCCTTATGTACCAGTTTAACTGGTTGCAAGATGATGGCAGCCATCTTGTTTCCTCAATGGCAGGCCAGTACAGGATGCTACTTGCCAATTGCTATTGCAAATTGCCGGTTGCTGAATACCGTAAAACCTGGCGTATAGGCAGCGGCATGTACGCTGATCTGATCGCTAGTGCGGCTTATAGGAGCGGCACAGAGTCAGGGTACGACTTTTACGAGAGTTTTTGCTCCCATTGTACAGTATAAAAGTCACCAGAATCAGATCGCTAGCATGGCTTATAGGATCGGCCCAAAGTCGGGGTGCGGCTTGTACGGGAGTTAGGCTGATACGCTAGGTTTTACGTTATACGAATCTTGTGAAGTGCCGATTGGGCCTTCCCGCTATCCACATGGCTCGTATGGACGTCACCCCGGCAGAATGTGCACATTATTCTCTGGGCTATCGTAATCTCATAGTCTTAAAAGTCTTAAAGTCTTAGGTTTACGACAACCACATTTTTCTTTGCGTTATCTTAAAGTGGCATTCTCACCGAGCATTTCCCACTCACAATTCTAGTACTGTTCTAGTCTGCTATGTGGTAAGTGCGAGTGGTGAGAATGCCCCTGTAAGAACGCAAAGATAAACGATAATCTTTTGAGACCGGCGCTACTTTGAGACTCAGTTTAAAGTGTGTTTTCTCTGAATTTCAGTGCCATTCTACCTTGCGGAGAAGCCCTGTAAAGACCATCTTTGTTCCCCTGTAGCATTGAATATTTCGGTTGGCCTGTTGTGCTGTGTTTGCCTATCCCCACTCTTTCATGCTGCAGGGATGTGGTTGGAATATAGAGCAGTGGTGTGACACCTAGTGGCAAGGCTGCAAACTGCATTGCCTTATAGCGGTTCTAGATTTTGTCAGGAGATGGTGCCAGTAGAGTATGTGATCTGTAGTTGAGAAGGTATCTAAGAGATGTTGGCTTTTTGCATGCATGAAGTACAATAGCTGCATGGAACTTAGAAACTCAATTCCACATCAAATGACATGAGAACTGGACACAAATGAAGGAAAAAGAAATCCCCTCCCAACAGCCACACTCGCCTAACTATCTAGTACTGTCTTAAGACACCTTTTCTGTGAAACTCAGGCTACTATGTATTGAATTGGTACAGTGCAGGTTGAACTTGTGCATGTCAGTGCTCTATCAGTCCACTAAACCACCAGCACTGGTTGTGATGCCATTCCAGGCAGCTGGCCATTATGTCCCTTATGTACCAGTTTAACTGGTTGCAAGATGATGGCAGCCATCTTGTTTCCTCAATGGCAGGCCAGTACAGGATGCTACTTGCCAATTGCTATTGCAAATTGCCGGTTGCTGAATACCGTAAAACCTGGCGTATAGGCAGCGGCATGTACGCGGATCTGATCGCTAGTGCGGCTTATAGGAGCGGCACAGAGTCAGGGTGCGGCTTTTACGAGAGTTTTTGCTCCCATAGTACAGTATAAAAGTCACCAGAATCAGATCGCTAGCATGGCTTATAGGATCGGCCCAAAGTCGGGGTGCGGCTTGTACGGGAGTTAGGCTGATACGCTAGGTTTTACGTTATACGAATCTGGTGAAGTGCCGATTGGGCCTTCCCGCTATCCACATGGCTCGTATGGACGTCACCCCGGCAGAATGTGCACATTATTCTCTGGGCTATCGTAATCTCATAGTCTTAAAAGTCTTAAAGTCTTAGGTTTACGACAACCAAATTTTTCTTTGCGTTATCTTTAAGTGGCATTCTCACCGAGCATTTCTCACTCACAATTCTAGTACTGTTCTAGTCTGCTATGTGGTAAGTGCGAGTGGCGAGAATGCCCCTGTAAGAACGCAAAGATAAACGATAATCTTTTGAGACCGGCGCTACTTCGAGACTCAGTTTAAAGTGTGTTTTCTCTGAATTTCAGTGCCATCCTACCTTGCGGAGAAGCCCTGTAAAGACCATCTTTGTTCCCCTGTAGCATTGAATATTTCGATTGGCCTGTTGTGCTGTGTTTGCCTATCCCCACTCTTTCATGCTGCAGGGATGTGGTTGGAATATAGAGCACTGGTATGACACCTAGTGGCAAGGCTGCAAACTGCATTGCCTTATAGCGGTTCTAGATTTTGTCAGGAGATGGTGCCAGTAGAGTATGTGATCTGTAGTTGAGAAGGTATCTAAGAGATGTTGGCTTTTTGCATGCATGAAGTACAATAGCTGCATGAAACTTAGAAACTCAATTCCACATCAAATGACATGAGAACTGGACACAAATCAAGGAAAAAGAAATCCCCTCCCAACAGCCACACTCGCCTTACTATCTAGTACTGTCTTAAGACACCTTCTCTGTGAAACTCAGGCTACTATGTATTGAATTGGTACAGTGCAGGTTCAACTTGTGCATGTTAGTGCTCTATCAGTCCACTAAACCACCAGCACTGGTTGTGATGCCATTCCAGGCAGCTGGCCATTATGTCCCTTATGTACCAGTTTAACTGGTTGCAAGATGATGGCAGCCATCTTGTTTCCTCAATGGCAGGCCAGTACAGGATGCTACTTGCCAATTGCTATTGCAAATTGCCGGTTGCTGACTACCGTAAAACCTGGCGTATAGGCAGCGGCATGTACTCGGATCTGATCGCTAGTGCGGCTTATAGGAGCGGCACAGAGTCAGGGTGCGGCTTTTACGAGAGTTTTTGCTCCCATAGTACAGTATAAAAGTCACCAGAATCAGATCGCTAGCGTGGCTTATAGGATCGGCCCAAAGTCGGGGTGCGGCTTGTACGGGAGTTAGGCTGATACGCTAGGTTTTACGTTATACGAATCTGGTGAAGTGCCGATTGGGCCTTCCCGCTATCCACATGGCTCATATGGACATCACCCCGGCAGAATGTGCACATTATTCTCTGGGCTATCGTAATCTCATAGTCTTAAAAGTCTTAAAGTCTTAGGTTTACGACAACCAAATTTTTCTTTGCGTTATCTTAAAGTGGCATTCTCACCGAGCATATCCCACTCACAATTCTAGTACTGTTCTAGTCTGCTATGTGGTATGTGCGAGTGGTGAGAATGCCCCTGTAAGAACGCAAAGATAAACGATAATCTTTTGAGACCGGCGCTACTTCGAGACTCAGTTTAAAGTGTGTTTTCTCTGAATTTCAGTGCCATTCTACCTTGCGGAGAAGCCCCTGTAAAGACCATCTTTGTTCCCCTGTAGCATTGAATATTTCGGTTGGCCTGTTGTGCTGTGTTTGCCTATCCCCACTCTTTCATGCTGCAGGGATGTGGTTGGAATATAGAGCACTGGTATGACACCTAGTGGCAAGGCTGCAAACTGCATTGCCTTATAGCAGTTCTAGATTTTGTCAGGAGATGGTGCCAGTAGAGTATGTGATCTGTAATTGAGAAGGTATCTAAGAGATGTTGGCTTTTTGCATGCTTGAAGTACAATAGCTGCATGGAACTTAGAAACTCAATTCCACATCAAATGACATGAGAACTGGACACAAATGAAGGAAAAAGAAATCCCCTCCCAACAGCCACACTCGCCTTACTATCTAGTACTGTCTTAAGACACCTTCTCTGTGAAACTCAGGCTACTATGTATTGAATTGGTACAGTGCAGGTTCAACTTGTGCATGTTAGTGCTCTATCAGTCCACTAAACCACCAGCACTGGTTGTGATGCCATTCCAGGCAGCTGGCCATTATGTCCCTTATGTACCAGTTTAACTGGTTGCAAGATGATGGCAGCCATCTTGTTTCCTCAATGGCAGGCCAGTACAGGATGCTACTTGCCAATTGCTATTGCAAATTGCCGGTTGCTGAATACCGTAAAACCTGGCGTATAGGCAGCGGCATGTACGCGGATCTGATCACTAGTGCGGCTTATAGGAGTGGCACAGAGTCAGGGTGCGGCTTTTACGAGAGTTTTTGCTCCCATAGTACAGTATAAAAGTCACCAGAATCAGATCGCTAGCGTGGCTTATAGGATCGGCCCAAAGTCGGGGTGCGGCTTGTACGGGAGTTAGGCTGATACGCTAGGTTTCACGTTATACAAATCTGGTGAAGTGCCGATTGGGCCTTCCCGCTATCCACATGGCTCGTATGGAAGTCACCCCGGCAGAATGTGCACATTATTCTCTGGGCTATCATAATCTCATAGTCTTAAAAGTCTTAAAGTCTTAGGTTTACGACAACCAAATTTTTCTTTGATTTATCTTAAAGTGGCATTCTCACCGAGCATTTCCCACTCACAATTCTAGTACTGTTCTAGTCTGCTATGTGGTAAGTGCGAGTGGTGAGAATGCCCCTGTAAGAACGCAAAGATAAACGATAATCTTTTGAGACCGGCGCTACTTCGAGACTCAGTTTAAAGTGTGTTTTCTCTGAATTTCAGTGCCATCCTACCTTGCGGAGAAGCCCTGTAAAGACCATCTTTGTTCCCCTGTAGCATTGAATATTTCGGTTGGCCTGTTGTGCTGTGTTTGCCTATCCCCACTCTTTCATGCTGCAGGGATGTGGTTGGAATATAGAGCACTGGTATGACACCTAGTGGCAAGGCTGCAAACTGCATTGCCTTATAGCAGTTCTAGATTTTGTCAGGAGATGGTGCCAGTAGAGTATGTGATCTGTAGTTGAGAAGGTATCTAAGAGATGTTGGCTTTTTGCATGCATGAAGTACAATATGATGCCATTCCAGGCAGCTGGCCATTATTTCCCTTATGTACCAGTTTAACTGGTTGCAAGATGATGGCAGCCATCTTGTTTCCTCAATGGCAGGCCAGTACAGGATGCTACTTGCCAATTGCTATTGCAAATTGCCGGTTGCTGAATACCGTAAAACCTGGCGTATAGGCAGCGGCATGTACGCGGATCTGATCGCTAGTGCGGCTTATAGGAGCGGCACAGAGTCAGGGTGCGGCTTTTACGAGAGTTTTTGCTCCCATAGTACAGTATAAAAGTCACCAGAATCAGATCGCTAGCGTGGCTTATAGGATCGGCCCAAAGTCTGGGTGCGGCTTGTACGGGAGTTAGGCTGATACGCTAGGTTTTACGTTATACGAATCTGGTGAAGTGCCGATTGGGCCTTCCCGCTATCCACATGGCTCGTATGGACGTCACCCCGGCAGAATGTGCACATTATTCTCTGGGCTATCGTAATCTCATAGTCTTAAAAGTCTTAAAGTCTTAGGTTTACGACAACCAAATTTTTCTTTGCGTTATCTTAAAGTGGCATTCTCACCGAGCATTTCCCACTCACAATTCTAGTACTGTTCTAGTCTGCTATGTGGTAAGTGCGAGTGGTGAGAATGCCCCTGTAAGAACGCAAAGATAAACGATAATCTTTTGAGACCGGCGCTACTTCAAGACTCAGTTTAAAGTGTGTTTTCTCTGAATTTCAGTGCCATCCTACCTTGCAGAGAAGCCCTGTAAAGACCATCTTTGTTCCCCTGTAGCATTGAATATTTCGATTGGCCTGTTGTGCTGTGTTTGCCTATCCCCACTCTTTCATGCTGCAGGGATGTGGTTGGAATATAGAGCACTGGTATGACACCTAGTGGCAAGGCTGCAAACTGCATTGCCTTATAGCGGTTCTAGATTTTGTCAGGAGATGGTGCCAGTAGAGTATGTGATCTGTAGTTGAGAAGGTATCTAAGAGATGTTGGCTTTTTGCATGCATGAAGTACAATAGCTGCATGAAACTTAGAAACTCAATTCCACATCAAATGACATGAGAACTGGACACAAATCAAGGAAAAAGAAATCCCCTCCCAACAGCCACACTCGCCTTACTATCTAGTACTGTCTTAAGACACCTTCTCTGTGAAACTCAGGCTACTATGTATTGAATTGGTACAGTGCAGGTTCAACTTGTGCATGTTAGTGCTCTATCAGTCCACTAAACCACCAGCACTGGTTGTGATGCCATTCCAGGCAGCTGGCCATTATGTCCCTTATGTACCAGTTTAACTGGTTGCAAGATGATGGCAGCCATCTTGTTTCCTCAATGGCAGGCCAGTACAGGATGCTACTTGCCAATTGCTATTGCAAATTGCCGGTTGCTGAATACCGTAAAACCTGGCGTATAGGCAGCGGCATGTACTCGGATCTGATCGCTAGTGCGGCTTATAGGAGCGGCACAGAGTCAGGGTGCGGCTTTTACGAGAGTTTTTGCTCCCATAGTACAGTATAAAAGTCACCAGAATCAGATCGCTAGCTTGGCTTATAGGATCGGCCCAAAGTCGGGGTGCGGCTTGTACGGGAGTTAGGCTGATACGCTAGGTTTTACGTTATACGAATCTGGTGAAGTGCCGATTGGGCCTTCCCGCTATCCACATGGCTCATATGGACATCACCCCGGCAGAATGTGAACATTATTCTCTGGGCTATCGTAATCTCATAGTCTTAAAAGTCTTAAAGTCTTAGGTTTACGACAACCAAATTTTTCTTTGCGTTATCTTAAAGTGGCATTCTCACCGAGCATATCCCACTCACAATTCTAGTACTGTTCTAGTCTGCTATGTGGTATGTGCGAGTGGTGAGAATGCCCCTGTAAGAACGCAAAGATAAACGATAATCTTTTGAGACCGGCGCTACTTCGAGACTCAGTTTAAAGTGTGTTTTCTCTGAATTTCAGTGCCATTCTACCTTGCGGAGAAGCCCCTGTAAAGACCATCTTTGTTCCCCTGTAGCATTGAATATTTCGGTTGGCCTGTTGTGCTGTGTTTGCCTATCCCCACTCTTTCATGCTGCAGGGATGTGGTTGGAATATAGAGCACTGGTATGACACCTAGTGGCAAGGCTGCAAACTGCATTGCCTTATAGCAGTTCTAGATTTTGTCAGGAGATGGTGCCAGTAGAGTATGTGATCTGTAATTGAGAAGGTATCTAAGAGATGTTGGCTTTTTGCATGCTTGAAGTACAATAGCTGCATGGAACTTAGAAACTCAATTCCACATCAAATGACATGAGAACTGGACACAAATGAAGGAAAAAGAAATCCCCTCCCAACAGCCACACTCCCCTTACTATCTAGTACTGTCTTAAGACACCTTCTCTGTGAAACTCAGGCTACTATGTATTGAATTGGTACAGTGCAGGTTCAACTTGTGCATGTTAGTGCTCTATCAGTCCACTAAACCACCAGCACTGGTTGTGATGCCATTCCAGGCAGCTGGCCATTATGTCCCTTATGTACCAGTTTAACTGGTTGCAAGATGATGGCAGCCATCTTGTTTCCTCAATGGCAGGCCAGTACAGGATGCTACTTGCCAATTGCTATTGCAAATTGCCGGTTGCTGAATACCGTAAAACCTGGCGTATAGGCAGCGGCATGTACGCGGATCTGATCACTAGTGCGGCTTATAGGAGTGGCACAGAGTCAGGGTGCGGCTTTTACGAGAGTTTTTGCTCCCATAGTACAGTATAAAAGTCACCAGAATCAGATCGCTAGCGTGGCTTATAGGATCGGCCCAAAGTCGGGGTGCGGCTTGTACGGGAGTTAGGCTGATACGCTAGGTTTCACGTTATACAAATCTGGTGAAGTGCCGATTGGGCCTTCCCGCTATCCACATGGCTCGTATGGAAGTCACCCCGGCAGAATGTGCACATTATTCTCTGGGCTATCATAATCTCATAGTCTTAAAAGTCTTAAAGTCTTAGGTTTACGACAACCAAATTTTTCTTTGATTTATCTTAAAGTGGCATTCTCACCGAGCATTTCCCACTCACAATTCTAGTACTGTTCTAGTCTGCTATGTGGTAAGTGCGAGTGGTGAGAATGCCCCTGTAAGAACGCAAAGATAAACGATAATCTTTTGAGACCGGCGCTACTTCGAGACTCAGTTTAAAGTGTGTTTTCTCTGAATTTCAGTGCCATCCTACCTTGCGGAGAAGCCCTGTAAAGACCATCTTTGTTCCCCTGTAGCATTGAATATTTCGGTTGGCCTGTTGTGCTGTGTTTGCCTATCCCCACTCTTTCATGCTGCAGGGATGTGGTTGGAATATAGAGCACTGGTATGACACCTAGTGGCAAGGCTGCAAACTGCATTGCCTTATAGCAGTTCTAGATTTTGTCAGGAGATGGTGCCAGTAGAGTATGTGATCTGTAGTTGAGAAGGTATCTAAGAGATGTTGGCTTTTTGCATGCATGAAGTACAATATGATGCCATTCCAGGCAGCTGGCCATTATGTCCCTTATGTACCAGTTTAACTGGTTGCAAGATGATGGCAGCCATCTTGTTTCCTCAATGGCAGGCCAGTACAGGATGCTACTTGCCAATTGCTATTGCAAATTGCCGGTTGCTGAATACCGTAAAACCTGGCGTATAGGCAGCGGCATGTACGCGGATCTGATCGCTAGTGCGGCTTATAGGAGCGGCACAGAGTCAGGGTGCGGCTTTTACGAGAGTTTTTGCTCCCATAGTACAGTATAAAAGTCACCAGAATCAGATCGCTAGCGTGGCTTATAGGATCGGCCCAAAGTCTGGGTGCGGCTTGTACGGGAGTTAGGCTGATACGCTAGGTTTTACGTTATACGAATCTGGTGAAGTGCCGATTGGGCCTTCCCGCTATCCACATGGCTCGTATGGACGTCACCCCGGCAGAATGTGCACATTATTCTCTGGGCTATCGTAATCTCATAGTCTTAAAAGTCTTAAAGTCTTAGGTTTACGACAACCAAATTTTTCTTTGCGTTATCTTAAAGTGGCATTCTCACCGAGCATTTCCCACTCACAATTCTAGTACTGTTCTAGTCTGCTATGTGGTAAGTGCGAGTGGTGAGAATGCCCCTGTAAGAACGCAAAGATAAACGATAATCTTTTGAGACCGGCGCTACTTCAAGACTCAGTTTAAAGTGTGTTTTCTCTGAATTTCAGTGCCATTCTACCTTGCGGAGAAGCCCTGTAAAGACCATCTTTGTTCCCCTGTAGCATTGAATATACCGTGAAGTGCCGATTGGGCCTTCCCGCTATCCACATGGCTCGTATGGACGTCACCCCGGCAGAATGTGCACATTATTCTCCGGGGCATCATAATCTCATAGTCTTAAAAGTCTTAAAGTCTTAGGTTTACGACAACCAAATTTTTCTTTGCGTTATCTCAAAGTGGCATTCTCACCGAGCATTTCCCACTCACAATTCTAGTACTGTTCTAGTCTGCTATGTGGTAAGTGCGAGTGGCGAGAATGCCCCTGTAAGAACGCAAAGATAAACGATAATCTTTTGAGACCGGCGCTACTTCGAGACTCAGTTTAAAGTGTGTTTTCTCTGAATTTCAGTGCCATTCTACCTTGCGGAGAAGCCCTGTAAAGACCATCTTTGTTCCCCTGTAGCATTGAATATTTCGGTTGGCCTGTTGAGCTGTGTTTGCCTATCCCCACTCTTTCATGCTGCAGGGATGTGGTTGGAATATAGAGCACTGGTATCACACCTAGTGGCAAGGCTGCAAACTGCATTGCCTCATAGCGGTTCTAGATTTTGTCAGGAGATGGTGCCAGTAGAGTATGTGATCTGTAAGTGAGAAGGTATCTAAGAGATGTTGGCTTTTTGCATGCATGAAGTACAATAGCTGCATGAAACTTAGAAACTCAATTCCACATCAAATGACATGAAAACTGGACACAAATGAAGGAAAAAGAAATCCCCTCCCAACAGCCACACTCGCCTTACTATCTAGTACTGTCTTAAGACACCTTTTCTGTGAAACTCAGGCTACTATGTATTGAATTGGTACAGTGCAGGTTCAACTTGTGCATGTTAGTGCTCTATCAGTCCACTAAACCACCAGCACTGGTTGTGATGCCATTCCAGGCAGCTGGCCATTATGTCCCTTATGTACCAGTTTAACTGGTTGCAAGATGATGGCAGCCATCTTGTTTCCTCAATGGCAGGCCAGTACAGGATGCTACTTGCAAATTGCTATTGCAAATTGCCGGTTGCTGAATACCGTAAAACCTGGCGTATAGGCAGCGGCATGTACGCGGATCTGATCGCTAGTGCGGCTTATAGGAGCGGCACAGAGTCAGGGTGCGGCTTTTACGAGAGTTTTTGCTCCCATAGTACAGTATAAAAGTCACCAGAATCAGATCGCTAGCGTGGCTTATAGGATCGGCCCAAAGTCGGGGTGCGGCTTGTACGGGAGTTAGGCTGATACGCTAGGTTTTACGTTATACGAATCTGGTGAAGTGCCGATTGGGCCTTCCCGCTATCCACACGGCTCGTATGGACGTCACCCCGGCAGAATGTGCACATTATTCTCTGGGCTATCGTAATCTCATAGTCTTAAAAGTCTTAAAGTCTTAGGTTTACGACAACCAAATTTTTCTTTGCGTTATCTTTAAGTGGCATTCTCACCGAGCATTTCTCACTCACAATTCTAGTACTGTTCTAGTCTGCTATGTGGTAAGTGCGAGTGGTGAGAATGCCCCTGTAAGAACGCAAAGATAAACGATAATCTTTTGAGACCGGCGCTACTTCGAGACTCAGTTTAAAGTGTGTTTTCTCTGAATTTCAGTGCCATCCTACCTTGCGGAGAAGCCCTGTAAAGACCATCTTTGTTCCCCTGTAGCATTGAATATTTCGGTTGGCCTGTTGTGCTGTGTTTGCCTATCCCCACTCTTTCATGCTGCAGGGATGTGGTTGGAATATAGAGCACTGGTATGACACCTAGTGGCAAGGCTGCAAACTGCATTGCCTTATAGCAGTTCTAGATTTTGTCAGGAGATGGTGCCAGTAGAGTATGTGATCTGTAGTTGAGAAGGTATCTAAGAGATGTTGGCTTTTTGCATGCATGAAGTACAATATGATGCCATTCCAGGCAGCTGGCCATTATGTCCCTTATGTACCAGTTTAACTGGTTGCAAGATGATGGCAGCCATCTTGTTTCCTCAATGGCAGGCCAGTACAGGATGCTACTTGCCAATTGCTATTGCAAATTGCCGGTTGCTGAATACCGTAAAACCTGGCGTATAGGCAGCGGCATGTACGCGGATCTGATCGCTAGTGCGGCTTATAGGAGCGGCACAGAGTCAGGGTGCGGCTTTTACGAGAGTTTTTGCTCCCATAGTACAGTATAAAAGTCACCAGAATCAGATCGCTAGCGTGGCTTATAGGATCGGCCCAAAGTCTGGGTGCGGCTTGTACGGGAGTTAGGCTGATACGCTAGGTTTTACGTTATACGAATCTGGTGAAGTGCCGATTGGGCCTTCCCGCTATCCACATGGCTCGTATGGACGTCACCCCGGCAGAATGTGCACATTATTCTCTGGGCTATCGTAATCTCATAGTCTTAAAAGTCTTAAAGTCTTAGGTTTACGACAACCAAATTTTTCTTTGCGTTATCTTAAAGTGGCATTCTCACCGAGCATTTCCCACTCACAATTCTAGTACTGTTCTAGTCTGCTATGTGGTAAGTGCGAGTGGTGAGAATGCCCCTGTAAGAACGCAAAGATAAACGATAATCTTTTGAGACCGGCGCTACTTCAAGACTCAGTTTAAAGTGTGTTTTCTCTGAATTTCAGTGCCATTCTACCTTGCGGAGAAGCCCTGTAAAGACCATCTTTGTTCCCCTGTAGCATTGAATATACCGTGAAGTGCCGATTGGGCCTTCCCGCTATCCACATGGCTCGTATGGACGTCACCCCGGCAGAATGTGCACATTATTCTCCGGGGCATCATAATCTCATAGTCTTAAAAGTCTTAAAGTCTTAGGTTTACGACAACCAAATTTTTCGTTGCGTTATCTCAAAGTGGCATTCTCACCGAGCATTTCCCACTCACAATTCTAGTACTGTTCTAGTCTGCTATGTGGTAAGTGCGAGTGGCGAGAATGCCCCTGTAAGAACGCAAAGATAAACGATAATCTTTTGAGACCGGCGCTACTTCGAGACTCAGTTTAAAGTGTGTTTTCTCTGAATTTCAGTGCCATTCTACCTTGCGGAGAAGCCCTGTAAAGACCATCTTTGTTCCCCTGTAGCATTGAATATTTCGGTTGGCCTGTTGAGCTGTGTTTGCCTATCCCCACTCTTTCATGCTGCAGGGATGTGGTTGGAATATAGAGCACTGGTATCACACCTAGTGGCAAGGCTGCAAACTGCATTGCCTCATAGCGGTTCTAGATTTTGTCAGGAGATGGTGCCAGTAGAGTATGTGATCTGTAAGTGAGAAGGTATCTAAGAGATGTTGGCTTTTTGCATGCATGAAGTACAATAGCTGCATGGAACTTAGAAACTCAATTCCACATCAAATGACATGAAAACTGGACACAAATCAAGGAAAAAGAAATCCCCTCCCAACAGCCACACTCGCCTTACTATCTAGTACTGTCTTAAGACACCTTTTCTGTGAAACTCAGGCTACTATGTATTGAATTGGTACAGTGCAGGTTCAACTTGTGCATGTTAGTGCTCTATCAGTCCACTAAACCACCAGCACTGGTTGTGATGCCATTCCAGGCAGCTGGCCATTATGTCCCTTATGTACCAGTTTAACTGGTTGCAAGATGATGGCAGCCATCTTGTTTCCTCAATGGCAGGCCAGTACAGGATGCTACTTGCAAATTGCTATTGCAAATTGCCGGTTGCTGAATACCGTAAAACCTGGCGTATAGGCAGCGGCATGTACGCGGATCTGATCGCTAGTGCGGCTTATAGGAGCGGCACAGAGTCAGGGTGCGGCTTTTACGAGAGTTTTTGCTCCCATAGTACAGTATAAAAGTCACCAGAATCAGATCGCTAGCGTGGCTTATAGGATCGGCCCAAAGTCGGGGTGCGGCTTGTACGGGAGTTAGGCTGATACGCTAGGTTTTACGTTATACGAATCTGGTGAAGTGCCGATTGGGCCTTCCCGCTATCCACACGGCTCGTATGGACGTCACCCCGGCAGAATGTGCACATTATTCTCTGGGCTATCGTAATCTCATAGTCTTAAAAGTCTTAAAGTCTTAGGTTTACGACAACCAAATTTTTCTTTGCGTTATCTTTAAGTGGCATTCTCACCGAGCATTTCTCACTCACAATTCTAGTACTGTTCTAGTCTGCTATGTGGTAAGTGCGAGTGGCGAGAATGCCCCTGTAAGAACGCAAAGATAAACGATAATCTTTTGAGACCGGCGCTACTTCGAGACTCAGTTTAAAGTGTGTTTTCTCTGAATTTCAGTGCCATTCTACCTTGCGGAGAAGCCCTGTAAAGACCATCTTTGTTCCCCCGTAGCATTGAATATACCGTGAAGTGCCGATTGGGCCTTCCCGCTATCCACATGGCTCGTATGGACGTCACCCCGGCAGAATGTGCACATTATTCTCCGGGGCATCATAATCTCATAGTCTTAAAAGTCTTAAAGTCTTAGGTTTACGACAACCAAATTTTTCTTTGCGTTATCTTAAAGTGGCATTCTCACCGAGCATTTCCCACTCACAATTCTAGTACTGTTCTAGTCTGCTATGTGGTAAGTGCGAGTGGCGAGAATGCCCCTGTAAGAAAGCAAAGATAAACGATAATCTTTTGAGACCGGCGCTACTTCGAGACTCAGTTTAAAGTGTGTTTTCTCTGAATTTCAGTGCCATTCTACCTTGCGGAGAAGCCCTGTAAAGACCATCTTTGTTCCCCTGTAGCATTGAATATTTCGGTTGGCCTGTTGAGCTGTGTTTGCCTATCCCCACTCTTTCATGCTGCAGGGATGTGGTTGGAATATAGAGCACTGGTATCACACCTAGTGGCAAGGCTGCAAACTGCATTGCCTTATAGCGGTTCTAGATTTTGTCAGGAGATGGTGCCAGTAGAGTATGTGATCTGTAAGTGAGAAGGTATCTAAGAGATGTTGGCTTTTTGCATGCATGAAGTACAATAGCTGCATGAAACTTAGAAACTCAATTCCACATCAAATGACATGAAAACTGGACACAAATGAAGGAAAAAGAAATCCCCTCCCAACAGCCACACTCGCCTTACTATCTAGTACTGTCTTAAGACACCTTTTCTGTGAAACTCAGGCTACTATGTATTGAATTGGTACAGTGCAGGTTCAACTTGTGCATGTTAGTGCTCTATCAGTCCACTAAACCACCAGCACTGGTTGTGATGCCATTCCAGGCAGCTGGCCATTATGTCCCTTATGTACCAGTTTAACTGGTTGCAAGATGTTGGCAGCCATCTTGTTTCCTCAATGGCAGGCCAGTACAGGATGCTACTTGCCAATTGCTATTGCAAATTGCCGGTAGCTGAATACCGTAAAACCTGGCGTATAGGCAGCGGCATGTACGCGGATCTGATCGCTAGTGCGGCTTATAGGAGCGGCACAGAGTCAGGGTGCGGCTTTTACGAGAGTTTTTGCTCCCATAGTACAGTATAAAAGTCACCAGAATCAGATCGCTAGCGTGGCTTATAGGATCGGCCCAAAGTCGGGGTGCGGCTTGTACGGGAGTTAGGCTGATACGCTAGGTTTTACGTTATACGAATCTGGTGAAGTGCCGATTGGGCCTTCCCGCTATCCACATGGCTCGTATGGACGTCACCCCGGCAGAATGTGCACATTATTCTCTGGGCTATCGTAATCTCATAGTCTTAAAAGTCTTAAAGTCTTAGGTTTACGACAACCACATTTTTCTTTGCGTTATCTTAAAGTGGCATTCTCACCGAGCATTTCCCACTCACAATTCTAGTACTGTTCTAGTCTGCTATGTGGTAAGTGCGAGTGGTGAGAATGCCCCTGTGAGAACGCAAAGATAAACGATAATCTTTTGAGACCGGCGCTACTTCGAGACTCAGTTTAAAGTGTGTTTTCTCTGAATTTCAGTGCCATTCTACCTTGCGGAGAAGCCCTGTAAAGACCATCTTTGTTCCCCTGTAGCATTGAATATTTCGGTTGGCCTGTTGTGCTGTGTTTGCCTATCCCCACTCTTTCATGCTGCAGGGATGTGGTTGGAATATAGAGCAGTGGTGTGACACCTAGTGGCAAGGCTGCAAACTGCATTGCCTTATAGCGGTTCTAGATTTTGTCAGGAGATGGTGCCAGTAGAGTATGTGATCTGTAGTTGAGAAGGTATCTAAGAGATGTTGGCTTTTTGCATGCATGAAGTACAATAGCTGCATGGAACTTAGAAACTCAATTCCACATCAAATGACATGAGAACTGGACACAAATGAAGGAAAAAGAAATCCCCTCCCAACAGCCACACTCGCCTAACTATCTAGTACTGTCTTAAGACACCTTTTCTGTGAAACTCAGGCTACTATGTATTGAATTGGTACAGTGCAGGTTCAACTTGTGCATGTCAGTGCTCTATCAGTCCACTAAACCACCAGCACTGGTTGTGATGCCATTCCAGGCAGCTGGCCATTATGTCCCTTATGTACCAGTTTAACTGGTTGCAAGATGATGGCAGCCATCTTGTTTCCTCAATGGCAGGCCAGTACAGGATGCTACTTGCCAATTGCTATTGCAAATTGCCGGTTGCTGAATACCGTAAAACCTGGCGTATAGGCAGCGGCATGTACGCGGATCTGATCGCTAGTGCGGCTTATAGGAGCGGCACAGAGTCACGGTGCGGCTTTTACGAGAGTTTTTGCTCCCATAGTACAGTATAAAAGTCACCAGAATCAGATCGCTAGCATGGCTTATAGGATCGGCCCAAAGTCGGGGTGCGGCTTGTACGGGAGTTAGGCTGATACGCTAGGTTTTACGTTATACGAATCTGGTGAAGTGCCGATTGGGCCTTCCCGCTATCCACATGGCTCGTATGGACGTCACCCCGGCAGAATGTGCACATTATTCTCTGGGCTATCGTACTCTCATAGTCTTAAAAGTCTTAAAGTCTTAGGTTTACGACAACCAAATTTTTCTTTGCGTTATCTTAAAGTGGCATTCTCACCGAGCATTTCCCACTCACAATTCTAGTACTGTTCTAGTCTGCTATGTGGTAAGTGCGAGTGGTGAGAATGCCCCTGTAAGAACGCAAAGATAAACGATAATCTTTTGAGACCGGCGCTACTTCGAGACTCAGTTTAAAGTGTGTTTTCTCTGAATTTCAGTGCCATTCTACCTTGCGGAGAAGCCCTGTAAAGACCATCTTTGTTCCCCTGTAGCATTGAATATTTCGGTTGGCCTGTTGTGCTGTGTTTGCCTATCCCCACTCTTTCATGCTGCAGGGATGTGGTTGGAATATAGAGCACTGGTGTGACACCTAGTGGCAAGGCTGCAAACTGCATTGCCTTATAGCGGTTCTAGATTTTGTCAGGAGATGGTGCCAGTAGAGTATGTGATCTGTAGTTGAGAAGGTATCTAAGACATGTTGGCTTTTTGCATGCATGAAGTACAATAGCTGCAGGAAACTTAGAAACTCAATTCCACATCAAATGACATGAGAACTGGACACAAATGAAGGAAAAAGAAATCCCCTCCCAACAGCCACACTCGCCTAACTATCTAGTACTGTCTTAAGACACCTTTTCTGTGAAACTCAGGCTACTATGTATTGAATTGGTACAGTGCAGGTTCAACTTGTGCATGTCAGTGCTCTATCAGTCCACTAAACCACCAGCACTGGTTGTGATGCCATTCCAGGCAGCTGGCCATTATGTCCCTTATGTACCAGTTTAACTGGTTGCAAGATGATGGCAGCCATCTTGTTTCCTCAATGGCAGGCCAGTACAGGATGCTACTTGCCAATTGCTATTGCAAATTGCCGGTTGCTGAATACCGTAAAACCTGGCGTATAGGCAGCGGCATGTACGCTGATCTGATCGCTAGTGCGGCTTATAGGAGCGGCACAGAGTCAGGGTACGACTTTTACGAGAGTTTTTGCTCCCATTGTACAGTATAAAAGTCACCAGAATCAGATCGCTAGCATGGCTTATAGGATCGGCCCAAAGTCGGGGTGCGGCTTGTACGGGAGTTAGGCTGATACGCTAGGTTTTACGTTATACGAATCTTGTGAAGTGCCGATTGGGCCTTCCCGCTATCCACATGGCTCGTATGGACGTCACCCCGGCAGAATGTGCACATTATTCTCTGGGCTATCGTAATCTCATAGTCTTAAAAGTCTTAAAGTCTTAGGTTTACGACAACCACATTTTTCTTTGCGTTATCTTAAAGTGGCATTCTCACCGAGCATTTCCCACTCACAATTCTAGTACTGTTCTAGTCTGCTATGTGGTAAGTGCGAGTGGTGAGAATGCCCCTGTAAGAACGCAAAGATAAACGATAATCTTTTGAGACCGGCGCTACTTCGAGACTCAGTTTAAAGTGTGTTTTCTCTGAATTTCAGTGCCATTCTACCTTGCGGAGAAGCCCTGTAAAGACCATCTTTGTTCCCCTGTAGCATTGAATATTTCGGTTGGCCTGTTGTGCTGTGTTTGCCTATCCCCACTCTTTCATGCTGCAGGGATGTGGTTGGAATATAGAGCACTGGTGTGACACCTAGTGGCAAGGCTGCAAACTGCATTGCCTTATAGCGGTTCTAGATTTTGTCAGGAGATGGTGCCAGTAGAGTATGTGATCTGTAGTTGAGAAGGTATCTAAGACATGTTGGCTTTTTGCATGCATGAAGTACAATAGCTGCAGGAAACTTAGAAACTCAATTCCACATCAAATGACATGAGAACTGGACACAAATGAAGGAAAAAGAAATCCCCTCCCAACAGCCACACTCGCCTAACTATCTAGTACTGTCTTAAGACACCTTTTCTGTGAAACTCAGGCTACTATGTATTGAATTGGTACAGTGCAGGTTGAACTTGTGCATGTCAGTGCTCTATCAGTCCACTAAACCACCAGCACTGGTTGTGATGCCATTCCAGGCAGCTGGCCATTATGTCCCTTATGTACCAGTTTAACTGGTTGCAAGATGATGGCAGCCATCTTGTTTCCTCAATGGCAGGCCAGTACAGGATGCTACTTGCCAATTGCTATTGCAAATTGCCGGTTGCTGAATACCGTAAAACCTGGCGTATAGGCAGCGGCATGTACGCGGATCTGATCGCTAGTGCGGCTTATAGGAGCGGCACAGAGTCAGGGTGCGGCTTTTACGAGAGTTTTTGCTCCCATAGTACAGTATAAAAGTCACCAGAATCAGATCGCTAGCATGGCTTATAGGATCGGCCCAAAGTCGGGGTGCGGCTTGTACGGGAGTTAGGCTGATACGCTAGGTTTTACGTTATACGAATCTGGTGAAGTGCCGATTGGGCCTTCCCGCTATCCACATGGCTCGTATGGACGTCACCCCGGCAGAATGTGCACATTATTCTCTGGGCTATCGTAATCTCATAGTCTTAAAAGTCTTAAAGTCTTAGGTTTACGACAACCAAATTTTTCTTTGCGTTATCTTTAAGTGGCATTCTCACCGAGCATTTCTCACTCACAATTCTAGTACTGTTCTAGTCTGCTATGTGGTAAGTGCGAGTGGCGAGAATGCCCCTGTAAGAACGCAAAGATAAACGATAATCTTTTGAGACCGGCGCTACTTCGAGACTCAGTTTAAAGTGTGTTTTCTCTGAATTTCAGTGCCATCCTACCTTGCGGAGAAGCCCTGTAAAGACCATCTTTGTTCCCCTGTAGCATTGAATATTTCGATTGGCCTGTTGTGCTGTGTTTGCCTATCCCCACTCTTTCATGCTGCAGGGATGTGGTTGGAATATAGCGATGAATCTGGTTTCTCCATACACGCAGCCATGTTGCCGGATGTAGCTTTGCAATCTCCCGAGAAATTCCGTGCTCAGAGCCAAGGTCTCGTCGGAAGTTAGGTAGCAAGAACGAGATAGGCTAGTTACCTAAAAGCCCTTTGAGTTCAGGGGCACCAGCACTATTTATCAACAACACATCCGGGAGAACAACTGCACAGTCACAGGACAACATGACCTCTTCTATCCAGTCACGAGAAACAATTAGGCCCTATCCAGGTAAGTTATGCCCTACAAGCCGGGCCTAGTAGGCCTATCCCTAGCACGAGACCCGTCACCTAACCTCATTTAGCGTTTTGGTACGACAAAGATAGGGAGAAGGGAGAGGAAATAGTGGACCTGGTCATCGCTGGATACACCGACAATGCCGTCTCTTGTCTCTGGAGACGAATTGTCATCCTATCGAAAGGGTGACCAGGGCATTTTCCCACAGGTGCTTGATGAGTCCATATATATAATAGTTTAAGTGTCGGGTATCGTTCTTATCAGTGTACATTGCCAAGGCACGACACGACGACAGACTTCACGATGGTGGGGGGGGGGGGGGTCATTTAAAACTAAATGTCGATTTTAAGAAATGGCCATGTCGCCATGTCGATTTTAGGGGTCTATACCCATCTTTTTGGTAGTGGGGATGGTCAGGAGAAAGTTACTGAAAATCCTCAGCCCCACCCCCTTAAATAGGGGGGGTGGTTATTTTTTCAAAATGAGGATAGAAATGCGGAATGCAGCTTAAAAGATGATACTCATCATGAGAAACACGAACATGACCTTCGTTTTTGATTTTGAAAACTCTAACCCCCCCGTACGCCCCCTCCGAAGATAAAAAGTTAGAAAATATTTAATTAAATCAATTAAAAAATTCCAACAGGGTGTGCATCCCTTGAAATGCACATCAAATCACTCTGAGGTGAAATATAAATATATAGTGCACCAAAATGAGCTATTTTGAAGTTTCTGAAAAATTCAAGATGGCCCCCATTGGCGAAAACTACCGTTTTTCGATGTAATTATAGCTATATTTGGTTTTGCACTCATGAAATCTATATGAAAGCATTTGGATACGTATCATGATAAAATACTGCATCAAAGTCAGCTATTTTGAAGTTCTGAAAGATCCAAGATGGCCGCCATTTGAAAGATAACATTGTTTTTCGTTGTTGATTTATCCATATTTGGTCTACCACACACAAAACTCAACAAAGTCATTTGGATAAGGAATATAATACTATACTTCCCCAAAGTCAGCTATTTTGAACCCAAATATTTCAAGATGGCTGCCATAGATAAAAAAGCAAATGCAATTTGCACCGTTCTTGATTTCATATTCCTAAGTGGTAAACCTTATAATAAATCTATTCATAAACACTTTGGCATAGAATTCAAAGAGAAAATAGATACTTTCAAGTGCCTGAAAATTCAATATGGCAGCCATCAGAACCCACCACCCTACCCCTATTAGCTGTATGGGGTTATACATAGGGGTACTCCAACCATCTTCCCAGGAGAGTCAGTGATATATAGCAATGGACTGATGCAAAATTGTAATACCATGAATTCCCACAAATAATCCACTGATTATATGCTAATTATGTCCCCAGAATGGGTTATAGAATGCCCTTAAAGTCAGGGTGTGGGTTATAGGAAGGTATTTGAATGTACCAAAGTACCAATTGAGATGTCATGTAGGATTATTTTGAGTTATTGGTTCCAGGGATTTATTGCTGGATCATATTGTATTATCTATTATTCAGAAGATTATTTGAAAATCTAGAATCTTTCTAGCAGGAAAAACAGATGCAATGTACAGAAAGTTTATCCAAGCAGACCGCACTGCATGCTGTTTACTCTAAAATTGCTCAGAACACAATGTCTGAAGGCAATGCATCATAAAGGAGAGACCAAGTGTAGATGGGAATTACAGACAGAAGTTATGATAGAACCTGTTACCCCAAATGCTCCTAGGGAAGATCAATTGCATGAGATGGCAATACATGTTTTTCGCTGAAGCATTGGGTTTTAATTGGGCTGCTTGTTGTGTACAAACAATGTTACAGATATCCAAATCGTGTCTATATTACCAAACCCCCTACCTTCTTACTTCATTTTTATTGTATTGCACACCTCAACTCCAGATAACATATTAGCTTGGCATCTATACAATAAGGTAGACATCAAATAAGTCTAGGGGTTGGCATTGAATTCGACCAATTTCATTGGATCCATCATAGGGTTATTCTGAAATAGTTTTGGGAGGAGCAGGCAATGCACTATCCACAAAACTGTAGGGTGCAGACCAAACCTTTTTATATAAAATGCAACGGATAGCACTAGGATTTTAGAGTAATGTGAGGGGAAAGTGCACTATATGAGAGGATTGATGGCATCTGGTAAAGAGTGTTCATGTCTCATGAGGACCAAAGATTTACAGGTCGAATCAAAGGCCAAGAAATGAACCTGGAAAAGCTCATGAAGCTGGGGTAATTTCTCTTCATGGCACATTCCCCCCACTCCTCCCAGCTCCCAATGTGTGAATGCTAAAGGCAGGTTCATTTTTGGGATGCCCTACTTCTCTGCCTGTTAGGTAATCCCATTGAATCAGGAGAAAACGGAAAATACCTCTGCCCCCAACTTGCGCGACCATTTGAATGACCCAAGATTTGGTCTCCACATGTATTTGGTACCATGGTTACCTCTGGGCTTAGCCAATCAGAGAAAAACCTGTCTGAACCCCTCATGTCAGCATAGCATATTTGCTATCATTTGGGAGCTAGTCTTAGTACGCTTCTCATGCTGTTAGAACCATCCTTACCCAGTACACAATGTGGTCATGGAGATGTATACAAGATAGATAATGCTAAAACCGTGCATTTCTGGAGTTCTGGGCATGAAAGGGTTAATACTCCTAAAAGATGTGCTTTGCCCAGAGTGTATTACACATAATGCATCTTGTAGGCAGACACATGTCCTTGTGTCCCACTGGCCATCTGATTAAGGTGACTTTTGTACTATACTATTGGAGCAAAAACTCGCGTAAAAGCTGCACCCAAACTCTGTGTTAAACCTATGAGCCTATGAATATGATGCTGCTAGAAAAGCTCAAAATTATGTATTTTATCTTTACAATCCATGTTGAGCTGTCATTAAGTGGGTTTTATGTGTGGTGGACCAAATATGGATATTATTATATCAATAAAGTTATATTTTTTTGCTAATGGCGGCCATTTTGAATTTTTCAAAAACTTTAAAATGGCTGACTTTGATGCAGTATTTCATTATGTTACATATCCAAGTGCTTTCATATAAATTTCATGAGTACAAAACCAAATATAGTTATAATTACATCGAAAAACGGTAGTTTTCGCCAATGGCGGCCATCTTGAATTTTTTAGAAACATCAAAATAGCTCATTTTGGTGCGCTTTATATTTATATTTCACCTCAGAGTGATTTGATGTGCATTTCAAGGGCTGCACACCCTGGTGGAATTTTTAAATTGATTTAATTAAATATTTGCTAACTTCTTATCTTCGGAGGGGGCGTACGGGGGGGTTAGAGTTTTCAAAATCAAAAAAGAAGGTCATATTCTTGTTTCTCATGATGAGTATCATCTTTTATGCTGCATTCCGCAAATTTTTTGCGCTAACCACCCCCCCTACCTTAAAGAGACAGATCCCCAAAAAGAGGTCCTCCCCCTACATACGCACATATTTATAACCCTAAATAATTCTATATAAAATCCCTTTATTCAACCAGTTGGGGAGGGGGGTGGGGTCAAAGTGAAATGAATATGTATGCATGGGAGGGGGGTGGGGCTCTATTATGGGCAAAAATGCTTGTATGTATTTTTTATAAATGGATGGCCCCCAAGAATAGTGACGATAATGCAGGTCTGGTATTAAAGGTTTATCATTTTTAACTGCCCCCCTCCCTTGTTAATCAGCTTCCTACTTTTCTATTTCAACAGCAACCAACAAAACGGTTTGACATCCATCAGTAATCTGGAACTGTCAGCGACAAGTGGCTACGAGCTAGAAGTACCTATATCTGCCAGCAACTACTCCCGGGCAACTACTACATCTCAGTGACATAAACCTCCTATCAAAGGACGGATACCTCTGCATTTCTAAGTATCAATGGCAGGGGTAGGGTTTGTCCCCTTCAAAAACATGGTATCAGTGAGCAAATAAATTATGAGTAGAATTTCATTTCCGTCAGTGAGTAAATTAAGTACAAAAAAAGAGCTGACACCGATTGTAATTATCCCAAATAAATCAGCAGCTGATATGTAATCTACCATAAAATATGTCAGTGAATAACTTAAGCAGGAATTAGGAGCTGACACCTGTTGGATAATTAATATGATTGAATCTGAGTGTGATTGGTGGGTTGTAATGCTAAGTTGATTCTACTACTTTATTACAGGAGAGCCTGCCAGGGATGAGCGGGTAGTGATGACAAGTGCATGCCAGCGACGAGTGTGTGCCAGGGAAGAGCATGTGCTAGGGATTTGAACAAATAAAATCTCATCTTTGGTGTTGTGTCATTTCATCACATGCTAGATATAACCAATTTAAATCATCCCTGGAAATATCAAGACCAAAATTGTAATAGCCAAAACCGGAATAATTTGGATAACCATGACATCTCTTGGTCAAGCAGAAAGCATAGTCTAATTGAGGCTAGTACCAACTGTAGCCACTAGGAGGCGCAACTATTTCATAAAGTGTGGGAAATCAACCCAAAATTGTCGCATGTTAATTTTTCTGTGTACATCTTAGTATTCCCTCAGAAGATCTTGAATATTTGGTGTAGAGCTTCCATTTATTGTACGAAAAAAGAATGTTTCAGAGGCTGAATTGGTGTCCTTTCTAATATGTGTTGGCTCAAAACAGAATGAAATTACAATATGTAGATCAAAATCTGTTGAAACAGGAACGTGACCTGTAGCTGTTCATTTTTTAACAAGGCGGGGGAAGGGCACTTTTTTAGGGGGGGGGGGGGAGGGGGGAAAGGGCAAGTGTTTTACTATGAATAAAGGGTTGATATGTCTGTGTTTTTTTGTTGTTGTTTCAGCTTGGTCACATTCTCATGATTTTATGTGACTGCTGAACCTTTATTAACTCAAAATTAACTCTGTTGACATGTGATGAAGATCGGATATTATTGTACATTAAAAATATATTTATGCTTGCAATAAATACCATAAACTGAATTTAATAGTGTTTCTTTTTATGTGAGATAAATGTTTGAACTAAGGGAGTGATCATTTTTTAACAACAGGGGGGTGGTGGGTTTGGGGGGGGGGGGCAAAAAAATTTGGACCCCTTGACGGGGGGGGGGAGTCAAAATAATTTAACCTGTTTTGAGCCAAAAAGCCCGCGCGTTACTATGCTTCAAAGGGTCCGCGCGCAAGCCGATTTTCGGCCGTAAGTGGGGGCGGTAAAAAATGTTGCTCCACGCGGAAACCCACCACCCCCCCCCCCCTGTTGTTAAAAAATGATCACTCCCTAAGGAAGTGATTATCTGTGAATTACAGGGGAGAGCATAAAAAAGAAAATCGAGAATTCACTCCCCCCCCCCCCCCGCCTTTGCAGGGTCCCCCAGTCATGGAGGAAGGAATGTCTTACCACAGACACACCCACCACCGCACAAATCCCCCCCCCTACAACTATATTGGATAAATATTTGTGTTGTAGGCCTACATATTTTTTGCCTATCAGGGATATTAAAACCCTCAAAATCCACGGAAATATGTCCAGCCCAAAATAAAGTATGTCTGCAGTAGTCTATGACTGAGCAGACAAAAAAGTGGGTGATAAGAGGGGAGTTGCTGGAATATGCACGAAATTCAGTTCTGGTGTATTACAACATGGGAATTTCCAACAGTTATCCTTCAAGTAAGAGCAACAATTTAGGGTAATCTACCATTTAAATTATCCCAGATGTTTTAATACGAAATAGTTTGTAAGATATCAAACCATAAAATAGACTACTCAAAGAGAGAATTGGATGCCTAGAGGCCTTCCAGGAAGCTTCCCCACTGACCAGGAACAGGTGCAGCAGCTCAGATTAGTTCCAAATTACACCTGCGTCATTTTCATAGATGGCGCTACCTATCACGTTACATCGCTATAGAGCACTGGTATGACACCTAGTGGCAAGGCTGCAAACTGCATTGCCTTATAGCGGTTCTAGATTTTGTCAGGAGATGGTGCCAGTAGAGTATGTGATCTGTAGTTGAGAAGGTATCTAAGAGATGTTGGCTTTTTGCATGCATGAAGTACAATAGCTGCATGAAACTTAGAAACTCAATTCCACATCAAATGACATGAGAACTGGACACAAATCAAGGAAAAAGAAATCCCCTCCCAACAGCCACACTCGCCTTACTATCTAGTACTGTCTTAAGACACCTTCTCTGTGAAACTCAGGCTACTATGTATTGAATTGGTACAGTGCAGGTTCAACTTGTGCATGTTAGTGCTCTATCAGTCCACTAAACCACCAGCACTGGTTGTGATGCCATTCCAGGCAGCTGGCCATTATGTCCCTTATGTACCAGTTTAACTGGTTGCAAGATGATGGCAGCCATCTTGTTTCCTCAATGGCAGGCCAGTACAGGATGCTACTTGCCAATTGCTATTGCAAATTGCCGGTTGCTGACTACCGTAAAACCTGGCGTATAGGCAGCGGCATGTACTCGGATCTGATCGCTAGTGCGGCTTATAGGAGCGGCACAGAGTCAGGGTGCGGCTTTTACGAGAGTTTTTGCTCCCATAGTACAGTATAAAAGTCACCAGAATCAGATCGCTAGCGTGGCTTATAGGATCGGCCCAAAGTCGGGGTGCGGCTTGTACGGGAGTTAGGCTGATACGCTAGGTTTTACGTTATACGAATCTGGTGAAGTGCCGATTGGGCCTTCCCGCTATCCACATGGCTCATATGGACATCACCCCGGCAGAATGTGCACATTATTCTCTGGGCTATCGTAATCTCATAGTCTTAAAAGTCTTAAAGTCTTAGGTTTACGACAACCAAATTTTTCTTTGCGTTATCTTAAAGTGGCATTCTCACCGAGCATATCCCACTCACAATTCTAGTACTGTTCTAGTCTGCTATGTGGTATGTGCGAGTGGTGAGAATGCCCCCAGTAAGAACGCAAAGATAAACGATAATCTTTTGAGACCGGCGCTACTTCGAGACTCAGTTTAAAGTGTGTTTTCTCTGAATTTCAGTGCCATTCTACCTTGCGGAGAAGCCCCTGTAAAGACCATCTTTGTTCCCCTGTAGCATTGAATATTTCGGTTGGCCTGTTGTGCTGTGTTTGCCTATCCCCACTCTTTCATGCTGCAGGGATGTGGTTGGAATATAGAGCACTGGTATGACACCTAGTGGCAAGGCTGCAAACTGCATTGCCTTATAGCAGTTCTAGATTTTGTCAGGAGATGGTGCCAGTAGAGTATGTGATCTGTAATTGAGAAGGTATCTAAGAGATGTTGGCTTTTTGCATGCTTGAAGTACAATAGCTGCATGGAACTTAGAAACTCAATTCCACATCAAATGACATGAGAACTGGACACAAATGAAGGAAAAAGAAATCCCCTCCCAACAGCCACACTCCCCTTACTATCTAGTACTGTCTTAAGACACCTTCTCTGTGAAACTCAGGCTACTATGTATTGAATTGGTACAGTGCAGGTTCAACTTGTGCATGTTAGTGCTCTATCAGTCCACTAAACCACCAGCACTGGTTGTGATGCCATTCCAGGCAGCTGGCCATTATGTCCCTTATGTACCAGTTTAACTGGTTGCAAGATGATGGCAGCCATCTTGTTTCCTCAATGGCAGGCCAGTACAGGATGCTACTTGCCAATTGCTATTGCAAATTGCCGGTTGCTGAATACCGTAAAACCTGGCGTATAGGCAGCGGCATGTACGCGGATCTGATCACTAGTGCGGCTTATAGGAGTGGCACAGAGTCAGGGTGCGGCTTTTACGAGAGTTTTTGCTCCCATAGTACAGTATAAAAGTCACCAGAATCAGATCGCTAGCGTGGCTTATAGGATCGGCCCAAAGTCGGGGTGCGGCTTGTACGGGAGTTAGGCTGATACGCTAGGTTTCACGTTATACAAATCTGGTGAAGTGCCGATTGGGCCTTCCCGCTATCCACATGGCTCGTATGGACGTCACCCCGGCAGAATGTGCACATTATTCTCTGGGCTATCATAATCTCATAGTCTTAAAAGTCTTAAAGTCTTAGGTTTACGACAACCAAATTTTTCTTTGATTTATCTTAAAGTGGCATTCTCACCGAGCATTTCCCACTCACAATTCTAGTACTGTTCTAGTCTGCTATGTGGTAAGTGCGAGTGGTGAGAATGCCCCTGTGAGAACGCAAAGATAAACGATAATCTTTTGAGACCGGCGCTACTTCGAGACTCAGTTTAAAGTGTGTTTTCTCTGAATTTCAGTGCCATCCTACCTTGCGGAGAAGCCCTGTAAAGACCATCTTTGTTCCCCTGTAGCATTGAATATTTCGGTTGGCCTGTTGTGCTGTGTTTGCCTATCCCCACTCTTTCATGCTGCAGGGATGTGGTTGGAATATAGAGCACTGGTATGACACCTAGTGGCAAGGCTGCAAACTGCATTGCCTTATAGCAGTTCTAGATTTTGTCAGGAGATGGTGCCAGTAGAGTATGTGATCTGTAGTTGAGAAGGTATCTAAGAGATGTTGGCTTTTTGCATGCATGAAGTACAATAGCTGCATGAAACTTAAAAACTCAATTCCACATCAAATGACATGAGAACTGGACACAAATGAAGGAAAAAGAAATCCCCTCCCAACAGCCACACTCGCCTAACTATCTAGTACTGTCTTAAGACACCTTTTCTGTGAAACTCAGGCTACTATGTATTGAATTGGTACAGTGCAGGTTCAACTTGTGCATGTTAGTGCTCTATCAGTCCACTAAACCACCAGCACTGGTGGTGATGCCATTCCAGGCAGCTGGCCATTATGTCCCTTATGTACCAGTTTAACTGGTTGCAAGATGATGGCAGCCATCTTGTTTCCTCAATGGCAGGCCAGTACAGGATGCTACTTGCCAATTGCTATTGCAAATTGCCGGTTGCTGAATACCGTAAAACCTGGCGTATAGGCAGCGGCATGTACGCGGATCTGATCGCTAGTGCGGCTTATAGGAGCGGCACAGAGTCAGGGTGCGGCTTTTACGAGAGTTTTTGCTCCCATAGTACAGTATAAAAGTCACCAGAATCAGATCGCTAGCATGGCTTATAGGATCGGCCCAAAGTCGGGGTGCGGCTTGTACGGGAGTTAGGCTGATACGCTAGGTTTTACGTTATACGAATCTGGTGAAGTGCCGATTGGGCCTTCCCGCTATCCACATGGCTCGTATGGACGTCACCCCGGCAGAATGTGCACATTATTCTCTGGGCTATCGTAATCTCATAGTCTTAAAAGTCTTAAAGTCTTAGGTTTACGACAACCAAATTTTTCTTTGCGTTATCTTAAAGTGGCATTCTCACCAAGCATTTCCCACTCACAATTCTAGTACTGTTCTAGTCTGCTATGTGGTAAGTGCGAGTGGTGAGAATGCCCCTGTAAGAACGCAAAGATAAACGATAATCTTTTGAGACCGGCGCTACTTCGAGACTCAGTTTAAAGTGTGTTTTCTCTGAATTTCAGTGCCATTCTACCTTGCGGAGAAGCCCTGTAAAGACCATCTTTGTTCCCCTGTAGCATTGAATATTTCGGTTGGCCTGTTGTGCTGTGTTTGCCTATCCCCACTCTTTCATGCTGCAGGGATGTGGTTGGAATATAGAGCACTGGTGTGACACCTAGTGGCAAGGCTGCAAACTGCATTGCCTTATAGCGGTTCTAGATTTTGTCAGGAGATGGTGCCAGTAGAGTATGTGATCTGTAGTTGAGAAGGTATCTAAGACATGTTGGCTTTTTGCATGCATGAAGTACAATAGCTGCAGGAAACTTAGAAACTCAATTCCACATCAAATGACATGAGAACTGGACACAAATGAAGGAAAAAGAAATCCCCTCCCAACAGCCACACTCGCCTAACTATCTAGTACTGTCTTAAGACACCTTTTCTGTGAAACTCAGGCTACTATGTATTGAATTGGTACAGTGCAGGTTCAACTTGTGCATGTCAGTGCTCTATCAGTCCACTAAACCACCAGCACTGGTTGTGATGCCATTCCAGGCAGCTGGCCATTATGTCCCTTATGTACCAGTTTAACTGGTTGCAAGATGATGGCAGCCATCTTGTTTCCTCAATGGCAGGCCAGTACAGGATGCTACTTGCCAATTGCTATTGCAAATTGCCGGTTGCTGAATACCGTAAAACCTGGCGTATAGGCAGCGGCATGTACGCTGATCTGATCGCTAGTGCGGCTTATAGGAGCGGCACAGAGTCAGGGTACGACTTTTACGAGAGTTTTTGCTCCCATTGTACAGTATAAAAGTCACCAGAATCAGATCGCTAGCATGGCTTATAGGATCGGCCCAAAGTCGGGGTGCGGCTTGTACGGGAGTTAGGCTGATACGCTAGGTTTTACGTTATACGAATCTTGTGAAGTGCCGATTGGGCCTTCCCGCTATCCACATGGCTCGTATGGACGTCACCCCGGCAGAATGTGCACATTATTCTCTGGGCTATCGTAATCTCATAGTCTTAAAAGTCTTAAAGTCTTAGGTTTACGACAACCACATTTTTCTTTGCGTTATCTTAAAGTGGCATTCTCACCGAGCATTTCCCACTCACAATTCTAGTACTGTTCTAGTCTGCTATGTGGTAAGTGCGAGTGGTGAGAATGCCCCTGTAAGAACGCAAAGATAAACGATAATCTTTTGAGACCGGCGCTACTTCGAGACTCAGTTTAAAGTGTGTTTTCTCTGAATTTCAGTGCCATTCTACCTTGCGGAGAAGCCCTGTAAAGACCATCTTTGTTCCCCTGTAGCATTGAATATTTCGGTTGGCCTGTTGTGCTGTGTTTGCCTATCCCCACTCTTTCATGCTGCAGGGATGTGGTTGGAATATAGAGCAGTGGTGTGACACCTAGTGGCAAGGCTGCAAACTGCATTGCCTTATAGCGGTTCTAGATTTTGTCAGGAGATGGTGCCAGTAGAGTATGTGATCTGTAGTTGAGAAGGTATCTAAGACATGTTGGCTTTTTGCATGCATGAAGTACAATAGCTGCATGGAACTTAGAAACTCAATTCCACATCAAATGACATGAGAACTGGACACAAATGAAGGAAAAAGAAATCCCCTCCCAACAGCCACACTCGCCTAACTATCTAGTACTGTCTTAAGACACCTTTTCTGTGAAACTCAGGCTACTATGTATTGAATTGGTACAGTGCAGGTTGAACTTGTGCATGTCAGTGCTCTATCAGTCCACTAAACCACCAGCACTGGTTGTGATGCCATTCCAGGCAGCTGGCCATTATGTCCCTTATGTACCAGTTTAACTGGTTGCAAGATGATGGCAGCCATCTTGTTTCCTCAATGGCAGGCCAGTACAGGATGCTACTTGCCAATTGCTATTGCAAATTGCCGGTTGCTGAATACCGTAAAACCTGGCGTATAGGCAGCGGCATGTACGCGGATCTGATCGCTAGTGCGGCTTATAGGAGCGGCACAGAGTCAGGGTGCGGCTTTTACGAGAGTTTTTGCTCCCATAGTACAGTATAAAAGTCACCAGAATCAGATCGCTAGCATGGCTTATAGGATCGGCCCAAAGTCGGGGTGCGGCTTGTACGGGAGTTAGGCTGATACGCTAGGTTTTACGTTATACGAATCTGGTGAAGTGCCGATTGGGCCTTCCCGCTATCCACATGGCTCGTATGGACGTCACCCCGGCAGAATGTGCACATTATTCTCTGGGCTATCGTAATCTCATAGTCTTAAAAGTCTTAAAGTCTTAGGTTTACGACAACCAAATTTTTCTTTGCGTTATCTTAAAGTGGCATTCTCACCGAGCATTTCTCACTCACAATTCTAGTACTGTTCTAGTCTGCTATGTGGTAAGTGCGAGTGGCGAGAATGCCCCTGTAAGAACGCAAAGATAAACGATAATCTTTTGAGACCGGCGCTACTTCGAGACTCAGTTTAAAGTGTGTTTTCTCTGAATTTCAGTGCCATCCTACCTTGCGGAGAAGCCCTGTAAAGACCATCTTTGTTCCCCTGTAGCATTGAATATTTCGATTGGCCTGTTGTGCTGTGTTTGCCTATCCCCACTCTTTCATGCTGCAGGGATGTGGTTGGAATATAGAGCACTGGTATGACACCTAGTGGCAAGGCTGCAAACTGCATTGCCTTATAGCGGTTCTAGATTTTGTCAGGAGATGGTGCCAGTAGAGTATGTGATCTGTAGTTGAGAAGGTATCTAAGAGATGTTGGCTTTTTGCATGCATGAAGTACAATATGATGCCATTCCAGGCAGTTGGCCATTATTTCCCTTATGTACCAGTTTAACTGGTTGCAAGATGATGGCAGCCATCTTGTTTCCTCAATGGCAGGCCAGTACAGGATGCTACTTGCCAATTGCTATTGCAAATTGCCGGTTGCTGAATACCGTAAAACCTGGCGTATAGGCAGCGGCATGTACGCGGATCTGATCGCTAGTGCGGCTTATAGGAGCGGCACAGAGTCAGGGTGCGGCTTTTACGAGAGTTTTTGCTCCCATAGTACAGTATAAAAGTCACCAGAATCAGATCGCTAGCGTGGCTTATAGGATCGGCCCAAAGTCTGGGTGCGGCTTGTACGGGAGTTAGGCTGATACGCTAGGTTTTACGTTATACGAATCTGGTGAAGTGCCGATTGGGCCTTCCCGCTATCCACATGGCTCGTATGGACGTCACCCCGGCAGAATGTGCACATTATTCTCTGGGCTATCGTAATCTCATAGTCTTAAAAGTCTTAAAGTCTTAGGTTTACGACAACCAAATTTTTCTTTGCGTTATCTTAAAGTGGCATTCTCACCGAGCATTTCCCACTCACAATTCTAGTACTGTTCTAGTCTGCTATGTGGTAAGTGCGAGTGGTGAGAATGCCCCTGTAAGAACGCAAAGATAAACGATAATCTTTTGAGACCGGCGCTACTTCAAGACTCAGTTTAAAGTGTGTTTTCTCTGAATTTCAGTGCCATCCTACCTTGCAGAGAAGCCCTGTAAAGACCATCTTTGTTCCCCTGTAGCATTGAATATTTCGATTGGCCTGTTGTGCTGTGTTTGCCTATCCCCACTCTTTCATGCTGCAGGGATGTGGTTGGAATATAGAGCACTGGTATGACACCTAGTGGCAAGGCTGCAAACTGCATTGCCTTATAGCGGTTCTAGATTTTGTCAGGAGATGGTGCCAGTAGAGTATGTGATCTGTAGTTGAGAAGGTATCTAAGAGATGTTGGCTTTTTGCATGCATGAAGTACAATAGCTGCATGAAACTTAGAAACTCAATTCCACATCAAATGACATGAGAACTGGACACAAATCAAGGAAAAAGAAATCCCCTCCCAACAGCCACACTCGCCTTACTATCTAGTACTGTCTTAAGACACCTTCTCTGTGAAACTCAGGCTACTATGTATTGAATTGGTACAGTGCAGGTTCAACTTGTGCATGTTAGTGCTCTATCAGTCCACTAAACCACCAGCACTGGTTGTGATGCCATTCCAGGCAGCTGGCCATTATGTCCCTTATGTACCAGTTTAACTGGTTGCAAGATGATGGCAGCCATCTTGTTTCCTCAATGGCAGGCCAGTACAGGATGCTACTTGCCAATTGCTATTGCAAATTGCCGGTTGCTGAATACCGTAAAACCTGGCGTATAGGCAGCGGCATGTACTCGGATCTGATCGCTAGTGCGGCTTATAGGAGCGGCACAGAGTCAGGGTGCGGCTTTTACGAGAGTTTTTGCTCCCATAGTACAGTATAAAAGTCACCAGAATCAGATCGCTAGCGTGGCTTATAGGATCGGCCCAAAGTCGGGGTGCGGCTTGTACGGGAGTTAGGCTGATACGCTAGGTTTTACGTTATACGAATCTGGTGAAGTGCCGATTGGGCCTTCCCGCTATCCACATGGCTCATATGGACATCACCCCGGCAGAATGTGCACATTATTCTCTGGGCTATCGTAATCTCATAGTCTTAAAAGTCTTAAAGTCTTAGGTTTACGACAACCAAATTTTTCTTTGCGTTATCTTAAAGTGGCATTCTCACCGAGCATATCCCACTCACAATTCTAGTACTGTTCTAGTCTGCTATGTGGTATGTGCGAGTGGTGAGAATGCCCCTGTAAGAACGCAAAGATAAACGATAATCTTTTGAGACCGGCGCTACTTCGAGACTCAGTTTAAAGTGTGTTTTCTCTGAATTTCAGTGCCATTCTACCTTGCGGAGAAGCCCCTGTAAAGACCATCTTTGTTCCCCTGTAGCATTGAATATTTCGGTTGGCCTGTTGTGCTGTGTTTGCCTATCCCCACTCTTTCATGCTGCAGGGATGTGGTTGGAATATAGAGCACTGGTATGACACCTAGTGGCAAGGCTGCAAACTGCATTGCCTTATAGCAGTTCTAGATTTTGTCAGGAGATGGTGCCAGTAGAGTATGTGATCTGTAATTGAGAAGGTATCTAAGAGATGTTGGCTTTTTGCATGCTTGAAGTACAATAGCTGCATGGAACTTAGAAACTCAATTCCACATCAAATGACATGAGAACTGGACACAAATGAAGGAAAAAGAAATCCCCTCCCAACAGCCACACTCCCCTTACTATCTAGTACTGTCTTAAGACACCTTCTCTGTGAAACTCAGGCTACTATGTATTGAATTGGTACAGTGCAGGTTCAACTTGTGCATGTTAGTGCTCTATCAGTCCACTAAACCACCAGCACTGGTTGTGATGCCATTCCAGGCAGCTGGCCATTATGTCCCTTATGTACCAGTTTAACTGGTTGCAAGATGATGGCAGCCATCTTGTTTCCTCAATGGCAGGCCAGTACAGGATGCTACTTGCCAATTGCTATTGCAAATTGCCGGTTGCTGAATACCGTAAAACCTGGCGTATAGGCAGCGGCATGTACGCGGATCTGATCACTAGTGCGGCTTATAGGAGTGGCACAGAGTCAGGGTGCGGCTTTTACGAGAGTTTTTGCTCCCATAGTACAGTATAAAAGTCACCAGAATCAGATCGCTAGCGTGGCTTATAGGATCGGCCCAAAGTCGGGGTGCGGCTTGTACGGGAGTTAGGCTGATACGCTAGGTTTCACGTTATACAAATCTGGTGAAGTGCCGATTGGGCCTTCCCGCTATCCACATGGCTCGTATGGAAGTCACCCCGGCAGAATGTGCACATTATTCTCTGGGCTATCATAATCTCATAGTCTTAAAAGTCTTAAAGTCTTAGGTTTACGACAACCAAATTTTTCTTTGATTTATCTTAAAGTGGCATTCTCACCGAGCATTTCCCACTCACAATTCTAGTACTGTTCTAGTCTGCTATGTGGTAAGTGCGAGTGGTGAGAATGCCCCTGTAAGAACGCAAAGATAAACGATAATCTTTTGAGACCGGCGCTACTTCGAGACTCAGTTTAAAGTGTGTTTTCTCTGAATTTCAGTGCCATCCTACCTTGCGGAGAAGCCCTGTAAAGACCATCTTTGTTCCCCTGTAGCATTGAATATTTCGGTTGGCCTGTTGTGCTGTGTTTGCCTATCCCCACTCTTTCATGCTGCAGGGATGTGGTTGGAATATAGAGCACTGGTATGACACCTAGTGGCAAGGCTGCAAACTGCATTGCCTTATAGCAGTTCTAGATTTTGTCAGGAGATGGTGCCAGTAGAGTATGTGATCTGTAGTTGAGAAGGTATCTAAGAGATGTTGGCTTTTTGCATGCATGAAGTACAATATGATGCCATTCCAGGCAGCTGGCCATTATGTCCCTTATGTACCAGTTTAACTGGTTGCAAGATGATGGCAGCCATCTTGTTTCCTCAATGGCAGGCCAGTACAGGATGCTACTTGCCAATTGCTATTGCAAATTGCCGGTTGCTGAATACCGTAAAACCTGGCGTATAGGCAGCGGCATGTACGCGGATCTGATCGCTAGTGCGGCTTATAGGAGCGGCACAGAGTCAGGGTGCGGCTTTTACGAGAGTTTTTGCTCCCATAGTACAGTATAAAAGTCACCAGAATCAGATCGCTAGCGTGGCTTATAGGATCGGCCCAAAGTCTGGGTGCGGCTTGTACGGGAGTTAGGCTGATACGCTAGGTTTTACGTTATACGAATCTGGTGAAGTGCCGATTGGGCCTTCCCGCTATCCACATGGCTCGTATGGACGTCACCCCGGCAGAATGTGCACATTATTCTCTGGGCTATCGTAATCTCATAGTCTTAAAAGTCTTAAAGTCTTAGGTTTACGACAACCAAATTTTTCTTTGCGTTATCTTAAAGTGGCATTCTCACCGAGCATTTCCCACTCACAATTCTAGTACTGTTCTAGTCTGCTATGTGGTAAGTGCGAGTGGTGAGAATGCCCCTGTAAGAACGCAAAGATAAACGATAATCTTTTGAGACCGGCGCTACTTCAAGACTCAGTTTAAAGTGTGTTTTCTCTGAATTTCAGTGCCATCCTACCTTGCAGAGAAGCCCTGTAAAGACCATCTTTGTTCCCCTGTAGCATTGAATATTTCGGTTGGCCTGTTGTGCTGTGTTTGCCTATCCCCACTCTTTCATGCTGCAGGGATGTGGTTGGAATATAGAGCACTGGTATGACACCTAGTGGCAAGGCTGCAAACTGCATTGCCTTATAGCAGTTCTAGATTTTGTCAGGAGATGGTGCCAGTAGAGTATGTGATCTGTAATTGAGAAGGTATCTAAGAGATGTTGGCTTTTTGCATGCTTGAAGTACAATAGCTGCATGGAACTTAGAAACTCAATTCCACATCAAATGACATGAGAACTGGACACAAATGAAGGAAAAAGAAATCCCCTCCCAACAGCCACACTCGCCTTACTATCTAGTACTGTCTTAAGACACCTTCTCTGTGAAACTCAGGCTACTATGTATTGAATTGGTACAGTGCAGGTTCAACTTGTGCATGTTAGTGCTCTATCAGTCCACTAAACCACCAGCACTGGTTGTGATGCCATTCCAGGCAGCTGGCCATTATGTCCCTTATGTACCAGTTTAACTGGTTGCAAGATGATGGCAGCCATCTTGTTTCCTCAATGGCAGGCCAGTACAGGATGCTACTTGCCAATTGCTATTGCAAATTGCCGGTTGCTGAATACCGTAAAACCTGGCGTATAGGCAGCGGCATGTACGCGGATCTGATCGCTAGTGCGGCTTATAGGAGCGGCACAGAGTCAGGGTGCGGCTTTTACGAGAGTTTTTGCTCCCATAGTACAGTATAAAAGTCACCAGAATCAGATCGCTAGCGTGGCTTATAGGATCGGCCCAAAGTCGGGGTGCGGCTTGTACGGGAGTTAGGCTGATACGCTAGGTTTTACGTTATACGAATCTGGTGAAGTGCCGATTGGGCCTTCCCGCTATCCACATGGCTCGTATGGACGTCACCCCGGCAGAATGTGCACATTATTCTCTGGGCTATCGTAATCTCATAGTCTTAAAAGTCTTAAAGTCTTAGGTTTACGACAACCAAATTTTTCTTTGCGTTATCTTAAAGTGGCATTCTCACCGAGCATTTCCCACTCACAATTCTAGTACTGTTCTAGTCTGCTATGTGGTAAGTGCGAGTGGTGAGAATGCCCCTGTAAGAACGCAAAGATAAACGATAATCTTTTGAGACCGGCGCTACTTCAAGACTCAGTTTAAAGTGTGTTTTCTCTGAATTTCAGTGCCATCCTACCTTGCGGAGAAGCCCCTGTAAAGACCATCTTTGTTCCCCTGTAGCATTGAATATTTCGGTTGGCCTGTTGTGCTGTGTTTGCCTATCCCCACTCTTTCATGCTGCAGGGATGTGGTTGGAATATAGAGCACTGGTATGACACCTAGTCGCAAGGCTGCAAACTGCATTGCCTTATAGCAGTTCTAGATTTTGTCAGGAGATGGTGCCAGTAGAGTATGTGATCTGTAATTGAGAAGGTATCTAAGAGATGTTGGCTTTTTGCATGCTTGAAGTACAATAGCTGCATGGAACTTAGAAACTCAATTCCACATCAAATGACATGAGAACTGGACACAAATGAAGGAAAAAGAAATCCCCTCCCAACAGCCACACTCGCCTTACTATCTAGTACTGTCTTAAGACACCTTCTCTGTGAAACTCAGGCTACTATGTATTGAATTGGTACAGTGCAGGTTCAACTTGTGCATGTTAGTGCTCTATCAGTCCACTAAACCACCAGCACTGGTTGTGATGCCATTCCAGGCAGCTGGCCATTATGTCCCTTATGTACCAGTTTAACTGGTTGCAAGATGATGGCAGCCATCTTGTTTCCTCAATGGCAGGCCAGTACAGGATGCTACTTGCCAATTGCTATTGCAAATTGCCGGTTGCTGAATACCGTAAAACCTGGCGTATAGGCAGCGGCATGTACGCGGATCTGATCGCTAGTGCGGCTTATAGGAGCGGCACAGAGTCAGGGTGCGGCTTTTACGAGAGTTTTTGCTCCCATAGTACAGTATAAAAGTCACCAGAATCAGATCGCTAGCGTGGCTTATAGGATCGGCCCAAAGTCGGGGTGCGGCTTGTACGGGAGTTAGGCTGATACGCTAGGTTTTACGTTATACGAATCTGGTGAAGTGCCGATTGGGCCTTCCCGCTATCCACATGGCTCGTATGGACGTCACCCCGGCAGAATGTGCACATTATTCTCTGGGCTATCGTAATCTCATAGTCTTAAAAGTCTTAAAGTCTTAGGTTTACGACAACCAAATTTTTCTTTGCGTTATCTTAAAGTGGCATTCTCACCGAGCATTTCCCACTCACAATTCTAGTACTGTTCTGGTCTGCTATGTGGTAAGTGCGAGTGGTGAGAATGCCCCTGTAAGAACGCAAAGATAAACGATAATCTTTTGAGACCGGCGCTACTTCGAGACTCAGTTTAAAGTGTGTTTTCTCTGAATTTCAGTGCCATCCTACCTTGCGAAGAAGCCCTGTAAAGACCATCTTTGTTCCCCTGTAGCATTGAATATTTCGGTTGGCCTGTTGTGCTGTGTTTGCCTATCCCCACTCTTTCATGCTGCAGGGATGTGGTTGGAATATAGAGCACGGGTATGACACCTAGTGGCAAGGCTGCAAACTGCATTGCCTTATAGCGGTTCTAGATTTTGTCAGGAGATGGTGCCAGTAGAGTATGTGATCTGTAGTTGAGAAGGTATCTAAGAGATGTTGGCTTTTTGCATGCATGAAGTACAATAGCTGCATGAAACTTAGAAACTCAATTCCACATCAAATGACATGAGAACTGGACACAAATGAAGGAAAAAGAAATCCCCTCCCAACAGCCACACTCGCCTTACTATCTAGTACTGTCTTAAGACACCTTTTCTGTGAAACTCAGGCTACTATGTATTGAATTGGTACAGTGCAGGTTCAACTTGTGCATGTTAGTGCTCTATCAGTCCACTAAACCACCAGCACTGGTTGTGATGCCATTCCAGGCAGCTGGCCATTATGTCCCTTATGTACCAGTTTAACTGGTTGCAAGATGATGGCAGCCATCTTGTTTCCTCAATGGCAGGCCAGTACAGGATGCTACTTGCCAATTGCTATTGCAAATTGCCGGTTGCAGAATACCGTAAAACCTGGCGTATAGGCAGCGGCATGTACGCGGATCTGATCGCTAGTGCGGCTTATAGGAGCGGCACAGAGTCAGGGTGCGGCTTTTACGAGAGTTTTTGCTCCCATAGTACAGTATAAAAGTCACCAGAATCAGATCGCTAGCGTGGCTTATAGGATCAGCCCAAAGTCGGGGTGCCGCTTGTACGGGAGTTAGGCTGATACGCTAGGTTTTACGTTATACGAATCTGGTGAAGTGCCGATTGGGCCTTCCCGCTTTCCACACGGCTCGTATGGATGACACCCCGGCAGAATGTGCACATTATTCTCTGGGCTATCGTAATCTCATAGTCTTAAAAGTCTTAAAGTCTTAGGTTTACAACAACCAAATTTTTCTTTGCGTTATCTTGAAGTGGCATTCTCACCGAGCATTTCCCACTCACAATTCTAGTACTGTTCTAGTCTGCTATGTGGTAAGTGCGAGTGGTGAGAATGCCCCTGTAAGAACGCAAAGATAAACGATAATCTTTTGAGACCGGCGCTACTTCGAGACTCAGTTTAAAGTGTGTTTTCTCTGAATTTCAGTGCCATTCTACCTTGCGGAGAAGCCCTGTAAAGACCATCTTTGTTCCCCTGTAGCATTGAATATTTCGGTTGGCCTGTTGTGCTGTGTTTGCCTATCCCCACTCTTTCATGCTGCAGGGATGTGGTTGGAATATAGAGCACGGGTATGACACCTAGTGGCAAGGCTGCAAACTGCATTGCCTTATAGCGGTTCTAGATTTTGTCAGGAGATGGTGCCAGTAGAGTATGTGATCTGTAGTTGAGAAGGTATCTAAGAGATGATGGCTTTTTGCATGCATGAAGTACAATAGCTGCATGAAACTTAGAAACTCAATTCCACATCAAATGACATGAGAACTGGACACAAATGAAGGAAAAAGAAATCCCCTCCCAACAGCCACACTCGCCTTACTATCTAGTACTGTCTTAAGACACCTTTTCTGTGAAACTCAGGCTACTATGTATTGAATTGGTACAGTGCAGGTTCAACTTGTGCATGTTAGTGCTCTATCAGTCCACTAAACCACCAGCACTGGTTGTGATGCCATTCCAGGCAGCTGGCCATTATGTCCCTTATGTACCAGTTTAACTGGTTGCAAGATGATGGCAGCCATCTTGTTTCCTCAATGGCAGGCCAGTACAGGATGCTTATTGCCAATTGCTATTGCAAATTGCCGGTTGCTGAATACTGTAAAACCTGGCGTATAGGCAGTGGCATGTACGCGGATCTGATCGCTAGTGCGGCTTATAGGAGCGGCACAGAGTCAGGGTGCGGCTTTTACGAGAGTTTTTGCTCCCATAGTACAGTATAAAAGTCACCAGAATCAGATCGCTAGCGTGGCATATAGGATCGGCCCAAAGTCGGGGTGCGGCTTGTACGGGAGTTAGGCTGATACGCTAGGTTTTACGTTATACGAATCTGGTGAAGTGCCGATTGGGCCTTCCCGCTATCCACACGGCTCGTATGGACGTCACCCCGGCAGAATGTGCACATTATTCTCTGGGCTATCGTAATCTCATAGTCTTAAAAGTCTTAAAGTCTTAGGTTTACGACAACCAAATTTTTCTTTGCGTTATCTTTAAGTGGCATTCTCACCGAGCATTTCTCACTCACAATTCTAGTACTGTTCTAGTCTGCTATGTGGTAAGTGCCAGTGGCGAGAATGCCCCTGTAAGAACGCAAAGATAAACGATAATCTTTTGAGACCGGCGCTACTTCGAGACTCAGTTTAAAGTGTGTTTTCTCTGAATTTCAGTGCCATTCTACCTTGCGGAGAAGCCCTGTAAAGACCATCTTTGTTCCCCTGTAGCATTGAATATTTTGGTTGGCCTGTTGTGCTGTGTTTGCCTATCCCCACTCTTTCATGCTGCAGGGATGTGGTTGGAATATAGAGCACTGGTATGACACCTAGTGGCAAGGCTGCAAACTGCATTGCCTTATAGCAGTTCTAGATTTTGTCAGGAGATGGTGCCAGTAGAGTATGTGATCTGTAATTGAGAAGGTATCTATGAGATGTTGGCTTTTTGCATGCTTGAAGTACAATAGCTGCATGGAACTTAGAAACTCAATTCCACATCAAATGACATGAGAACTAGACACAAATGAAGGAAAAAGAAATCCCCTCCCAACAGCCACACTCGCCTTACTATCTAGTACTGTCTTAAGACACCTTTTCTGTGAAACTCAGGCTACTATGTATTGAATTGGTACAGTGCAGGTTCAACTTGTGCATGTTAGTGCTCTATCAGTCCACTAAACCACCAGCACTGGTTGTGATGCCATTCCAGGCAGCTGGCCATTATGTCCCTTATGTACCAGTTTAACTGGTTGCAAGATGTTGGCAGCCATCTTGTTTCCTCAATGGCAGGCCAGTACAGGATGCTACTTGCCAATTGCTATTGCAAATTGCCGGTTGCTGAATACCGTAAAACCTGGCGTATAGGCAGCGGCATGTACGCGGATCTGATCGCTAGTGTGGCTTATAGGAGCGGCACAGAGTCAGGGTGCGGCTTTTACGAGAGTTTTTGCTCCCATAGTACAGTATAAAAGTCACCAGAATCAGACCCTAGCGTGGCTTATAGGATCGGCCCAAAGTCGGGGTGCGGCTTGTACGGGAGTTAGGCTGATACGCTAGGTTTTACGTTATACGAATCTGGTGAAGTGCCGATTGGGCCTTTTCCGCTATCCACATGGCTCGTATGGAAGTCACCCCGGCAGAATGTGCACATTATTCTCTGGGCTATCGTAATCTCATAGTCTTAAAAGTCTTAAAGTCTTAGGTTTACGACAACCAAATTTTTCTTTGCGTTATCTTAAAGTGGCATTCTCACCGAGCATTTCCCACTCACAATTCTAGTACTGTTCTAGTCTGCTATGTGGTAAGTGCGAGTGGTGAGAATGCCCCTGTAAGAACGCAAAGATAAACGATAATCTTTTGAGACCGGCGCTACTTCGAGACTCAGTTTAAAGTGTGTTTTCTCTGAATTTCAGTGCCATTCTACCTTGCGGAGAAGCCCTGTAAAGACCATCTTTGTTCCCCTGTAGCATTGAATATTTCGGTTGGCCTGTTGTGCTGTGTTTGCCTATCCCCACTCTTTCATGCTGCAGGGATGTGGTTGGAATATAGAGCACTGGTATGACACCTAGTGGCAAGGCTGCAAACTGCATTGCCTTATAGCAGTTCTAGATTTTGTCAGGAGATGGTGCCAGTAGACTATGTGATCTGTAATTGAGAAGGTATCTAAGAGATGTTGGCTTTTTGCATGCTTGAAGTACAATAGCTGCATGGAACTTAGAAACTCAATTCCACATCACATGACATGAGAACTGGACACAAATGAAGGAAAAAGAAATCCCCTCCCAACAGCCACACTCGCCTTACTATCTAGTACTGTCTTAAGACACCTTTTCTGTGAAACTCAGGCTACTATGTATTGAATTGGTACAGTGCAGGTTCAACTTGTGCATGTTAGTGCTCTATCAGTCCACTAAACCACCAGCACTGGTTGTGATGCCATTCCAGGCAGCTGGCCATTATGTCCCTTATGTACCAGTTTAACAAAACACACTGGTATCGCCCCCCCTCCACTACCACAACTCTCAGAACGACCAACAGGACAGGGTGGGGGCATATAGTCAGAGACTAGACAACTCTGCTATTAGATATAAAACTCCACCTCCACAGTACCAACCTACAGGCATAGAACAACGTACACAGCCAACACACTCCTCTCCCTTCCTTAGTGTAGCACATTCACTACTCCCAGGCTTCAATGCAGCAGCCACTGAGGCAACTATATACAGCAGCCTCTAGAGCAGAGAGTTCACCCAGACAGGAGTGGGAAGGACACTACCATTATACAGGTATAGACATGAAGTGGTCACACACATACACATGTAGACTATATTGAAAACATGGTATATTGAGAGCATGGTATATATCTACACACACACACTTACCATATATCTGAGTGCTTACCCAGTATTACAGTTTTAACCAAATTGCTGTTGCCTATGACATAATCCCCTCTTTTATTCCTATTACAGACATGAATGTGGTCATTGTCAGTGACAGCAGGGGAGTGGGATTGGATGATTACCTCCCAGAAAACAACCCAGAAGGAATTCTATATCATGTGTTTCCATTTGAGAGCCATGGATTAATTAGGCTGGCTAAAAGGGCTACTATCCTTGCACGTACATGCCCTCCAGATATGGTGTTTTTATTTGGAGGGATATGTGATATCACTCAAAGGCACCCAGTAACAAAGGTTACTAGTTTGAGATTCCCATCACCAAGGATATGTTATGATAACTATTGCACTGTCATGGATTCTGCCATTGATATTATTCGAAACAATGAACTGACAAGTGGCAGCAAAGTTTTGTTTAGCCCTGTATGTGGTATAGACATGAATAGGTACAACAACATAGTCTCGGACTACAAACACCCATTGCAGAAAGAATTGAATAGCACCATGGAAATGATCAACAAGTACATCATAGAATATACTAAGAGCACCACACTGCGCACACCATGGACTGCTACACACTGCCATGTGGGTAAAGGTAGGGGGAGATTTAGTCACACATACTGGGCACTACGTGATGGCTGCCACTTTGAGAAAGATGTGTTGGAGCTAATTGGGTCTCAAATCCATGAAGCCATGAAGGAAAATATAAACATTACACCAGTGTATTAAAGACTGCCTAATGTTTGCGACACAACATATGTAGACATGCACATGTAAGCTATGGGGATGTATCTTGCCAAGTCTACATAAGACAAGACAGAGACTGATGTGGCTATGTGAAATGGGACCATGGTATTATGACATTTATATTGTATTATACTATCTTTTGTAACTTTAACCACCGATATATCTCATAGAACCTATATACCACCTCATTATACTATGTCTTGTAGGAACTATTTCAACCTCATTATGATATATCATAATCTTTATATTTGTTACTAATATCAGCTCGGTGATTGTGATACGACACCATTAGAGGGCATAGCTTTAAATCAGTTAGCCGGTAGGTATTGATATCTTAAAAATAATACTTATACACCATAGACTCCATACATGATATATTGGATACATGAATGTGGGGTCCACTCCTCCACTTTCTACCTCAAATGACGCCATACACTAAAATAAGTAATCACCTAATGTTGATTTCATTACCATTAACTCATTCTCACCTCATTTCATCCACATTACTTGATATTGCATGGTACAGGCAAGGTAATTATCTGTTTGGTACAGGAGGAAATATGAAGGTCATGCTAACCCCTGATGAGACATACAAAAAGTACAAAATCGATATGAATAGTAATGGCTGTTGAGATTGATGATATTGCCCATCTTAAGGGCCTTAAGATTGTGTGTCATAATGTAAGGAGTCTCAATGATGAGACACTCACTGAGTGGAAAAAGGTTTTGAATTTGTTTGACATTGGCATGGTGGTAGAGTCATGGCTAGAACCAAACACTGACCTGGAGGGCACTATAGAAGTCCAAGGGTTTAATTACATACGGTTAGACAGGAAGCCTGCAATCAATAAGGTTGGGGGTGGACTTATACTATATGTAAGAGAGAATATGAATGTGATCATGAATGCAGAATACTCTATTATAACAGTGGATTTCGAAATTATTACTGCTGATGTACTACTCCACGAGAAGAAATACAAAGTCATGGTTTTTTATAACCCTAAAGGCAAATCCAAACCTATAACTGACTATATCAACTCAATTATTGAGAAATGTGAAGGGAATTATGTATATATTGTAGCTGGTGACATGAATGTAGACCTTATGAATGGGAAAAAGTGTACTGACATAGACAATATGTGCTTGGACAATGGACTGACACAGGTTATCAAAACTCCTACTAGGGAGGTGGGAGACTCATCTAAGCTAATAGACCATATATATACTAATAGTGAAATAGTAAGAACTGCAAGTACAATAAACCTAGATTATAGTGACCATTACCCCATCTTCATGACTTTAAAACATGAGGGATTCAAAATTGAAAAAAAGTCCGTCAAAGCTAGATCATATAAGAAATTTAATAAACAGGATTTCTTAGAAAGATACACTAATGCTGATTGGACTGGGTTCAATAACACCATTATGCCTGATAAACTATGGTTACTATTATTAGATAATATTAAAGCAGCCTTGAACTTTTCATCCCCAATCAGGAAAATGACCATTCCCATTCATACAGATGAATGGCTAACGCCAAGAGTTATTGAGTTAATGAGGGACAGAGATAAGCTTTTTAGGAAATTTAGGCGGACCAAGTTGAATGTAAATGAAGAGATGGCTAAAGCTAAAAGAAATGAGGTGGAGATGGCTTCACTCCGTAGTAAACAAAGAGTCATTGGGGCTTTAATAGACAAAGATCACAAGGACCCTAAGGATTTCTGGAAGGCCATTGAAAAACTACTCCCAAAGAAGGGCAAAGCCAAACTTATTAGGTTGATAGATGATGAGACTGGAAATGATGTTGAGCTCGAAAATGTATCTAATTATATAAACAATTATTTTGCAAATATTGGGGAGAAGCTTGCGATGCGACACCCCCCTGTAGTAATACCCCCACTAGCAGATGATGAGCCTACTGATGTGGAACTCCTGCATTCTGAATTCACTGTAGGGGAAGTTTTAAAATTCATTAAGAAAATTGACTGCACCAAATCATCTAATGTCAAAGATGTTAAAGCATTTATTTTTAAGATAGTTTTTCTACATGACCCACATAGACTGGTTTTCATATTAAATGAATGTAGGAGAAGAAACTGCTTCCCAAATTTGTGGAAAATGGCCACAGTAATGCCAATTCCAAAGAAGGGTAATTGTAAATTGGTAACTAACCTGAGACCCATAAGTCTATTGCCCCTGCCAGGGAAACTTTTTGAGAAGGTTATTGCCCAAAGGCTCAGGGGGTTCCTAGAAGATCAGAAAATTATGAATAATGCTCAGCATGGATTTAGACCTGGCAGATCAACGTTGACAGGGATAACCACATATCTCAATAGCCTTTACAATGACCTAGACAACAATAAAGATATCTACAGCCTATATCTCGATTATTCCAAAGCTTTTGACACAGTCTCACATCCATTATTGATAAACAAATTAAAATCTATAGGATTATCAAAAGATACTTGCAAATGGTTTCTAAACTACTTGACCAGCAGAACGCAGAGGGTGTATGCAAACAACATTGTATCACAGGTAAAGGCTGTTAAGTACGGAGTTCCCCAGGGTTCCATTTTTGGTCCCATCCTATTTACATTGTACATAAATAATCTGCCTGATTGTTCTGAATCCTGTAAATCGGTTTTGTATGCAGATGATGCAGTAATGTCAGTTAATGATTTTTATGACATGAAAACACTAGTACCAGTAATTAGTGGCTGGTGTAGTAGGAATCTGCTGACCATCAACAAGGACAAAACTAAATGGATGAAATATGGGTCACAAAATATGACATTTAAGTATTAGAATTAGAAGGACAAGAATTAGAATGTGTCAAGGACTTCAAATATTTAGGTGTAAATATAGATGAAAAACTAACTTTCGAAAAACAGCGTAAAATCACTAAAAGTAATACTGTGTTTAGAGTACATCAGATGGCTAAGATCAGGAAATATTTGGACATACCAGGTGCTTTAAAGTTGTATAAGAGCAAAATACTTCCTATCTTTGATTATGCGGATATAATATGGGATAATCATGAAGTGACGTATGCTCACGACCTCCAGCTGATTCAAAATAGAGCAATGCGTATAATTTATAAGGTCAAAATTGAAGAGAATCCTTTGTACACAACTGATCAGATGCATATAATGAGTGATTGCAGATATTTGGTAGAGAGAAGAGACATCCATTTATTGACATATGCGTTTGGGATAAGGTGGGTGGAAGGAGCAATAGATACCAGGCCGAGACTGACAAGACAGCAAACAGGTCTCCGATACATTCAAAAACTATCAAAGAATCCGGTTGTGAATAGAAGTTTTCAAAATGAGGCCATAAGAAGATGGAATAAATTGAAAAGAGAATATACATTGATTGACAAAAAAGAAATCTTTAAAGAAAAAATCAAAAAGGACTATCCAAATTGCTATATAAATAACAGATATGCCATCATAGTCTAGAGAATGCTCCAGCCCCCTCCCTCCCTCCCTTACTCATCTTGTCTCTGAATACAATTGTACTGGTCTTGTCGACATTAATCTTTTGCAGCAAGCATCATAGTTTTTCTTATACATGCTCAGTTATTCAACTATACAATCAGCCAATATTGTAAAATACTACAGACTTACCTGTATCTTCTATGTGAAATTATCACTTTATCTCATCTCTCATCTCATCCATCATAGGTTAAAGTGATACTGATGACATACTACTTAGTGGAACTTTGATCTAGTTACTACAGTATTATATAACGCCATTACACTGTAGTTTATTAGATAAATAGCAAGTTATTACTCATAAAGAAGGCCTGGGCATCATAGCGGCTTTGCCGAGCCCAGTGACAGTTTATGTATTTTTACATAATCTCTGTATACCTTAATAAAACACTTTAAAAAAAAAAAACTGGTTGCAAGATGATGGCAGCCATCTTGTTTCCTCAATGGCAGGCCAGTACAGGATGCTACTTGCCAATTGCTATTGCAAATTGCCGGTTGCTGAATACCGTAAAACCTGGCGTATAGGCAGCGGCATGTACGCGGATCTGATCGCTAGTGCGGCTTATAGGAGCGGCACAGAGTCAGGGTGCGGCTTTTACGAGAGTTTTTGCTCCCATAGTACAGTATAAAAGTCACCAGAATCAGATCGCTAGCGTGGCTTATAGGATCGGCCCAAAGTCGGGGTGCGGCTTGTACGGGAGTTAGGCTGATACGCTAGGTTTTACGTTATACGAATCTGGTGAAGTGCCGATTGGGCCTTCCCGCTATCCACATGGCTCGTATGGACGTCACCCCGGCAGAATGTGCACATTATTCTCTGGGCTATAGTAATCTCATAGTCTTAAAAGTCTTAAAGTCTTAGGTTTACGACAACCAAATTTTTCTTTGCGTTATCTTTAAGTGGCATTCTCACCGAGTTTCCCACTCACAATTCTAGTACTGTTCTAGTCTGCTATGTGGTAAGTGCGAGTGGCGAGAATGCCCCTGTAAGAACGCAAAGATAAACGATAATCTTTTGAGACCGGCGCTACTTCGAGACTCAGTTTAAAGTGTGTTTTCTCTGAATTTCAGTGCCATTCTACCTTGCGGAGAAGCCCTGTAAAGACCATCTTTGTTCCCCTGTAGCATTGAATATTTCGGTTGGCCTGTTGTGCTGTGTTTGCCTATCCCCACTCTTTCATGCTGCAGGGATGTGGTTGGAATATAGAGCACTGGTATGACACCTAGTGGCAAGGCTGCAAACTGCATTGCCTTATAGCGGTTCTAGATTTTGTCAGGAGATGGTGCCAGTAGAGTATGTGATCTGTAGTTGAGAAGGTATCTAAGAGATGTTGGCTTTTTGCATGCATGAAGTACAATAGCTGCATGGAACTTAGAAACTCAATTCCACATCACATGACATGAGAACTGGACACAAATGAAGGAAAAAGAAATCCCCTCCCAACAGCCACACTCCCTTTCTATCTAGTACTGTCTTAAGACACCTTTTCTGTGAAACTCAGGCTACTATGTATTGAATTGGTACAGTGCAGGTTCAACTTGTGCATGTTAGTGCTCTATCAGTCCACTAAACCACCAGCACTGGTTGTGATGCCATTCCAGGCAGCTGGCCATTATGTCCCTTATGTACCAGTTTAACTGGTTGCAAGATGATGGCAGCCATCTTGTTTCCTCAATGGCAGGCCAGTACAGGATGCTACTTGCCAATTGCTATTGCAAATTGCCGGTTGCTGAATACCGTAAAACCTGGCGTATAGGCAGCAGCATGTACGCGGATCTGATCGCTAGTGCGGCTTATAGGAGCGGCACAGAGTCAGGGTGCGGCTTTTACGAGAGTTTTTGCTCCCATAGTACAGTATAAAAGTCACCAGAATCAGATCGCTAGCGTGGCTTATAGGATCGGCCCAAAGTCGGGGTGCGGCTTGTACGGGAGTTAGGCTGAAACGCTAGGTTTTACGTCATACGAATCTGGTGAAGTGCCGATTGGGCCTTCCCGCTATCCACACGGCTCGTATGGACGTCACCCCGGCAGAATGTGCACATTATTCTCTGGGCTATCATAATCTCATAGTCTTAAAAGTCTTAAAGTCTTAGGTTTACGACAACCAAATTTTTCTTTGCGTTATCTTTAAGTGGCATTCTCACCGAGCATTTCTCACTCACAATTCTAGTACTGTTCTAGTCTGCTATGTGGTAAGTGCCAGTGGCGAGAATGCCCCTGTAAGAACGCAAAGATAAACGATAATCTTTTGAGACCGGCGCTACTTCGAGACTCAGTTTTAAGTGTGTTTTCTCTGAATTTCAGTGCCATTCTACCTTGCGGAGAAGCCCTGTAAAGACCATCTTTGTTCCCCTGTAGCATTGAATATTTCGGTTGGCCTGTTGTGCTGTGTTTGCCTATCCCCACTCTTTCATGCTGCAGGGATGTGGTTGGAATATAGAGCACTGGTATGACACCTAGTGGCAAGGCTGCAAACTGCATTGCCTTATAGCAGTTCTAGATTTTGTCAGGAGATGGTGCCAGTAGACTATGTGATCTGTAATTGAGAAGGTATCTATGAGATGTTGGCTTTTTGCATGCTTGAAGTACAATAGCTGCATGGAACTTAGAAACTCAATTCCACATCAAATGACATGAGAACTAGACACAAATGAAGGAAAAAGAAATCCCCTCCCAACAGCCACACTCGCCTTACTATCTAGTACTGTCTTAAGACACCTTTTCTGTGAAACTCAGGCTACTATGTATTGAATTGGTACAGTGCAGGTTCAACTTGTGCATGTTAGTGCTCTATCAGTCCACTAAACCACCAGCACTGGTTGTGATGCCATTCCAGGCAGCTGGCCATTATGTCCCTTATGTACCAGTTTAACTGGTTGCAAGATGTTGGCAGCCATCTTGTTTCCTCAATGGCAGGCCAGTACAGGATGCTACTTGCCAATTGCTATTGCAAATTACCGGTTGCTGAATACCGTAAAACCTGGCGTATAGGCAGCGGCATGTACGCGGATCTGATCGCTAGTGTGGCTTATAGGAGCGGCACAGAGTCAGGGTGCGGCTTTTACGAGAGTTTTTGCTCCCATAGTACAGTATAAAAGTCACCAGAATCAGACCCTAGCGTGGCTTATAGGATCGGCCCAAAGTCTGGGTGCGGCTTGTACGGGAGTTAGGCTGATACGCTAGGTTTTACGTTATACGAATCTGGTGAAGTGCCGATTGGGCCTTCCCGCTATCCACACGGCTCGTATGGACGTCACCCCGGCAGAATGTGCACATTATTCTCTGGGCTATCGTAATCTCATAGTCTTAAAAGTCTTAAAGTCTGAGGTTTACAACAACCAAATTTTTCTTTGCGTTATCTTTAAGTGGCATTCTCACCGAGCATTTCCCACTCACAATTCCAGTACTGTTCTAGTCTGCTATGTGGTAAGTGCAAGTGGTGAGAATGCCCCTGTAAGAACGCAAAGATAAACGATAATCTTTTGAGACCGGCGCTACTTCGAGACTCAGTTTAAAGTGTGTTTTCTCTGAATTTCAGTGCCGTCCTACCTTGCGGAGAAGCCCTGTAAAGACCATCTTTGTTCCCCTGTAGCATTGAATATTTCGGTTGGCCTGTTGTGCTGTGTTTGCCTATCCCCACTCTTTCATGCTGCAGGGATGTGGTTGGAATATAGAGCACTGGTATGACACCTAGTGGCAAGGCTGCAAACTGCATTGCCTTATAGCAGTTCTAGATTTTGTCAGGAGATGGTGCCAGTAGACTATGTGATCTGTAGTTGAGAAGGTATCTAAGAGATGTTGGCTTTTTGCATGCATGAAGTACAATAGCTGCATGAAACTTAGAAACTCAATTCCACATCAAATGACATGAGAACTGGACACAAATGAAGGAAAAAGAAATCCCCTCCCAACAGCCACACTCGCCTTACTATCTAGTACTGTCTTAAGACACCTTTTCTGTGAAACTCAGGCTACTATGTATTGAATTGGTACAGTGCAGGTTCAACTTGTGCATGTTAGTGCTCTATCAGTCCACTAAACCACCAGCACTGGTTGTGATGCCATTCCAGGCAGCTGGCCATTATGTCCCTTATGTACCAGTTTAACTGGTTGCAAGATGATGGCAGCCATCTTGTTTCCTCAATGGCAGGCCAGTACAGGATGCTACTTGCCAATTGCTATTGCAAATTGCCGGTTGCTGAATACCGTAAAACCTGGCGTATAGGCAGCAGCATGTACGCGGATCTGATCGCTAGTGCGGCTTATAGGAGCGGCACAGAGTCAGGGTGCGGCTTTTACGAGAGTTTTTGCTCCCATAGTACAGTATAAAAGTCACCAGAATCAGATCGCTAGCGTGGCTTATAGGATCGGCCCAAAGTCGGGGTGCGGCTTGTACGGGAGTTAGGCTGATACGCTAGGTTTTACGTTATACGAATCTGGTGAAGTGCCGATTGGGCCTTCCCACTATCCACATGGCTCGTATGGACGTCACCCCGGCAGAATGTGCACATTATTCTCTGGGCTATCGTAATCTCATAGTCTTAAAAGTCTTAAAGTCTTAGGTTTACGACAACCAAATTTTTCTTTGCGTTATCTTAAAGTGGCATTCTCACCGAGCATTTCCCACTCACAATTCTAGTACTGTTCTAGTCTGCTATGTGGTAAGTGCGAGTGGTGAGAATGCCCCTGTAAGAACGCAAAGATAAACGATAATCTTTTGAGACCGGCGCTACTTCGAGACTCAGTTTAAAGTGTGTTTTCTCTGAATTTCAGTGCCGTCCTACCTTGCGGAGAAGCCCTGTAAAGACCATCTTTGTTCCCCTGTAGCATTGAATATTTCGGTTGGCCTGTTGTGCTGTGTTTGCCTATCCCCACTCTTTCATGCTGCAGGGATGTGGTTGGAATATAGAGCACTGGTATGACACCTAGTGGCAAGGCTGCAAACTGCATTGCCTTATAGCAGTTCTAGATTTTGTCAGGAGATGGTGCCAGTAGACTATGTGATCTGTAGTTGAGAAGGTATCTAAGAGATGTTGGCTTTTTGCATGCATGAAGTACAATAGCTGCATGAAACTTAGAAACTCAATTCCACATCAAATGACATGAGAACTGGACACAAATGAAGGAAAAAGAAATCCCCTCCCAACAGCCACACTCGCCTTACTATCTAGTACTGTCTTAAGACACCTTTTCTGTGAAACTCAGGCTACTATGTATTGAATTGGTACAGTGCAGGTTCAACTTGTGCATGTTAGTGCTCTATCAGTCCACTAAACCACCAGCACTGGTTGTGATGCCATTCCAGGCAGCTGGCCATTATGTCCCTTATGTACCAGTTTAACTGGTTGCAAGATGATGGCAGCCATCTTGTTTCCTCAATGGCAGGCCAGTACAGGATGCTACTTGCCAATTGCTATTGCAAATTGCCGGTTGCTGAATACCGTAAAACCTGGCGTATAGGCAGCAGCATGTACGCGGATCTGATCGCTAGTGCGGCTTATAGGAGCGGCACAGAGTCAGGGTGCGGCTTTTACGAGAGTTTTTGCTCCCATAGTACAGTATAAAAGTCACCAGAATCAGATCGCTAGCGTGGCTTATAGGATCGGCCCAAAGTCGGGGTGCGGCTTGTACGGGAGTTAGGCTGATACGCTAGGTTTTACGTTATACGAATCTGGTGAAGTGCCGATTGGGCCTTCCCACTATCCACATGGCTCGTATGGACGTCACCCCGGCAGAATGTGCACATTATTCTCTGGGCTATCGTAATCTCATAGTCTTAAAAGTCTTAAAGTCTTAGGTTTACGACAACCAAATTTTTCTTTGCGTTATCTTAAAGTGGCATTCTCACCGAGCATTTCCCACTCACAATTCTAGTACTGTTCTAGTCTGCTATGTGGTAAGTGCGAGTGGTGAGAATGCCCCTGTAAGAACGCAAAGATAAACGATAATCTTTTGAGACCGGCGCTACTTCGAGACTCAGTTTAAAGTGTGTTTTCTCTGAATTTCAGTGCCATTCTACCTTGCGGAGAGGCACTGTAAAGACCATCTTTGTTCCCCTGTAGCATTGAATATTTCGGTTGGCCTGTTGTGCTGTGTTTGCCTATCCCCACTCTTTCATGCTGCAGGGATGTGGTTGGAATATAGAGCACTGGTATGACACCTAGTGGCAAGGCTGCAAACTGCATTGCCTTATAGCGGTTCTAGATTTTGTCAGGAGATGGTGCCAGTAGAGTATGTGATCTGTAGTTGAGAAGGTATCTAAGAGATGTTGGCTTTTTGCATGCATGAAGTACAATAGCTGCATGAAACTTAGAAACTCAATTCCACATCAAATGACATGAGAACTGGACACAAATGAAGGAAAAAGAAATCCCCTCCCAACAGCCACACTCGCCTTACTATCTAGTACTGTCTTAAGGCACCTTTTCTGTGAAACTCAGGCTACTATGTATTGAATTGGTACAGTGCAGGTTCAACTTGTGCATGTTAGTGCTCTATCAGTCCACTAAACCACCAGCACTGGTTGTGATGCCATTCCAGGCAGCTGGCCATTATGTCCCTTATGTACCAGTTTAACTGGTTGCAAGATGATGGCAGCCATCTTGTTTCCTCAATGGCAGGCCAGTACAGGATGCTACTTGCCAATTGCTATTGCAAATTGCCGGTTGCTGAATACCGTAAAACCTGGCGTATAGGCAGCAGCATGTACGCGGATCTGATCGCTAGTGCGGCTTATAGGAGCGGCACAGAGTCAGGGTGCGGCTTTTACGAGAGTTTTTGCTCCCATAGTACAGTATAAAAGTCACCAGAATCAGATCGCTAGCGTGGCTTATAGGATCGGCCCAAAGTCGGGGTGCGGCTTGTACGGGAGTTAGGCTGATACGCTAGGTTTTACGTTATACGAATCTGGTGAAGTGCCGATTGGGCCTTCCCGCTATCCACATGGCTCGTATGGACGTCACCCCGGCAGAATGTGCACATTATTCTCTGGGCTATCGTAATCTCATAGTCTTAAAAGTCTTAAAGTCTTAGGTTTACGACAACCAAATTTTTCTTTGCGTTATCTTAAAGTGGCATTCTCACCGAGCATTTCCCACTCACAATTCTAGTACTGTTCTAGTCTGCTATGTGGTAAGTGCGAGTGGTGAGAATGCCCCTGTAAGAACGCAAAGATAAACGATAATCTTTTGAGACCGGCGCTACTTCGAGACTCAGTTTAAAGTGTGTTTTCTCTGAATTTCAGTGCCATTCTACCTTGCGGAGAGGCACTGTAAAGACCATCTTTGTTCCCCTGTAGCATTGAATATTTCGGTTGGCCTGTTGTGCTGTGTTTGCCTATCCCCACTCTTTCATGCTGCAGGGATGTGGTTGGAATATAGAGCACTGGTATGACACCTAGTGGCAAGGCTGCAAACTGCATTGCCTTATAGCGGTTCTAGATTTTGTCAGGAGATGGTGCCAGTAGAGTATGTGATCTGTAGTTGAGAAGGTATCTAAGAGATCTTGGCTTTTTGCATGCATGAAGTACAATAGCTGCATGAAACTTAGAAACTCAATTCCACATCAAATGACATGAGAACTGGACACAAATGAAGGAAAAAGAAATCCCCTCCCAACAGCCACACTCGCCTTACTATCTAGTACTGTCTTAAGACACCTTTTCTGTGAAACTCAGGCTACTATGTATTGAATTGGTACAGTGCAGGTTCAACTTGTGCATGTTAGTGCTCTATCAGTCCACTAAACCACCAGCACTGGTTGTGATGCCATTCCAGGCAGCTGGCCATTATGTCCCTTATGTACCAGTTTAACTGGTTGCAAGATGATGGCAGCCATCTTGTTTCCTCAATGGCAGGCCAGTACAGGATGCTACTTGCCAATTGCTATTGCAAATTGCCGGTTGCTGAATACTGTAAAACCTGGCGTATAGGCAGCGGCATGTACGCGGATCTGATCGCTAGTGCGGCTTATAGGAGCGGCACAGAGTCAGGGTGCGGCTTTTACGAGAGTTTTTGCTCCCATAGTACAGTATAAAAGTCACCAGAATCAGATCGCTAGCGTGGCTTATAGGATCGGCCCAAAGTCGGGGTGCGGCTTGTACGGGAGTTAGGCTGATACGCTAGGTTTTACGTTATACGAATCTGGTGAAGTGCCGATTGGGCCTTCCCGCTATCCACATGGCTCGTATGGACGTCACCCCGGCAGAATGTGCACATTATTCTCTGGGCTATCGTAATCTCATAGTCTTAAAAGTCTTAAAGTCTTAGGTTTACGACAACCAAATTTTTCTTTGCGTTATCTTAAAGTGGCATTCTCACCGAGCATTTCCCACTCACAATTCTAGTACTGTTCTAGTCTGCTATGTGGTAAGTGCGAGTGGTGAGAATGCCCCTGTAAGAACGCAAAGATAAACGATAATCTTTTGAGACCGGCGCTACTTCGAGACTCAGTTTAAAGTGTGTTTTCTCTGAATTTCAGTGCCATTCTACCTTGCGGAGAGGCACTGTAAAGACCATCTTTGTTCCCCTGTAGCATTGAATATTTCGGTTGGCCTGTTGTGCTGTGTTTGCCTATCCCCACTCTTTCATGCTGCAGGGATGTGGTTGGAATATAGAGCACTGGTATGACACCTAGTGGCAAGGCTGCAAACTGCATTGCCTTATAGCGGTTCTAGATTTTGTCAGGAGATGGTGCCAGTAGAGTATGTGATCTGTAGTTGAGAAGGTATCTAAGAGATGTTGGCTTTTTGCATGCATGAAGTACAATAGCTGCATGAAACTTAGAAACTCAATTCCACATCAAATGACATGAGAACTGGACACAAATGAAGGAAAAAGAAATCCCCTCCCAACAGCCACACTCGCCTTACTATCTAGTACTGTCTTAAGACACCTTTTCTGTGAAACTCAGGCTACTATGTATTGAATTGGTACAGTGCAGGTTCAACTTGTGCATGTTAGTGCTCTATCAGTCCACTAAACCACCAGCACTGGTTGTGATGCCATTCCAGGCAGCTGGCCATTATGTCCCTTATGTACCAGTTTAACTGGTTGCAAGATGATGGCAGCCATCTTGTTTCCTCAATGGCAGGCCAGTACAGGATGCTACTTGCCAATTGCTATTGCAAATTGCCGGTTGCTGAATACCGTAAAACCTGGCGTATAGGCAGCGGCATGTACGCGGATCTGATCGCTAGTGCGGCTTATAGGAGCGGCACAGAGTCAGGGTGCGGCTTTTACGAGAGTTTTTGCTCCCATAGTACAGTATAAAAGTCACCAGAATCAGATCGCTAGCGTGGCTTATAGGATCGGCCCAAAGTCGGGGTGCGGCTTGTACGGGAGTTAGGCTGATACGCTAGGTTTTACGTTATACGAATCTGGTGAAGTGCCGATTGGGCCTTCCCGCTATCCACATGGCTCGTATGGAAGTCACCCCGGCAGAATGTGCACATTATTCTCTGGGCTATCGTAATCTCATAGTCTTAAAAGTCTTAAAGTCTTAGGTTTACGACAACCAAATTTTTCTTTGCGTTATCTTAAAGTGGCATTCTCACCGAGCATTTCCCACTCACAATTCTAGTACTGTTCTAGTCTGCTATGTGGTAAGTGCGAGTGGTGAGAATGCCCCTGTAAGAACGCAAAGATAAACGATAATCTTTTGAGACCGGCGCTACTTCGAGACTCAGTTTAAAGTGTGTTTTCTCTGAATTTCAGTGCCATTCTACCTTGCGGAGAAGCCCTGTAAAGACCATCTTTGTTCCCCTGTAGCATTGAATATTTCGGTTGGCCTGTTGTGCTGTGTTTGCCTATCCCCACTCTTTCATGCTGCAGGGATGTGGTTGGAATATAGAGCACTGGTATGACACCTAGTGGCAAGGCTGCAAACTGCATTGCCTTATAGCAGTTCTAGATTTTGTCAGGAGATGGTGCCAGTAGACTATGTGATCTGTAATTGAGAAGGTATCTAAGAGATGTTGGCTTTTTGCATGCTTGAAGTACAATAGCTGCATGGAACTTAGAAACTCAATTCCACATCACATGACATGAGAACTGGACACAAATGAAGGAAAAAGAAATCCCCTCCCAACAGCCACACTCGCCTTACTATCTAGTACTGTCTTAAGACACCTTTTCTGTGAAACTCAGGCTACTATGTATTGAATTGGTACAGTGCAGGTTCAACTTGTGCATGTTAGTGCTCTATCAGTCCACTAAACCACCAGCACTGGTTGTGATGCCATTCCAGGCAGCTGGCCATTATGTCCCTTATGTACCAGTTTAACAAAACACACTGGTATCGCCCCCCCTCCACTACCACAACTCTCAGAACGACCAACAGGACAGGGTGGGGGCATATAGTCAGAGACTAGACAACTCTGCTATTAGATATAAAACTCCACCTCCACAGTACCAACCTACAGGCATAGAACAACGTACACAGCCAACACACTCCTCTCCCTTCCTTAGTGTAGCACATTCACTACTCCCAGGCTTCAATGCAGCAGCCACTGAGGCAACTATATACAGCAGCCTCTAGAGCAGAGAGTTCACCCAGACAGGAGTGGGAAGGACACTACCATTATACAGGTATAGACATGAAGTGGTCACACACATACACATGTAGACTATATTGAAAACATGGTATATTGAGAGCATGGTATATATCTACACACACACACTTACCATATATCTGAGTGCTTACCCAGTATTACAGTTTTAACCGAATTGCTGTTGCCTATGACATAATCCCCTCTTTTATTCCTATTACAGACATGAATGTGGTCATTGTCAGTGACAGCAGGGGAGTGGGATTGGATGATTACCTCCCAGAAAACAACCCAGAAGGAATTCTATATCATGTGTTTCCATTTGAGAGCCATGGATTAATTAGGCTGGCTAAAAGGGCTACTATCCTTGCACGTACATGCCCTCCAGATATGGTGTTTTTATTTGGAGGGATATGTGATATCACTCAAAGGCACCCAGTAACAAAGGTTACTAGTTTGAGATTCCCATCACCAAGGATATGTTATGATAACTATTGCACTGTCATGGATTCTGCCATTGATATTATTCGAAACAATGAACTGACAAGTGGCAGCAAAGTTTTGTTTAGCCCTGTATGTGGTATAGACATGAATAGGTACAACAACATAGTCTCGGACTACAAACACCCATTGCAGAAAGAATTGAATAGCACCATGGAAATGATCAACAAGTACATCATAGAATATACTAAGAGCACCACACTGCGCACACCATGGACTGCTACACACTGCCATGTGGGTAAAGGTAGGGGGAGATTTAGTCACACATACTGGGCACTACGTGATGGCTGCCACTTTGAGAAAGATGTGTTGGAGCTAATTGGGTCTCAAATCCATGAAGCCATGAAGGAAAATATAAACATTACACCAGTGTATTAAAGACTGCCTAATGTTTGCGACACAACATATGTAGACATGCACATGTAAGCTATGGGGATGTATCTTGCCAAGTCTACATAAGACAAGACAGAGACTGATGTGGCTATGTGAAATGGGACCATGGTATTATGACATTTATATTGTATTATACTATCTTTTGTAACTTTAACCACCGATATATCTCATAGAACCTATATACCACCTCATTATACTATGTCTTGTAGGAACTATTTCAACCTCATTATGATATATCATAATCTTTATATTTGTTACTAATATCAGCTCGGTGATTGTGATACGACACCATTAGAGGGCATAGCTTTAAATCAGTTAGCCGGTAGGTATTGATATCTTAAAAATAATACTTATACACCATAGACTCCATACATGATATATTGGATACATGAATGTGGGGTCCACTCCTCCACTTTCTACCTCAAATGACGCCATACACTAAAATAAGTAATCACCTAATGTTGATTTCATTACCATTAACTCATTCTCACCTCATTTCATCCACATTACTTGATATTGCATGGTACAGGCAAGGTAATTATCTGTTTGGTACAGGAGGAAATATGAAGGTCATGCTAACCCCTGATGAGACATACAAAAAGTACAAAATCGATATGAATAGTAATGGCTGTTGAGATTGATGATATTGCCCATCTTAAGGGCCTTAAGATTGTGTGTCATAATGTAAGGAGTCTCAATGATGAGACACTCACTGAGTGGAAAAAGGTTTTGAATTTGTTTGACATTGGCATGGTGGTAGAGTCATGGCTAGAACCAAACACTGACCTGGAGGGCACTATAGAAGTCCAAGGGTTTAATTACATACGGTTAGACAGGAAGCCTGCAATCAATAAGGTTGGGGGTGGACTTATACTATATGTAAGAGAGAATATGAATGTGATCATGAATGCAGAATACTCTATTATAACAGTGGATTTCGAAATTATTACTGCTGATGTACTACTCCACGAGAAGAAATACAAAGTCATGGTTTTTTATAACCCTAAAGGCAAATCCAAACCTATAACTGACTATATCAACTCAATTATTGAGAAATGTGAAGGGAATTATGTATATATTGTAGCTGGTGACATGAATGTAGACCTTATGAATGGGAAAAAGTGTACTGACATAGACAATATGTGCTTGGACAATGGACTGACACAGGTTATCAAAACTCCTACTAGGGAGGTGGGAGACTCATCTAAGCTAATAGACCATATATATACTAGTAGTGAAATAGTAAGAACTGCAAGTACAATAAACCTAGATTATAGTGACCATTACCCCATCTTCATGACTTTAAAACATGAGGGATTCAAAATTGAAAAAAAGTCCGTCAAAGCTAGATCATATAAGAAATTTAATAAACAGGATTTCTTAGAAAGATACACTAATGCTGATTGGACTGGGTTCAATAACACCATTATGCCTGTTAAACTATGGTTACTATTATTAGATAATATTAAAGCAGCCTTGAACTTTTCATCCCCAATCAGGAAAATGACCATTCCCATTCATACAGATGAATGGCTAACGCCAAGAGTTATTGAGTTAATGAGGGACAGAGATAAGCTTTTTAGGAAATTTAGGCGGACCAAGTTGAATGTAAATGAAGAGATGGCTAAAGCTAAAAGAAATGAGGTGGAGATGGCTTCACTCCGTAGTAAACAAAGAGTCATTGGGGCTTTAATAGACAAAGATCACAAGGACCCTAAGGATTTCTGGAAGGCCATTGAAAAACTACTCCCAAAGAAGGGCAAAGCCAAACTTATTAGGTTGATAGATGATGAGACTGGAAATGATGTTGAGCTCGAAAATGTATCTAATTATATAAACAATTATTTTGCAAATATTGGGGAGAAGCTTGCGATGCGACACCCCCCTGTAGTAATACCCCCACTAGCAGATGATGAGCCTACTGATGTGGAACTCCTGCATTCTGAATTCACTGTAGGGGAAGTTTTAAAATTCATTAAGAAAATTGACTGCACCAAATCATCTAATGTCAAAGATGTTAAAGCATTTATTTTTAAGATAGTTTTTCTACATGACCCACATAGACTGGTTTTCATATTAAATGAATGTAGGAGAAGAAACTGCTTCCCAAATTTGTGGAAAATGGCCACAGTAATGCCAATTCCAAAGAAGGGTAATTGTAAATTGGTAACTAACCTGAGACCCATAAGTCTATTGCCCCTGCCAGGGAAACTTTTTGAGAAGGTTATTGCCCAAAGGCTCAGGGGGTTCCTAGAAGATCAGAAAATTATGAATAATGCTCAGCATGGATTTAGACCTGGCAGATCAACGTTGACAGGGATAACCACATATCTCAATAGCCTTTACAATGACCTAGACAACAATAAAGATATCTACAGCCTATATCTCGATTATTCCAAAGCTTTTGACACAGTCTCACATCCATTATTGATAAACAAATTAAAATCTATAGGATTATCAAAAGATACTTGCAAATGGTTTCTAAACTACTTGACCAGCAGAACGCAGAGGGTGTATGCAAACAACATTGTATCACAGGTAAAGGCTGTTAAGTACGGAGTTCCCCAGGGTTCCATTTTTGGTCCCATCCTATTTACATTGTACATAAATAATCTGCCTGATTGTTCTGAATCCTGTAAATCGGTTTTGTATGCAGATGATGCAGTAATGTCAGTTAATGATTTTTATGACATGAAAACACTAGTACCAGTAATTAGTGGCTGGTGTAGTAGGAATCTGCTGACCATCAACAAGGACAAAACTAAATGGATGAAATATGGGTCACAAAATATGACATTTAACAGGGAAGTATTAGAATTAGAAGGACAAGAATTAGAATGTGTCAAGGACTTCAAATATTTAGGTGTAAATATAGATGAAAAACTAACTTTCGAAAAACAGCGTAAAATCACTAAAAGTAATACTGTGTTTAGAGTACATCAGATGGCTAAGATCAGGAAATATTTGGACATACCAGGTGCTTTAAAGTTGTATAAGAGCAAAATACTTCCTATCTTTGATTATGCGGATATAATATGGGATAATCATGAAGTGACGTATGCTCACGACCTCCAGCTGATTCAAAATAGAGCAATGCGTATAATTTATAAGGTCAAAATTGAAGAGAATCCTTTGTACACAACTGATCAGATGCATATAATGAGTGATTGCAGATATTTGGTAGAGAGAAGAGACATCCATTTATTGACATATGCGTTTGGGATAAGGTGGGTGGAAGGAGCAATAGATACCAGGCCGAGACTGACAAGACAGCAAACAGGTCTCCGATACATTCAAAAACTATCAAAGAATCCGGTTGTGAATAGAAGTTTTCAAAATGAGGCCATAAGAAGATGGAATAAATTGAAAAGAGAATATACATTGATTGACAAAAAAGAAATCTTTAAAGAAAAAATCAAAAAGGACTATCCAAATTGCTATATAAATAACAGATATGCCATCATAGTCTAGAGAATGCTCCAGCCCCCTCCCTCCCTCCCTTACTCATCTTGTCTCTGAATACAATTGTACTGGTCTTGTCGACATTAATCTTTTGCAGCAAGCATCATAGTTTTTCTTATACATGCTCAGTTATTCAACTATACAATCAGCCAATATTGTAAAATACTACAGACTTACCTGTATCTTCTATGTGAAATTATCACTTTATCTCATCTCTCATCTCATCCATCATAGGTTAAAGTGATACTGATGACATACTACTTAGTGGAACTTTGATCTAGTTACTACAGTATTATATAACGCCATTACACTGTAGTTTATTAGATAAATAGCAAGTTATTACTCATAAAGAAGGCCTGGGCATCATAGCGGCTTTGCCGAGCCCAGTGACAGTTTATGTATTTTTACATAATCTCTGTATACCTTAATAAAACACTTTAAAAAAAAAAAACTGGTTGCAAGATGATGGCAGCCATCTTGTTTCCTCAATGGCAGGCCAGTACAGGATGCTACTTGCCAATTGCTATTGCAAATTGCCGGTTGCTGAATACCGTAAAACCTGGCGTATAGGCAGCGGCATGTACGCGGATCTGATCGCTAGTGCGGCTTATAGGAGCGGCACAGAGTCAGGGTGCGGCTTTTACGAGAGTTTTTGCTCCCATAGTACAGTATAAAAGTCACCAGAATCAGATCGCTAGCGTGGCTTATAGGATCGGCCCAAAGTCGGGGTGCGGCTTGTACGGGAGTTAGGCTGATACGCTAGGTTTTACGTTATACGAATCTGGTGAAGTGCCGATTGGGCCTTCCCGCTATCCACATGGCTCGTATGGACGTCACCCCGGCAGAATGTGCACATTATTCTCTGGGCTATCGTAATCTCATAGTCTTAAAAGTCTTAAAGTCTTAGGTTTACGACAACCAAATTTTTCTTTGCGTTATCTTTAAGTGGCATTCTCACCGAGTTTCCCACTCACAATTCTAGTACTGTTCTAGTCTGCTATGTGGTAAGTGCGAGTGGCGAGAATGCCCCTGTAAGAACGCAAAGATAAACGATAATCTTTTGAGACCGGCGCTACTTCGAGACTCAGTTTAAAGTGTGTTTTCTCTGAATTTCAGTGCCATTCTACCTTGCGGAGAAGCCCTGTAAAGACCATCTTTGTTCCCCTGTAGCACTGAATATTTCGGTTGGCCTGTTGTGCTGTGGTTGGAATATAGAGCACTGGTATGACACCTAGTGGCAAGGCTGCAAACTGCATTGCCTCATAGCAGTTCTAGATTTTGTCAGGGGATGGTGCCAGTAGAGTATGTGATCTGTAATTGAGAAGGTATCTATGAGATGTTGGCTTTTTGCATGCTTGAAGTACAATAGCTGCATGGAACTTAGAAACTCAATTCCACATCAAATGACATGAGAACTAGACACAAATGAAGGAAAAAGAAATCCCCTCCCAACAGCCACACTCGCCTTACTATCTAGTACTGTCTTAAGACACCTTTTCTGTGAAACTCAGGCTACTATGTATTGAATTGGTACAGTGCAGGTTCAACTTGTGCATGTTAGTGCTCTATCAGTCCACTAAACCACCAGCACTGGTTGTGATGCCATTCCAGGCAGCTGGCCATTATGTCCCTTATGTACCAGTTTAACTGGTTGCAAGATGATGGCAGCCATCTTGTTTCCTCAATGGCAGGCCAGTACAGGATGCTACTTGCCAATTGCTATTGCAAATTGCCGGTTGCTGAATACCGTAAAACCTGGCGTATAGGCAGCGGCATGTACGCGGATCTGATCGCTAGTGCGGCTTATAGGAGCGGCACAGAGTCAGGGTGCGGCTTTTACGAGAGTTTTTGCTCCCATAGTACAGTATAAAAGTCACCAGAATCAGATCGCTAGCGTGGCTTATAGGATCGGCCCAAAGTCGGGGTGCGGCTTGTACGGGAGTTAGGCTGATACGCTAGGTTTTACGTTATACGAATCTGGTGAAGTGCCGATTGGGCCTTCCCGCTATCCACATGGCTCGTATGGACGTCACCCCGGCAGAATGTGCACATTATTCTCTGGGCTATCGTAATCTCATAGTCTTAAAAGTCTTAAAGTCTTAGGTTTACGACAACCAAATTTTTCTTTGCGTTATCTTTAAGTGGCATTCTCACCGAGTTTCCCACTCACAATTCTAGTACTGTTCTAGTCTGCTATGTGGTAAGTGCGAGTGGCGAGAATGCCCCTGTAAGAACGCAAAGATAAACGATAATCTTTTGAGACCGGCGCTACTTCGAGACTCAGTTTAAAGTGTGTTTTCTCTGAATTTCAGTGCCATTCTACCTTGCGGAGAAGCCCTGTAAAGACCATCTTTGTTCCCCTGTAGCACTGAATATTTCGGTTGGCCTGTTGTGCTGTGGTTGGAATATAGAGCACTGGTATGACACCTAGTGGCAAGGCTGCAAACTGCATTGCCTCATAGCAGTTCTAGATTTTGTCAGGGGATGGTGCCAGTAGAGTATGTGATCTGTAATTGAGAAGGTATCTATGAGATGTTGGCTTTTTGCATGCTTGAAGTACAATAGCTGCATGGAACTTAGAAACTCAATTCCACATCAAATGACATGAGAACTAGACACAAATGAAGGAAAAAGAAATCCCCTCCCAACAGCCACACTCGCCTTACTATCTAGTACTGTCTTAAGACACCTTTTCTGTGAAACTCAGGCTACTATGTATTGAATTGGTACAGTGCAGGTTCAACTTGTGCATGTTAGTGCTCTATCAGTCCACTAAACCACCAGCACTGGTTGTGATGCCATTCCAGGCAGCTGGCCATTATGTCCCTTATGTACCAGTTTAACTGGTTGCAAGATGATGGCAGCCATCTTGTTTCCTCAATGGCAGGCCAGTACAGGATGCTACTTGCCAATTGCTATTGCAAATTGCCGGTTGCTGAATACCGTAAAACCTGGCGTATAGGCAGCGGCATGTACGCGGATCTGATCGCTAGTGCGGCTTATAGGAGCGGCACAGAGTCAGGGTGCGGCTTTTACGAGAGTTTTTGCTCCCATAGTACAGTATAAAAGTCACCAGAATCAGATCGCTAGCGTGGCTTATAGAATCGGCCCAAAGTCGGGGTGCGGCTTGTAAGGGAGTTAGGCTGATACGCTAGGTTTTACGTTATACGAATCTGGTGAAGTGCCGATTGGGCCTTCCCGCTATCCACATGGCTCGTATGGACGTCACCCCGGCAGAATGTGCACATTATTCTCTGGGCCATCGTAATCTCATAGTCTTAAAAGTCTTAAAGTCTTAGGTTTACGACAACCAAATTTTTCTTTGCATTATCTTTAAGTGGCATTCTCACCGAGCATTTCCCACTCACAATTCTAGTACTGTTCTAGTCTGCTATGTGGTAAGTGCGAGTGGCGAGAATGCCCCTGTAAGAACGCAAAGATAAACGATAATCTTTTGAGACCGGCGCTACTTCGAGACTCAGTTTAAAGTGTGTTTTCTCTGAATTTCAGTGCCATTCTACCTTGCGGAGAAGCCCTGTAAAGACCATCTTTGTTCCCCTGTAGCATTGAATATTTCGGTTGGCCTGTTGTGCTGTGTTTGCCTATCCCCACTCTTTCATGCTGCAGGGATGTGGTTGGCATATAGAGCACTGGTATGACACCTAGTGGCAAGGCTGCAAACTGCATTGCCTTATAGCAGTTCTAGATTTTGTCAGGAGATGGTGCCAGTAGAGTATGTGATCTGTAACTGAGAAGGTATCTATGAGATGTTGGCTTTTTGCATGCTTGAAGTACAATAGCTGCATGGAACTTAGAAACTCAATTCCACATCAAATGACATGAGAACTAGACACAAATGAAGGAAAAAGAAATCCCCTCCCAACAGCCACACTCGCCTTACTATCTAGTACTGTCTTAAGACACCTTTTCTGTGAAACTCAGGCTACTATGTATTGAATTGGTACAGTGCAGGTTCAACTTGTGCATGTTAGTGCTCTATCAGTCCACTAAACCACCAGCACTGGTTGTGATGCCATTCCAGGCAGCTGGCCATTATGTCCCTTATGTACCAGTTTAACTGGTTGCAAGATGATGGCAGCCATCTTGTTTCCTCAATGGCAGGCCAGTACAGGATGCTGCTTGCCAATTGCTATTGCAAATTGCCGGTTGCTGAATACCGTAAAACCTGGCGTATAGGCAGCGGCATGTACGCGGATCTGATCGCTAGTGCGGCTTATAGGAGCGGCACAGAGTCAGGGTGCGGCTTTTACGAGAGTTTTTGCTCCCATAGTACAGTATAAAAGTCACCAGAATCAGATCGCTAGCGTGGCTTATAGGATCGGCCCAAAGTCGGGGTGCGGCTTGTACGGGAGTTAGGCTGATACGCTAGGTTTTACGTTATACGAATCTGGTGAAGTGCCGATTGGGCCTTCCCGCTATCCACATGGCTGGTATGGACGTCACCCCGGCAGAATGTGCACATTATTCTCTGGGCTATTGTAATATCATAGTCTTAAAAGTCTCAAAGTCTTAGGTTTACGACAACCTAATTTTTCTTTGCGTTATCTTAAAGTGGCATTCTCACCGTGCATTTCCCACTCACAATTCTAGTACTGTTCTAGTCTGCTATGTGGTAAGTGCGAGTGGTGAGAATGCCCCTGTAAGAACGCAAAGATAAACGATAATCTTTTGAGACCGGCGCTACTTTGAGACTCAGTTTAAAGTGTGTTTTCTCTGAATTTCAGTGCCATTCTACCTTGCGGAGAAGCCCTGTAAAGACCATCTTTGTTCCTTTGTAGCACTGAATATTTCGGTTGGCCTGTTGTGCTGTGGTTGGAATATAGAGCACTGGTATGACACCTAGTGGCAAGGCTGCAAACTGCATTGCCTTATAGCAGTTCTAGATTTTGTCAGGCGATGGTGCCAGTAGAGTATGTGATCTGTAGTTGAGAAGGTATCTATGAGATGTTGGCTGTTTGCATGCTTGAAGTACAATAGCTGCATGGAACTTAGAAACTCAATTCCACATCAAATGACATGAGAACTAGACACAAATGAAGGAAAAAGAAATCCCCTCCCAACAGCCACACTCGCCTTACTATCTAGTACTGTCTTAAGACACCTTTTCTGTGAAACTCAGGCTACTATGTATTGAATTGGTACAGTGCAGGTTCAACTTGTGCATGTTAGTGCTCTATCAGTCCACTAAACCACCAGCACTGGTTGTGATGCCATTCCAGGCAGCTGGCCATTATGTCCCTTATGTACCAGTTTAACTGGTTGCAAGATGATGGCAGCCATCTTGTTTCCTCAATGGCAGGCCAGTACAGGATGCTACTTGCCAATTGCTATTGCAAATTGCCGTTTGCTGAATACCGGATCTGATCGCCACAGAGTCAGGGTGCGGCTTATACAAGAGTTTTTGCTCCCATAGTACAGTATAAAAGTCACGAGAATCAGATCGCTAGCGGGGCTTATAGGATCGGCCCAAACCCGGGGTGCGGCTTGTACGGGAGTTAGGCTGATACGCTAGGTTTTCTGTGAAACTCAGGCTACTATGTATTCGTACAGTGCAGGTTCAACTTGTGCAGGTGCATGTTAGTGCTCTATCAGTCCACTAGACCACCATCACACTTCTTAAGCAACTTGTAGTGTCTCTTGCACGCTGCCACTGTGTTGTATTAAGGACAGCAACTGATGTTGCACAGGTATCCTTAAGCACACTTACAGTGTCTCTTGCACACTGCCACTGTGTTCTATTAAGGACAGCGCCTGGTAGGTGATTCTGGCCAGGCCGGATGTCTTCCGAGACTCCGGGCCAAGGGCCAGTGTCCACCCAGGATGGCCTCCTGGTCTCTCAGTACCATCTCATCACGCCCGGTCAGCGGACGCCGGAGGCTGTGTCCGACAATGAAGGAGGGTACACGCTTGTCGCGGACCGGAAGGGAAGGAGGCGCAACTCATCCCTGACCCCATCACTCCAGGACGCGCAGCGATTCCCCGTGACGCAGGAGACACAGGAGACGGAGAAGACACCGGAGGCTCTGCCTGCCAAGCCGCACACCATCCCCGCCCCCGACTTCATCGCCGAGGTGGAGAAGAAGAATGGAGCCTCAGCTCCAAAAGGTGCAATGGGTAGCCCCAATGTGGAGCTGGTGTTTGTTACTTTAACCATTGAAATTGAGGTGGAGACGGAGAGGAAACGAGCTGAACGATGGACGACAGAGACCAAGACCCCCGAGGCAACTAAGGCGGTCTTGGAGGCGAGGAAACCTGAAGTGAGCAAGAAGGAGGTGACATCGAAACTGGCCTCGGCGGCAGCAGGTGCTCAGGTGTCCGGGGGAAATAAGGGGAGTGATAAGGGGAACAGCAATGTAGTAAGGGAGATAGTACAGATAAGGGATCCAGTAGAGAAGGAAGTAGAGCAAGATTCGGGCAAAGGGCGAGGCTTTTTCTCAAAAGCATCAAATTGGCTAAACAATCGGGCAGGGAAAGGGGAGGGCGAGAAGAAGGATGGGAAGGAGGGCGGAGGTGCAGGGGTGGGAGAGGGAGGAGGGTCAGGGAAAGGGAGAGGGGGAGTAACGGGACACGGGGAGGAGTCTATGGAGGTAGAGGAAAACAACCGGAAACGGAAAGCTGCATATTCCCATATTCCAGTGGCGGCAATGCCGTCGCCGCTGTCAGATAGAAAGAAGGCCAACCGGGCGAGTCGCGCCTGGCAGAGTACCAGTGCTACATAGGGTAGCCCCAGCCCAACTTTAAGATGACCGTAAAGGTAGCCACACTGCATCAATGTCCTTTTTCTCCAGGAGACTCACCTGGTTTCCGACGAGGGCATAGCGGACACCCTTGGGGCCCAGGCTTTTTGGAGTCATGGGAATAACTCCAGTCGGGGTGTAGGTATTTCGATTAGTAAGTCCCTCCAGTTTCAGATGGGTACATGGTACTCGGACGAAGCTGGAAGAGTCATTGCAGTAAATGTAAAAATATCAGACGTTCCGTTTAGTTTCATTAATGTTTATGCCCCAAATGATGCTTTAGACAGGAGAAGTTGAAGTTGAAGTTTAATATTTTTATTTGGCAGAAAAAATCATCTCACAGTATATTTATAATACAACAATTGAGCTTTTCCCGCTCAGCCAATTTAGTAATACGTTTTGAGGCATTGTTGCATCAAGGAAGAAATAAGGACAATACAATAATGTTGTGTGTTAAGAAGCACTGGACCATATATACCAGTATAATACAATAGATATTCCATTATTTGTCACAAAGTCTATACAAGTCTTTCATATGAATATCAGTTATGTCTCTCTCAATCCACCTGTACACTCTTCATGAACAGTTTCTTTGTAGGCTGATGTTGTTGACTCGGGATGAGTTCATCCCAGAGTTGAACTCCGCGGTATAGGGGGCACTTTGTGTAGATGTCCTTTTTTACTCTTTGTAGTTTTATTTAAACTTTCGCATTTCCTCTCAGGACTCTCGTTGGAACAATTACATTGTCTTAATTCCTGCTTGTTTCATATATTAGTCCTAGATGCTGTCTGTCTCTTCTGGGTTTGAGCATTTCCATTGAGTACAGCTGATGCAGGTCTTCCACTCAGCAAAATTATAATCAAATATTGCCTTACCCTGGTAAGTCTCATTTAATTTCACAATTTTACCTCGGACACCAGTCTAGTGGTTTCGAGGTTATACAGGAGACTTCAAAGTCATATCTATTAATTTTCTTCTAAATTAAATATTGAGAGAATATTTTGCTTTGTATTTTTCCCAGGTAATTCCCCAGAATCTATCCTGGTAAAAAATCAGTCAACGACTCATTTACTAAACCTCTAGAATTTATTTCCAACGATATAAATTCCACCAGGTACAATACAGTGATTTTCACAATTCAGTCTGACTTCTCACTTTTTATCAGTTTTGAATTTTCATTTCATTTCATTTCTGAGCCACTTTACTTTGATTTCTTTCTCTTCTTTGATTTTTCCTTTTCCTTGAGGGCCCCTCTCAAGATAGCCTCACCAAACAGTTTTGGATCCTGTTCGATGGGCTTATAATAGAAGCGGGCGAAGGAGGACGCGTTGCGCCATCCTGCCCGCTTCATGATCATATTGAGACAGACCTCCAGGGACTTGGCCTTGGAGGTGCTCGCCCCCTTGTGGAATGTGCCCTAAACTTCTGTGCCCTCCCGAATTTTGTCAAGTTAACCCCTGCCAGATCTAACACCCCCAAGGTCCAGTGGCTCAGAGTATCCCTCGATATTGGTCCATATGGGAATATGTAATTGATCTGGAGGTCGTTACACAACCGTAACGTTTTCTCTTTATTTCCGCAACGTGAGCAAAAGTGTTACACAACCAAATTCTCGTTACAGAAAATCCCCAAAAAAGTCTCGCAATGTCATAACGTGAAAAAAAGTGTTACACAATCAACTCTCCTTGCTAACGATAACCAATGTGGTATGCGATTCTCGTTAAGAAAGGGACATAAAACGACTTCACTCTGGAGCTGCCCCTGCATCGTAACGAGAGTTTGTTTTTCACCCATTTCTTCCTTTATAAGGGTGGAAACCAGTGTGAAACTGTATTATTTTGGCGGGAAACACTTCCTCCATTTCCAAAATGGCGATACAAAGAGACAGCTTGGGGCGCATAAAGCGCAAATGCAAAAAGAGGTCCAACCCTTTTCATGTATACCGCAAGGACGAGTTTGAGAGTCGTTACCGGCTTAGCAAGAGCATCGTAAAGCGTTTGGTAAACAAATACAAGCCCCACTCCTCCGTCAAAGGAACAAAACACGGAGGTGGGCTGTCACACATCAACAGGGTATGTATTATTGTTACTTCCCTTTTCCTAATGTACCTGTATCCTGTTTTTTTGTGTCATGTAACATGAAATTTTATTCTATTATGAGTTACACAGCCTACAGCATATATCTGGAAAAAACTCCCCCTCCCCCCTTCCTTCCTTCCACACCCCCCCCCCATCACTCCCCTCATCCCCCCTCCTCCCCCTTCCATTACCCCCAAAATAAAGGCACCCCATTTGTATCATCTAGCCAATATATTCAAACATATACCCCACTTTCCCTATATTATTTTTCCCCCCAAAGATATTATATTTCTATTAATTTCATTTATGACATAGACTAACATAAAAAAACTATTCTTTTTCAGTTCTGCCTGGCGTTGAGGTATTTTTCGACAGGGGCATCCTACTCGGTGGTTGCTGACACTCAGCATGTGTCACGGGCCCTGGTCAGCCGGTCGGTCCGGGACGTCAGCGATTATTTTTATCGACACAGAGACGAGTACATACGCTGGCCCAAAAGCACTGAGGAAAAAGTGACCAACGCCACCAAGTTCTACCGACACAAAAAACAGAAAACGCCACGTGTGATTGGCGTGGTGGACGGCACGCATGTCCCCATTGTCAAGCCAAGTGAAAACGAAAGCTGCTATGTGAACAAGAGCAGCTACCACTCTATCAACACTACGGTATGTCCTTTCATTTCTGCTATATCTCCTCCAACTTATAATGTTAATACACACCAGTCTGGTAAATTCCCTTTTTTATGTAACAGCAGGAATTTGAAAAAGTAGAAAGTAGGAAACCAAAAAATGTAACAAACAACCAACGAATGGTAACATGTAGAACGCACTAAAATATTTTAATTTCAATTATAACACGCTGCTTCATATGCTATACCGTGTGTCACAATAATGTATAACGATAAAACACTGTTTCATTCTCAGATGTACTGTGACTATGACAAACGTGTCATCGGTGTGGATGCGCGGTGGCCTGGAAGTGTGAATGACGCGTACGCGTTCCATGCCAGCCCAGTAGGAGATCAGTGCCAGAAAGGGCTGGAGGATGAGAATGGCCCTATGGGGAACTTTATTCTGCTGGCAGACTCAGGGTGAGCAACATATACTCTCTCCTATCCTTGCAAAATCACAACCACACTTTTACTTGTACTAAAGTCATAACAAGAATTTCCACTTTCTATCTAATTCTCAGCTGGGCATCAGTGCCAAATATGTAACATCTTATATGAAAGAATATGTCTTATATTTCCCAGGTACGCTTTGAAACCCAACTGTTTCACTCCTTTCCGGAAACCAAGGACGTCCTACCAAAGGAAGTTTAACGAATGGCATAAGAAAAACCGTGTGCGGATTGAGCAGGCCATAGGGTTGGTCAAGCAGAGATGGAGGTAATTTTTGCTTTACTGTTCTTTTGTCAACTAAATATTATTCTGTCAACACTATATGAACCTATATAAACCATTTAACTGTAACGAGATATTCCAGTACGTCACCTCTTAACAAACATCATATTGCATAACATAAACCTGTCTCATGTTTCATTTATTTTTGGGCGGACAACCCAGCACTGCATGATACAAACAATTGTTACACAGCGATAGAATGAGACATCATAACTTCAATTATATACAGTGCACTTGATAGAAAGATGGGTGTATATATTTTCAGATGCACAGATTCAGCAGCCGGCTACCTACATCATCATCCCAGCAGGGCTGCAAAGATTATAGTAACATGCTGCTGCCTCCACAACATAGCCATGGACCATGGCATCAAAATACGGTCGCATCCAAACGATCCTTGGCAACCTACTCGGACACCCCTCCCCCAACCACGTCAACGTACCCAGAGGGAGAGGAGCGACCGCATCAAGAAGGTCCGGGAGGCTTACGCTAAGAAGTACTTCCGTTAAAGAGATCCTGACGCCACTGCCACTACAAAGACACTCCTTTCTGTTCTTTACGATCCTTTTTTTCTTGCCTCACCCTGTTCCTCTCCCTCCTAGCCTCCCTTTCAGCCTTCCTCGCCCTTCTTTCCTCCGGCCCTTTTTTCTGGCTCTCCCCCTTGATTAAATCAACTCCGGCCTTCTTTTCGATTTTTTTCTCCTTCTTCAGTTGCCTCACCCGGTTCCTCTCCCTCTGTGCATCCCTGTCAATTTTACGCTGCCTCCTTTGCTCCATCTTTGTCATATCACCCCCCTCCTCCGTGAATATTACTTCCTCCCTTTTCACATTGTCCTCCTTTTTTGGCTCCATCTTCTCCTTGTTTTTCCTCTTGTCATCAAAATTGACCTTAGAGTCCTTCTTCACCCCTCCCCCCCCCTCCCTCCCTGCCCTTCCTCCTCTTTTTCAGCAGAAGAGCATCCTTTTTGTCTTGCTTCTGTTGCAACCTCTCCTCCCTCCTCTCCCTCTTCATTTCCTCTGCAGTGTCCCTTTTCCTCTGTCCCTTCTTCTGCCTAGCCACCCCTCTGGCATTCTTGTCTTTGTAGTTGGTAGGGACACCGGTACGGGGCATGTCGATAGCATTGTAGTCGGGCTTGGTGTCCCTGTCATATGTCCACAACAGCTTGATGTTCCTGCTGGATGGAGCAACGTTTATACCCCCTGCGTCAGTGGGTTCGATCCCGGGTATCCCTGTCAACACATAGTAAGAAAATGTCATAAGGGTCACATTACAGAGTGATACAAGTAGAATTCATGTGAACACAAAAGGGTGTATATACAGAGGTATGACAAGTGCGGCAAGTGTATAGTGTCAGGAGGAAATATTCACATGTACTAACCTTTGACAGTTTCTGAGCGCAGATAATCCAAGGCCTTGCCCTCCGTGTCTTTAATGTGGTACTTCTTGCTGACTCGGCCTCTGCCAGTCTGTGCTACCTGGAATCGCAGCTTGTTGTACTGTAACATAGTAAGATGCAGTAAGTCAGAAATGTGAAATCAAAGGTGTGAATAATGCATTTCTCGTTGTGTAACAAGAATGGTGGTACCACCCTACTCTACAGAAAGTGTACAAACGGAAAGCATGCTGTGAGATCTTTTTTTATATATGTGCTATAGGATAAGACATGGTCATTGGACATGTTGTATATATGTATATAGTTGTACATACCTTCCCTTTAACGCGCTGAGAGAAGCGTGCAGCCTTGTCTCTACACATCTTTATAGTCCTGTGTGTCCCCGCTACGTCATTCACGTAGGCTGTAAAATATGTTGAAGAAAAAGGTTCTCGTTGTTTCTTTCACAGGACATAAAAACTAGATCATTTTACTATGTTCTCTCTCGCCATCCATTTGCTTACCTACAACGTCCAGCCATCCCAGCCTTTTCACGTCTTTGCCACCACCTGGGCCCTGGAAGTTGAACTTTATTGCCTCCCTGTTTATGTTGATAGCGTTCATCAGGGCATCCACCTCCTCCTCCTCCCATCTACCTGTTTTTATGGGCATGTCATCCCTCATAGGTCCTGTCTCATTGTATATCATGTCCTCGTCCCCGCTGAGACTGGTGAGGCTGTTCCCATCTGTGGACATGTGGGTCTGGTTGAGGGTGTCGTCTGGTATAGTGTCGACCTCCGAACCCAAGTCCAAGTCCGCATCGAGCACTATCTGACCTCTTCTTCCCTGAAAAGGATGTGAAACTCATGTTATCTGAGAAAAGGAAAAAAGTGCCTTTAACAGGTTAAAAAGTAATTTTTCTTAGCTCCTCCCCACTCCCAACCCCATGACGTGATGAGTGATGCAACTAAATAAATTCTTCGTAACGATTTACCGGTACTGTAACGATAGAGCACAGATTCTCGTTAACGTTCAAGCTGACACGTAAACTCTCGTTACGGTTCACAGCTGAAAAGCGACCTTTTTGTTGTGTATTATTCCCTATACTACCTGATGTTAATCCCTGCATTAACCATGGTACATATAACAACAATGTTGCACTCACCTGTTGTCTGTGTTCACCCATGTTCGTTGATATTTGACAGCCACCCGTGTTTTCGTCTTCTACGAAAAGAGACTGTCGTGAGATGTGTGACGTCACAGACAGCTGGGTATATTGTGCTGCCCCCTACTGCTACTTGTTTGAACTAATAGTTTTTTTACGTTCTGTAGCGATTTACCGGTACTGTAACGATATTTCTTGATTTCTCTAACTTTGGCTCAATGTTTTTCGATATATGAGAAGAAAAGTATTTTGGGAATGGTTGTACTACCCATTCTGATCTGCGGCATAGAGTGTAGATTACTTTTATATTTTGTTTCAGACAAAATAGATAAGGGAAACAGGAATTGAGCTCAACATGAACTTTTTTTATTGGAATACCAACAGTATCCCTTTCTGAAAAACTGGTTACAATAAAACAAAAATAGACTATCTGTCTCTACAGTAAAAAAATAAATAAATAATCTCCTGTGGAATGGATAGCACCATTAACAACTTAAACTATGGGACTAGAAAAGACGCCCCGTATGAGCTTGATAAAATCGTTAATATAAATCTGTGATAAGGCCTAAACAAAAAGTTGAGTTCCGGTAACATTGCACAAAAAAAGGAGGGTCGGTAGGTCGTTCATTTATCTTTAGATTTTGTTTTTTGGAGAAAGGTAAATTTCAGTAGTATAAACACCAAAAATTTCCAAAGATTACCAAAGAGTTATAAAAATGTCTGCCCCTAAAACTGAGGGTCGGCCGGGATACCGGAACACAACTTTTTTTTCTCTCAGGCCTAATATCATGGAGATAAAGTTGCTACATGTCCTGTATATAAAATATGTATTGCTTATTGTCCTTAGCAAATCGTAATTTTTGATAAGATATGTAATATTAATGCACCACATGCATGTACTTGCTACATGTCCTGTCTATAAAATATGTATTGCTTATTGTCCTTAGCAAATCGTAATCTTTGATAAGATATGTAGTATTAATGCACCACTTGCATGTACTTTCTACATGAACTGTCAGTAAAATATGTAGTGCTTTCTGTCCTGAGCAAATCGTAATCTTGGATAAGTTATGTAACATTAATGCACCACTTGCATGTACTTGCTACATGAACTGTCAGTAAAATATGTAGTGCTTTCTGTCCTGAGCAAATCGTAATCTTGGATAAGTTATGTAATATTAATGCAGCACTTGCATCACGTTTCTACATGTCCTGTGAATCAATCATTTTTTGGAGGTGCCCTTCCTACGGCCGGAAGCACGCTTCCTACGGGCAGGGGCATTTTCTTTGGCCTCCTCTTTGGTGCTGTCCTGAGGCTGTTCACTTTCTGTCTTAATGGTTGACATCGAGTCCAAAATTTGGACTGCCTCCTCCTCTGTGACAGGCTGAATAGTTGCGACACTGAGATCCATGCCCTGTTCCGTTTCCAGCTGCTGCTGATCTTGGACCAGAAGCATCGAGCCGGGTGGCAGCACCCCCTCCTGCTCACCACTGGTCCCAACCACGGAGGTCACTGAAAAATATAAAACCACAAAGATTATTGCTATGTGCATACAACTAGACCGTAACGTGAGTTCGCCTTACATCATTACAACAGCTCAAAGCAGACTGATTCTCACGTGAGAACAGAAAAAGTGAGATCATAAATAGTGAGATCACCCAAAACATTCCTTGCTTGTTGTAGGTTTCATGTTATTTCTTCTTTACAACTGAGACAAGTGGTATGACACAGGTACTCACCGGGTATAGTGTTTCCCTGCAGCAACAGGTCGGCGTACGTTGGTGGTGTTGGCGTCTGACTGCAGCTTTCCTGCATGGCCGGTGCAGGGGCTGGATCCTTGCTTGGTGTCTGGGTGCTGCGGGTGCTGGTTTTTATGGCACCAGCCGTGAGGTAGGTAAGCGTTGCCATCACTGAGAAAACAAAATAGGATTGCTTTTCTGGATTGACTGATAGTTCAAAGAGACGGTGCAGCAAGTGCCAAAGAGATGTAGGTGAAAACTACAGGAAGGAGACTGATATATTACATAGTGTATGCTACAACAATAGAAACCACAGTTGCACAACCAGAGAGAAGCTGGCAAGAAGAGACAAAGTATAACGTGATCATTTTGTTTTCTCGTTACGTACCTTTCACTATGTTGAGCTGATTTTCAGTTGAGTTTTTCACTGCTTTCAAGATGTCAACACGGTCACTGACAATGCGTTCCTGCGTTGTCAACAGCCGTGCCCTCTCCTCCTGCATCACCTGGCGTAGCTGCCTCTCTTCCTTCAGGCGCTCCTTCCTCTCAACCTCCAGGTCTAACACCAGTGATTCCAGTTTAGCTAACCTCGCTTCCTGATCCTGTACTGGCTGCGTCGTAGTGTTTGTGGGGGTGGCGAACAAGGCTTTGCTCACACACCCTGAGCTGTGCTTGGAAGCACTGGGTGGTTTAGTGTTCACAAGTTTTGGGCTGGACTGGGTTAGGTCGATGTACGCTGTATCAAGACGGCTGTTTTCTAAAGCCGCCTGCATATCCGCTGTGTACTGATCTGCTTTTTTGACAGGCGACAGGTCCGGTAGGGGGTCAGGCCGCGCTAATTTCAGACGTTTACGTGGGGTGGCCCCTGGTTTGGTGTCACTTTTTGCTTTGGTGTCAGTTTTTGCTTTGGGGGGTGGGACGGGCTTGTATTCTTTGGGTACGTGGTGGATAACGGTGCCCTTATGACCGACTATTGTTTTCACATCCCGCCACTTCAAACAGAGGACTTCCTGGGGAGTAAGACCTGACACTTTGGCTTTCCTGTTCTCTTTCAGTTTACGTCTGTACCGGTTGTTCTGGGGAAGCACAACAAGAGGAGACATTAATTAGGCTGTCATGTCATACTCACGTTACACAGAGCAAACAAATCATGTCTGTCGTTAGGGAAACACTAGTTGTACAAGTTGTAGTACTCGTGGAAAGTACTGTGTTATTCTGTAGCCTTTAGTCAAGAATAATTGCTGTTTTTTTATCAGAACAAAACCTGAAGCTTAAGAACCAATATGTACCTTTTTGTTTGTTCTCGAGAACATATCATTTATTTGACGCCTTATGTCTGCGTATGTGCGTTCTATCCCATCCTCATTGCTATCGACACTGTTCACAGCATCTGGAAATAAATTGGAACTGACATGAGACAGGAGGAAGGGACAAAGGTATGACATTGGCATGTTACACGACATATCACAAGTTATCATGTAGTAAGGTGAGACAAGCATAGCTGAAAGGTATAACATTATACCGGTTATTGTGGCTCCCATAAGGAGGTGACGTCAAGTGAACATGTTTTGCTTTCATGTTGTATAATGAGAACAAAATAGCGTGAGCAGTGTCTACTGCATGAGATGAGACTCGTTACGTTTGATATTGATATCATAAGGAGCAACTGTACTCACCCACCACCACCTGCCAGGCCGCTGACTTCAATTCGGTACTCACTCCCTTGCGTTTGATTACCTCCTCGTTCTTAAGGCATGTCAGCCGTGTGTTCCTGCGGGGAGAACTTGGGCGCCCTCACGCGGACAGTCCCTTTAGTGGTTAACTTGGAAGGCGTATCCTCCGCGTCTTCATCCTCCTCACCCTCTCCCTGGCCCTCGTCCTGCTCTTCTACCTCCTCTGCTTCGGCATCACTGCCTTCCTCCTCCTCTTGTTCTGAGTACTCCTCCTCTTGACCCTCCCCTTCTGATTCGGGCTGTTCCTCTTGCTCTGTTTCCAGGTCAGTCTCGTCTTGGGTAGTTTGAGATTCAGAGTCCGACACACTGGACAGAGATTCAACCTGACTGGAGGCGGTGGTGGCATCGTCGACCTCACTGTCAAGCTCATCGCTGCTCCTGTCCCTTTTGATCTTACGTTTCACGCTGGCCGTCTGGAAGCAGGCAAATAAATAATGTTAATTCTTTGTTAGTGCATGCCGATTTATTTCACATGGGTGAGATGCAGTAATACAGCAGGAAGAGGGGAATATTTTTTCACTTTCTATTTAATTTGATAGAAAAGAAAAGATGGAAAACAACATGCCATTAACTCTGGGTCTGGGGGCTGCCCTGTGAATTCTCGGTTACGTATAAGGAGGAGGCGCAAGTCATCCACAGTCTCCTGTATTCCTTTGAATGTATGGGGGATATCGGCCTCATTCTACAAAAAAATCAATATAATCTGCATCAGTTGAAAAACGCCAGAGAAACATCCAAAAATTAGGGGGGGGGGGGTGTTCAGCACTGCATGTAAAGCATAGTCTAGTGGAGCAGAGGGATGGGAAACAGGCAGGGGGGGGGGTAGCGATACATTTTAAAAGGATATTAAAGTAAACGGCGAGGGATTTAGGCAGTAGAGGAGAGGTAGAACATAGATCGAAGTAAAAAGGGAACGTTAGAAGAGAATAACATGGTGTTTGTTGTGTTGCTCCCTCACTGTGCAGTAGCAGACAGTACTATTTGACGCCGAATCGACAAAATCCCCCGTTATCGCCCACCGGCCGAATTTTGTGACATGATTTTATGGTGCATTCTGGCATTGTCAAGCTCTGTCTTTCTCTCAGAAGTTGCACGGAACAGTAATAAAGCATATTGCGTGGTGCTGTTAAGTGGTACTCACCTTCTTCTTCGGTTGTGGCATTTTGAAACAGGTTTTGACGCTGTACGACGATCCCGCTGCTTCTGCTGCTGATGTGGACCGGAAGTGACGTTGTGGCACAACTAGGTCAAATTACGCTGGATCCCGGGGAATTTTTGTCGCTATGAACGTTCACGCTATGTTCTGGGCCAAAGTATCGTTAAGGCCGCAACGTGTGTCGTTAAGAAACAGAGTAAGGGGTTGTGTAACGGGGGGGTTGCCTCTCTCGTTATGACTTACGTTATTTTTGCCATTTTTTAATGTGAATGTGATGCACCTTCACGTAACGGTTGTGTAACGACCTCCAGGAGTTGCGAGTTTTTGCTGACAACCGGGTCCTTTGACCGTAACTTCTTTGTCTTCTTGACATACATCTGTATCGCGCAGACTACATATACATCATAGTCATCTTCGGACGAATGTGCAGTTATCAGATCCATGGCCTCACCAGCCCTGTTGTGTTTCAGAAGTGTGTTCATGTAGAATGTCACTTCCTTCAATAACCCGTGTGCGAGAAGAGGGCGCCGCAGGGGGCCGGCTCTGATAACGGCCGTTGCTAGGGTACTGGCGGTTGCTACTGCTGCCAAGCTTTCCCCCTGCGCCATCTTGATTCCTTGCTTTAGCTATGTATGGGTCCATGTTTACATTTTGTTTTGGTCAGAATTCTTCTGTAAATTGATTCCCTGCATTTGATAAAATGGTTACACTGTAAAGAGATGATCATGTCACCTCACCTGTCGGGTTTTGGAAGGTTTTATAGTTTTGTAGGGGCTAGGGTTATACGGGTTTGTTATATGACGAGTGCTGTTGGATGCTGTGTTGCGAACTCAGTCCGAACCCTTCAGTCCGACGGTAGGTGGCGACACCTACCCCGGGCTTGGGGTATGGACAGAGGTCGCTATAGGCTTCCGGTCTGCGTGTGCGCGCGCAGGCTGGCTGCCTATATATACCCAGCATCTGACGGTACTCGTCGGTTACTCTGAGCCACGCTGGTGAGGAGACCCCGTGATCATTACAGCTGACTAGCCTACTGACCTGTTCCGAACTCTATAGGGAGTTCGCACACATAGAAACTGCTTGTCTAGGTTATCTGAATAAACCTGATTTGCAACCTGTAACACTTGATCCGAACTGTATTGACTTTGTTCTTTAATTGATACTCTACCAATATCATAGAGATACAAAGTATCGTTTATTACACTGGTGCCGTGACCAGTTCTGAGTGAAACGCAGGTTAGCCTGTGCAGTAGCACAGACCTCGCGCTCTGGACGGAGCAGCGAGGTCTCCCGATGAGGCGCCAGCCTTATCACCGGAGGGGTTATGTGCCGCCGATGAGGCAGATACCCCCAGGAGTGCGAATGTTCCATCCGGAACAGGCGCATCAATGGGATCCGGAGGTCCCGAAGTAATGAGTCGCTCATTAGAGGAAATGAGCCTGTCAATGGCCAGGGTACAGGAACGTGTGCAGATGGCTCAAATGGAGTTGTTGTCCATTCAGAAACAGTCGAATGAATGGAAAAACAGTCTGATTGCATTGGAAGGTGCAGTCACACACAGAGCTTCCAAAATCAAGGAAAAAGATGCAAGGCTGTCGACCTTGTTAGAGGAGAACGAAAAGCTGGTGCAATCCCTTAGCATGGTCCGCTTGGAGTTCGATCAGAAACAAGCTGATCTGCAGGGAATCCGTTCCGAATTTGCCCAGGCAAACACGGATCTGAACCAGATTTGCGCAGCCCGAGATGCCGTAATCCATGAAGCAGAAGGGGCCCGATCAGAACTGGTTCGGGACACGGAAGACCTACATGAGGTTCGCCGAAGCCTGGTGACAGAGTGCGACATTCTGAAGGCAAAAAGAAGTGCTTTGCAGCAGTTTTTATCAGAGACTCGGGATAGTATGCAGGACAGCAGTACCTCATACGCTTCCGCTGATAATGGCAGTCCGAAAGGTCCTCATTACATGAGTTTTACGGACACCCCGAATCTGCCTATGGGACGTGGGGTAACCATAGAAGCTGCCTTGTCTACTTCAACGCCAGGACGACCACTACACGTGGGCCGGGCAAGAGGTAGAGGTAGGGCGAGTGATTACTCACCAAGGGTGGGTATCAGTGGTATCCGTCCGATTCCGAAGCAGGTCTTTTCAGCTCCGACAGGTGTAAACCCGGCGGGTAGGGGAAGGTCGTTGTCGGAGTTGGTCCGGAGTCCACAATCTCAGTTGAAACTGGTTGAGCAACAACTGGATTCGGAACGCTTGAAGAAAGCAGCCGAACAAGAGAAGGCGGCCAAGACCGACCTGACTCCCTCGAGTTTGTCGCAATGGCGAGAATGCCAAGCGAACATACTGTTCCATGAACAGAAAAACTTGGAATTGGAAAGGCGAGATGTGTATCGCAAACAGCAGGCTGCTCTTGAACAGCAGCAGAAACGCATGAGGGAAAATGCAGCCCTAGCCGAAAAATTAGCGAAGCAGGAGGCGGCTGTTCTGAGAGCTCGAAAGGAAGGGCTCCGAGCGGCCGGTGAAGCTGCGAAAGCTAAACTGGCGAAGGCTCAGCAAGAGGAGGAGGCTGAGAAACAGGCCAAGGAATTGGAAAAAGAGAAGTCGGAGCATCAGCGATTGCTTGCTCTGGCCCAGCAGTGTCAGTACATGACCGATCAGGAGAAAAATTGGTGGTTCAGTCAAGGTGTGGACCCCACTACAGATTTGGTGTCGTATGGTACCTACCAGACCTATCTGGAGAGACAGAACAGCTTGCCGGCCATGGGCGCTACTCCGGGGGCGACTCCTGGCACAAAGAGTCCTAGGAGGGCTCCGAGAAGAACAATTCTGAGTACAGAATTGCAAGAATTGTACGATACGAACCCCGCAATTGCTGGGATCGGATTGCACAATGTGGGTACGGAGAAGGACGCGTCGGCTTCCATTTCTAAATGCCTGGCGATAACCTCTAAAATTAGGGGGTCGTCCAACGCTGCTAGACGTATAGCTAGCGAGCCTTTTCCCTACTGGCAGAAAAACTCTTGGGAAGACTGGTTGGGAGCCACCGTTGAGGATATCAACCTCAGTGGGTGGGATCAACAAGATGCAATCCCGTACGTCCGTAAGGGATTGCGCCTGGGAGATGGCCTGATGGCAGTTGAGCAGTGGAAAGATGAATGCGGACCCCGCGGCACTTTCAAACAGCTCGTGGAGATCGGAACTATCCTGTACGGAGACTCCGCTCGGATTGATCCGATGGTCGCTTTTAAGAAGCGAGTGCAAGGCAAGAACGAAGCTCCGAGGGTTTTCGGACTTGCACTGATGAGACTCCTGAAGAAGGTACATCCAGCTTCAGGAATCCATGATGCCTTATTCTCTAAGGAATTGTTCTCTCAGTTCGTCGCCGGACTGAGAGATCCAGAAATACAACAAACGGTGTATGATACGTGGAGAGCAGATACGTCATTAGATGACCTTTTTAAGGCCATCGACATACATGCTCTCAAAAAGTCACTGTTGGGGGACCGGATGCCTACCCGGGCCTCGGCCATTATAGAATGTTCTCCGGAGCAGTCTGATGGTTCGGGCAGTGAGGAAGAGGGGGCGATAGCTTCGGCGGCTCAGTTTAAGAGGTTCTAAACCGCCGTGGAAGAATAAGAAGCCGGAAGGGGGTGGAAACCCCCCTCCGAAGAAGGAATCATCGGATCCAAAAGCTCCGATGATGGACGCAGCGTTTTTCACAGCGCTGTTTGAGAAGATGACGACTTCCATTCAGGGGGCTACACAGCCTAACAGAAGGAAGATCAATCGGAGGACCGCCAAGTGCTATAGGTGCCTGGAGATCGGTCACTTTGCTGCGGAGTGTACGGCTCCGAGTCCGAAAGTTCCCGGAAAGGAGGGAAACTAGAGGGGGTAGTCCGAGAAGGCGAGCGGACGACCCCTGGAGATGAAGTATGCCAACATACCAGAGAGGTAGAGCCTAGTGAAATTCCGAAGGCAGGAAGGGGATCAGGGGTGGCTTCAAGCTTGAGGGGCTCGGATGCCGGCCTGGTTGACATTCCAGTCCAACAGTTGCCCGGCAATGAGGCAGGGAGGCCCATTACGGATAGGAACGAGGAAGTTGCGGCTGTCACAGAGACCGTGTGGGTAGGGAGTACCCAGCTTTCCCCGAATCATCCATGTTTCGACCATTTGAAGAAACATGGCCTTGATTTGGCTGCTCCGAAGGATTTTAAACGCTTCACTGTAAACCCGTCTCCGCTGGGGGGGAGGCGGTGGTATGTGTCTGTTACTGTGGCCGGTAGAGCGGGCGAATTTTTAGTAGATACGGGAGCTAGCCACTCCTTTATCTCCTCAAACTTCTATGCTCTTATGCCGGACAGTCGTGATAACTTCAAAACGAGGGTAAACGCCTGTTCGGCCGACGGGTCGAGTATGCAGACGTATGGGCGCGCGTTCATACCGCTCCGAATTGGGGGGAAGGAGTATGTGGCTTCTCCCACCATTGCGGATATTGCAGACGACGGTATACTGGGGTTGGATTTTTCGGCGTTGTATGACGCAGTCCTGAATCCTGGTACAGGGGTACTCCGAATAGAGCACCCGTACCGTGCGGTAGAGCAATGTGTGCTCCGACAAGTGTCAACAGTGGCAACGGTGGTCCAAACTGTAAAGATTCCTCCCGGACAGACGTGTGACGTGCTGGTCCGAAGCAAGGGGCTTAGGAGAGAGGAAGAGGCAGTTGTGGAGCCGGATGTGGCCATGTTGGGTAGCATCGGTTTGACAGGCATGGACACCCTGGTGGGTGATGGTGCTTGGACCCTAGTGCCGGTTTCTAACCCCGGGTTGGAACCGAAGTATCTAAAGAAAGATACAGTACTGGGGAAGGTGTTCACCAGTGAGGCAGTGATGCCTGCTGGGCAGGTGAGCATGAAGGGTGACCCTTCTCCGACCGCTTTGAGCGCGGGACTCGAGAAAATGATCTCCGAAACGGATCTGACGGATCTCGACTCCCTTAGGAGGCTGGTAGTGAAGTATCAGGATGCATGGCAGGTGGAGGGGGAGCCTTTAGGCCGAACCGACAAAGTGTTGCATTCTATCAATACGGGAGATGCACAGCCGTTCAAAATGCCTTACCGACGCTTGCCGTTGGGTAAGAAAGGAGTTGTTGAGGAACAAGTGAAGACCATGCTGGAACAGAAGGTGATCGTGCCTAGCACTAGCCCCTGGTCCAGTCCGGTCCAGATGGTTACTAAAAAGGATGGGTCTATCCGATTTTGTATCGATTATAGGCGCCTGAATGGGGTAACCAAGAAAAATGCGTATCCTCTCCCCCGGATTGATGAGACCCTGGACTCTTTGGGTGGGAACCAATGGTTCTGCACCCTTGATTTGCAGTCCGGATATTGGCAGATCGGGATGAAGGAGGAGGATAAAGAGAAAACGGCTTTTACAAGTCACATTGGACTGTATCAGTTTGAGCTGATGCCCTTCGGGTTGTGCAACGCCCCGGCCACTTTTGAGGCTATGATGGAAACTCTGTTGAGTGATCTGTTGTGGCGCAAATGCTTGGTATACTTGGATGATGTCATTGTTTTCGGCAAGACGTTTGAAGAGTGTGCGTTGAACCTCGGAGAGGCATTGGAGCGAATTCGGTCCAATGGCTTGACATTAAAGCCGAAGAAATGTGAACTTTTTCGGAAGTCCATGGTCTATTTGGGCCAGATCATCTCCACCGAGGGTGTGCAGGCTGATCCGGCTAAATTGGAGACTGTGGAAACTTGGGAAGTTCCAAAAGGACCAAAGGATATCAGATCCCAGATCCTTTTTAGGGTTCTGTTCCTATTACAGGGACTTTATCCCCGGATTCTCCAGGGTGTCTCAGCCATTGCAACGGTTGAGCCATTGGACTCCGGGGAGGAAAAAAGAACCCTTCCCATGGGGGATGGAGCAGAATGAAGCCTTCAAAGAGATTAAGGCATTGTTCCGAACCACCCCGGTGCTGAGATACCCTACGGAGAAGGGGCATTTCATCCTTGACACTGATGCGAGCAATGAGAGCATCGGGGCCGCATTGTCCCAAATCCAGGACGGAGTAGAGGTCCCGCTGGCGTTCGCTAGTAACAGTATGAACAAGGCACAGAGAAATTATTGTACTACCAAGCGAGAGCTGCTCGCAGTAGTGGTGTACACGAAGAAGTTTCGGCACTTCTTATATGGAGGGAATTTCACACTCCGTACTGATCATTCGGCCTTGAGGTGGCTCCTTAATTTTAAGGACGCCGAGGGAATGATTGGTCGGTGGTTGAATCACCTCAGCGAGTTCGGACTGGAGAACTCTCATATCCAGCACCGAGCGGGCACGAAGCATATTAATGCTGACTGTCTGAGTAGACGTCCGGTACGCCGTTGTGTGCGTCCGGAGTGTGGGGATTGTGGTGCTCACAATGCTGTGGTAGCGAGTGTGCGTTTGCCTTATGATGGGTTGTTGCAAAACCTGTTGGATTGGTCCACCGACACTATAAGGACGTACCAGATGGCCGATCCTACCATAGCACGACTGAGGGAGCTTGTCCCTACTGGGGTCTGTCCAGTGAGACCCGAAATATCACTGGAAAACCGTGAAATGCGACGTTTCCTGGCTCAGTTCCACGAACTGGAGGTTCGGGATTCGTTGTTGTGCAGGTGGAAGACTTGTCCCGGGAAGCGGAGGGTATTACAAATGGTGATCCCTGCTGCTATGAGGAAAGACATCCTGTACTACTGCCACGGCCATTCCACTAGTGGGCATTTCGGAAAGAAACGCTCTTTGGAACGGCTGAGTAGGAGATATTACTGGCCCGGCATGTCAGGCGACCTTTTAAGGTGGATCGAGACATGTCCAGCCTGTTGTTTAGGCAAACCTGGTCCTGGACTAGGGAAATTGCCACTGCAACAAGAGCTATTCGGGGTGAGGTTTGCTCGAATAGCCGTGGATATTATCAGTGGAGTGAAACCCACTCCGAAAGGTAATACGTGTATGATGGTGGTCTCGGACTACTATACGAAATACACCCGAGTGTACCCACTCGAGGATCATACTGCTGCTACTTGTGCGGAAGCATTGGTAAAGGGGTGGATCCTCCATCTGGGGGCTCCCTTGATGTTACATAGCGATCAAGGGAGAGAATTTGAGTCCAAACTATGGACTGCTATGTGCCATCAGTTGGCTATATGCAAAACTCGGACCAATCCGTACCGACCACAGTCCGACGGGCAGGTGGAGCGGTTCAATCGGACCTTGATCCAGGTTTTAAAGCCATTAGTGAACTCCCATATGGATGATTGGGATGATCAGTGCGAATTTGTGGTTCATGCGTATAATAATACGGTCCACACTTCGACGAATTGCACTCCGAACCTCCTGGTGTTCGGAGAGGAGTTGATCATGCCGGCGGATTTAGTATTCGGAGTGGTAGGGATCAGTCCGGAAGCACCATGTACAGTGCTGTTTGTGGAATCTCTACGAGAGAGGTTCAAATTTGCCTACGAAACAGTGAGGGCTCATTTGCTCAAAGCTGCTAATTGGCAGAAGGTGGGTTATGACACCGCTCTGCAACGTCAAACTGGCGAATAACTGGGATGGACCACATACCGTGGTTAAATGTATCAGTCAAACGACTGTGTTGATTCAGTCCGAAGCAGGGCGCATCCGGACGAGCCATGTGGCTCGGTTGCGTGCTTGGGCTGGAAGGGAGCTCACCCCGGAAACGGAGGTGGAGAAGGAAAATTCGGAGGCTAAATTTGTACCTTTGGAAGGGGTGTCAGTGGATCCCCCTAAAAAGGTGGTACGAAAGAAGCTCCGAAAGACCGTGAAAAAGAAAGTCTCGGCAGGCGAAGGAAGAAGGGCACGGAAAACTAAAATCAAGGCTGGAGTTTTAGTTAAGAACGAGTGTCCTTCGGCCAGGTTACGAGAGGCGGGCGGTAAACCCGTTCGGCGAAGCCCAAGGCTGGTGGCTAGAGGGGCGGTAACCTAGCTTGTTTACACAACGAGTGTGGTGTCCTGTGTTGTTCTATATGTTATATGTATGTTACCGACAGGGGCGCTCAGAGTCAATAGAAAAGAATGTAAGAGTGCTCCCCGAGGGTGGTGGACGGATAATCCGGTGGGGTAATCTTCGATTTCCCATAAATATCCACTAATACTCCTGATGAGCTCTTTATTCGTAGTATATTTTGACTTTTGTGAGCCGCCTACGTAGCAGTGTGATCCCTCGAGCCCGAGCTGCGGGCGGGAAAGGTCGTGACCTGATTAAACGGTAATTGGGTCACACCGGGTAACGGGATCGCGTCTAATCACGCGAGACGCTGCGCATGCGCTTTGTTTTAAAAACAAAAGCGAGGGAACCGCCATATTGATTTTGGGCTCGCCCCAGTCAATCGTGGTGTTGGTCGGCAGCGGTGAAGTTGGTGATTTGGACGGTTAGAAGAGGAGAAAAGTCAGTAAAAGAGTTGTGAGCAGTGAGTACTCTTTCCTGGTTCGTCTGAGACAAAGAGGGAGGCGGGGAACTAGTGGTTTCCCCGTCAAACTCCCGTCGAAAGACACTGTCGAAGTGAGGATGGCCGAGCAACAGCTCCGTCACTCCGAACTCACCGGACACTCCGAGGTGGCATCCGCCACCGAGGAGCCTATGGATGCTCAGAACCCGAGTGGTGATGAGTTGAGCGAGACGCTGGCGGAACTACGTGTGGATCCGGCCGTGTCTCCGATCCGGAAGTCTCCGTCGCCCGACGGCAGCGAGGACTCCGGAATGTTGCGGGGAATCGCCTACACCGAAGTAGTGCCGGATCCCTCCGAGACTACTGTACGTCCCTCCCGGATGTGCAGTCTGAGTATATCACCGAGCCTCCAGAAGTCAGTTTCCCGTAAACTGTCTATGGGGAGTGGTAGTGATTCAGACACTTCACGTCCGAGGACGCGCGGTGGTAAGGGTGCTACCCGAGATCGGTCCAGGTCGTCCGATACTAAGGCTAGCACAAAGGCTACCAAACACACGGGTGTTGGGAAGAAGCCACCAGGAAAGGACGAGCCTAAAAAGCCCGATCCGAAGAAGGGTAGTACTGCGAGTACTAAGAAACCGGATTCTAAGGCTGCCACTGCAACGGCATCCAAGGATCCGAAGACGGTCGATCCCAAGGCTCCTACTACAAAGGTGCCGAAGGATCAGAAGAAAGCTGATCCGAAGCCCGCCGCTAAGGACCAGCCGAGGAAGGGGCAGACGTCCGGCAGCACTCAATCGATCCCTAGCAAGGTGAAGGATAGCGGGAAACCTCAGCTGATCCGGCTCCAACCATCGATGTGTTGTCCTTCTCGCGAGGGTTGGACAACAGCTCGGCAGTAGCTGCTACAGCCGCTGCGATGGCTGGTAAGACCGGACATGGGGGAGGTCGTCCTAAAACGACAGTTCCTCCCAAGGAACCTCGGACCGAGGAGACTATGGATACTTCATCCGCAGCCCATACGGTCAAGGTCGTGCAGGAGGTGCTGTCTAACATCACCTTCAAGCTCCCGGCTCCACTGGAGCCGCGACAAGAGGTACCCGTTCGGGTGGAGTTACCTCCTCAGAGAGAGGTACCCGTCCGAGTGGATACTCCTCTACAGCCTACCGAGCCTACTCTGGAACCATCCAACATGGATATTTCGGAGGAAGCCGGAAAACTGAACCAAGCTGCGGGCGGTGGTTCATCCGGATCGGGGGTGCACATCCTCGCTCCATACCAGCATGATGCATGGGAAAAGGAGGACGCCGACGTCCCACCCCTGCTCAGAGGTGCCATCATCGAGCAGATGAGCAAAACAGAGGTCAGGTCCTTTGACTTGGTACAAATGCGAACCTTCCGGGGGCTGGACAGTCTGTCTGCCAAGTTCCCGGCCTGGTTCCCGGATCGCTTAACGGCGGCCATGAACGGCCTCAGCAACACGGCTGCTACAGCTCGCTTAGTTGCTGAGACAGAGGGACGTCCAGAAATTATCGCGGCCTTGGAATACGATATGCAAACTGCATCGGAGTTCCAAGTCGTGCATAACAGGAGGGAGAAGAATCGGCGCCTGACGCCAGCAATGAAGCTGGCTCGGAGTGTGGAACAGAAGACTAAAGAGTCAATTCTGGATGCTACTCTGGAGGATGAAATCATCCAACAGACCTCGGCCGCGGCTAGGAGTGCAGATACTAGTCGCCAGGAGAAGGCCAACCGTAGGCACCTATACCTACGGGAGACCATCAAAGTAACCTCTCTGAAGGCGGGTCGATCCGAGGATGAGGTGGAAGCTGTTCTGAAGGGATTGGATGAAAATACAATCCCGGACGACGAGCTTCAGATACTGGTCCGGACAGCACTCCGAGCCAATGCCGCAAGTGGGTTTAAGTACTTTAAACCAATGTGTGTGAACGACTGCGTCAAGGATAAGCGGTCCTCACACCATCCGGAGGAGGTGGGTCCTGACGGTCTCTCCGACGATGAGGAGTGGATTAAGACTGATCCCCTCGACAAGTCGGTACAGCTGTACCACTTTGAGTTATTGGAGAAGGTCCGAACTGGTAGTACCAAATACCATTCGCCTCTCCAGAAAACAAAATTGGCATGGGCAATGGCTAGATGGCATCCATTTAGCAAGTGCCCTTTTGAGCCTTGTCTGAATGTTGACGAGACACTGGAAGCGCCCCGAACTTGGCCTACCAAGGTCCGGTACGCGAGGCATATCACCCGCTATCACCTACGTCATTACATGCGGTATGACTGCTTGAGTGTGGGTGCGAGAGGAAGAAAGGGTTGTCCCGAGGGTGGCCTGTTCTACACTAGAGCAGACATCATCAGACATCTTGCTAAGCAGCACGGCTTGGCTCTGGAGACAGCGGCGGAACGCATCCAGACCGCCCATGCAGAGGTCTACTCCCATTTCGGGGTAGTAGGCAAAAATGAGAACCTCGAGGTGGATTTTGGCACTAACGAGAAGGGAAAGGTCCGGGTTTTCTACAAGGTAAACCTGGACGGCAACTACATCCGGATTCCGGAAGGTGAGCTCTTCGATGAATTCGAGGAGTACCAGAAACGTACCAGTACGAGAAAGGTGCGGCGCGCTCAGAAGAGACCTAACGGGTCCTCGGAGCAGGCCGATCCTAAAAGGCCAAAAACGGATGAGAGGAAATCCGTTATGGAGAAGGCGGATCCGGGCTATAAAGGGCCGGCATTCACTTCTCACACGACGGACTGGAAGACGGGTCCCCAGGGCAGGCCACCTCGGTCTGTTCCGGAGGATCCGAACTCCAGCACGGTGGGATCCTTCGCGGACGAGTTCCCCGAAAATGATCTGGTTCCGGGAGAGGAGTCGCAGACTCTCACTCAGACCGGAAAGACGAAGGCTACAGTGAAGAAAAAGCTGAAGCCGACTCAGACCCCGGATCTCCCACCTGAGACTCCGGAAGAGGGGCGTTTAGTCTTGCGACTAAGGGGCCCTCCTTCGTTCCCTCCCGCCGACTTCACTTCATATGAAACCGGACAGGAGGCCTTCGACCAATGGCAGGACAACTTTCACCGGTTGCTTGCTGGCCTGAGTCAGGAGGTGGCGATGTTGTCCCTTAATACGGTACACCATCTCCATCAGAGGGAAGTCGCTACCCAGAAGGCAGCGGCCGCGGAGTCTGTACAGGAAGAGCGTGAGAATGCTCGGACTGAACGAGTTGCTGCTAAAACCGAAAGGAAGAAGCAGAAGTTGGCAGTTAAGAACGCCGAGGAGAAGCTGGACCACGAACGTCGTCGGTTCAGAGACTGCTTCGCGCATGAAATGCACGAGTGGGATGGGACTCGGGCTCAAATCGAGCTCTGGCTCCAGGAGCTGACTCTGGCGGAAGCTGCGTCGGACTCTGATGATGAGGAGGCGCCGGCTAAGCCCGGTACCAAAGACGATTCGGACTCCGGATAGGATTATCCTATGCTAGGATCCGATTAGGAGAGGGGGGGGTATTCGAAGTATACCACCCCTACAAGCAAAACACCCTTGGATAGGGTGTAGGAGTGTCCGGACAGAGAGACGCGGCAGGCTGGCTACGCAAGGATCCAGTCTGCCAGGTAGCACTGACAGAGGAGGACGAGGAGATCCGGAGAGAGAGCTGAACTCGGGACCGGAGCACGATACCAACATGGATCCGATACGTGATGTGTTTTTTTTTTTGATAAGACTGTGGATATCAGGACCAAGTGCTCCGAGTTATAAGTCCGAAGATCGCCTGGAGGCAGGACTATTTTTTTTTGTATTATTGCCTTAAGCTCCCGAGCATGAGCTATGAACTTTCTCGTTCCGGTGAGTAGGAGCTGAACGAAGTAGGTTCTGAAAGCCGGGCGGAATGATACACCATCAACAGAAGATCCGGATCCTCGTTACAAGACCACGTATGATGTCTTTTATAATAATACTTTCATATGTACCTATTTCTTAAAACCTTAAGAAAAGTGATATTGTTTATCACTTATAGTATTATTCATTACGAGTGTAATTAGCTCGGGGTCCTGGAGGGACGAAATTTTTTACTGTGATATTGTACTTTTTCAAGTGTTTGTATACTATATGTATAGGTTAACTCCATCTATCCTAGGGAATGGGGCGTAATGGTTATTACGGTCTATATATATAGAAATGTGTGTAATTAATACCTTATTGTGTTCAACAGAATACGTCATATTGTTTGTAAGGTATAACTCTAATAAACCCCTAAGGTGGTATTTATAAGATAATGCCAGTCCGAAGTGTTTTCGGACTTTAACCTTAATTATTTACCTCCCGGTTATTATCTGGTAGGGGGTAGTGTAGGGGCTAGGGTTATACGGGTTTGTTATATGACGAGTGCTGTTGGATGCTGTGTTGCGAACTCAGTCCGAACCCTTCAGTCCGACGGTAGGTGGCGACACCTACCCCGGGCTTGGGGTATGGACAGAGGTCGCTATAGGCTTCCGGTCTGCGTGTGCGCGCGCAGGCTGGCTGCCTATATATACCCAGCATCTGACGGTACTCGTCGGTTACTCTGAGCCACGCTGGTGAGGAGACCCCGTGATCATTACGGCTGACTAGCCTACTGACCCGTTCCGAACTCTATAGGGAGTTCGCACACATAGATACTGCTTGTCTAGGTTATCTGAATAAACCTGATTTGCAACCTGTAACACTTGATCCGAACTGTGTTGACTTTGTTCTTTAATTGATACTCTACCAATATCATAGAGATACAAAGTATCGTTTATTACAGTTTTAATAATCATATTACAGAAGATACAAATATCCACCCACAGGGGTCAAGGGCTCAGCTGGGAGACTCACCGGACACTGGTGTGGGTACAGCCCGTCAACAGGGTCGCTGGAGTGAGTGGACGCGAGCTTGCCCGCAGCACCCCGCGGGTCACCATGGTAACTCATGTAGGTCAGCGTACTCGCACATAGGTTATTCTATGATTGCTCCTTCTAAGGAGAGATTGAGAACAGTTTGGCCCCTCTGGGCTGTAACCAGAAGTAGCAAAACTGTGACCTTGTATGACAACAATTTGAGTGGTAGGTTTGCATTGTCTCCCCACTCTTGAAACAACTCAAGTACGTCAGTGATGTCCCAGAAACCAGCGTACCTCTTGGTTGACGGGTCTTTTACGCTGGCTCCTCGACACACTAAAGTAACCTCTTGGATAGAACCAAACGTCTTACCATTAGTCTTGGGTATTAAGGCCGACAGAGCCGACCTAGCATAGTTCACCGCGGAATACTTAAGTCCCTTATTGACAAACTCGGTCAGAAACATACAACCTTGTTGAACTGTGGCGTTCATGATAGAGATCTTATTACGGATACAAAAGAACGCCCATTTTCGCAGATACACTGTATATTGCTTCTTGTTTGAGGAATGGAAAGATAACATAATTAACTCAACAATGTCTTTCGAATAACCTTCTTTCAAGAGTCTTTGTGCAATAAATGGCATACCCCCTAGAGGAGTAGGTCTACCTACAGTCTGCACGCTATGAGTGGGCAGCGACACATGGTCTCGGCGTTCCTTGGCGACCCGTGTTGCAGTAGGTTTCTGCCTCCTTTCCTGAAAAACAGTCTCTTTCCGGGCAGATTGAGCAGTCAGGAGTACCAGGGTTGGCCCGGCCAATGCTGGACTAGGAGGATCCCTCTGGTGTTCGACTGCAGCGCCTTCTGGAGGACCTTCCCAACGAGACTGAAAGGTGGGAAGATGAAGAAATCATGATCAGTCCATGGGAATGAGAAGGCATCATGTCTCCAGGCCCCTAGTTCAGGGGTCCATGAGACACACAGTTCAAGTTTATGGTTGAGCCTAGACGCTAACAAGTCCACTTCTGCATGGTTTCCCAATACTCTACACACCTTCAAGAAGATCTCGTCATCTAGCTCCCATGTCATCATTGAAGTTCCTTGACTTGTAGTCAGCTAACACATTTTCTACTCCCGGTATATGGGCGATAGTCAGCCAATTTTGATTTTCTTCAGCCCAGGCCCAGATAGGTCTGGAGACTGCATTACACTGAGGTGAGACCAGTCCACCCATATTCTTCACATAAGCTAGGGCTGTAGGGTTATCAGTGAGTAATCTAATCTCCTCCCCTGTCTCCGGTACTAGAGCTTGTAAACCAAACAATATGGCCCACAATTCTTTGACATTGATATGATCCGGGAGTTCATTCTCGGCAAATCTGTCGCCTGTAGCCAAAGTGCCCCTGTGGGCACCCCATCCTGCCTCAGATGCATCTGTGACTACTACAATTTGTTCTAAGGCTGTTCTGATTTTTCCCCAAGCCGCTCTGTGGAACTTGTCGATTTTGTCTTGTGTCAGAGTGACTGTCATCTCATTTGAGTCTAGGGTAAATCCTAGAAAATCAATAGACTGTTTTTGTTCTAACACTGACTTGTCTGGGTGTATGACAAACCCCAAGGAGTCCAAAGCTTGGGCTACCTCTTTCGCTGACTCCCTACACTGGTGTTGTGAGTCAGCAATGATGAAGCTGTCATCTATGTAGAAGAAACACTCATTTCCCTATTTTTGTGAAGAACCTTGGGGCACAGGCTAGTCCATTGGGCAGTGCTGTAAACTGATACAACACCCCCCTCCAGACAAACCTGAGGTACTTTTGGTCATCCTCCTGTACAGATACAGTGTAATAGGCATCGCGAAGATCAACACTACAAAGCCACACCCCTTTTCTCATGAGTTCCAAAGCGGTCTTTAATGAGGTCATTTCGAAATGTTCATATTCAACCACTTTGTTCAGTCTGGAGAGATCTAATACCATCCTGTATTCACCATTTTTCTTGGGTCTCAGAAATACATTGGACACTACTTCTCCCAAGACATGTTCACATGGTACCACCACACCTTTTTTACACAACTTTTGAACTTCAGCATCAACAATTGTGGATTCATCATCATTGAATGTTAGTGGAAACTTAGAGCTCTTGTCAGAGGTGTCCCCCACAAAAGAGATTTTAACCCCTCCAACCTGCTCCAGCACCCATGTGTCTTTGGTAAAATTTCCCCACATTTCTAAGAAGTTAACGGTGTTACCAGCTTGAAAATTTTGAGCAGAATTAATAAAGTCAGACTCACCCACCTGCTCTACTTCGGGGCCTTCTTCTGAAAATTCGCCTACGCTGGGTGAGAGGCAGCTGGTGGGTTGGGTGCCCTTGCTCTGGCCCCTGGGTGTCTGTAGTTTGGGTTGAAGTTCTTCCCCTGATAGTTAGGGTTGAAACCTTGTGGGAACGGAGAGGCAAACTGAGGGGTTGCCTGCTGGTAGTGGAAACCCCCGAAGTTAGTAGGAAGAGTAGGTGGCTTCTTCTGTGGCTTGTTATACTTGACCTTCTTTGACGCGTGTGAGTTGGGTTTCTTTGTCGACTGCTGGGCTTCTTTCATTGCCCCTCAATATGTGGATTTACCTCATTTCCCAATTTACCTGCACTGACTGTGAGGCTACCTGCCATTGCTGCCCATTGACGTTGTGGGTATTGTATTGTGGGTACATAGGTGCTCGATAACCCCCGTAGCCTCCCACCGAAACCGGGCCGAGCGCCCAATTCGCCATTAGTTGTTGTTGTTGTTGCAGGAACGCCTGCGTCTGCGCCTGAATAAGGCACGGGATGAGGCCCGCCACTCCAGCCTGAGACTGGTCTCCCATTGGCTGAGGGCCTGGGTTAGGCCCCGCCCAGCCGTGCCCCGCACAGTCGTCTGTTTCGAGCTGGTTTTGGTCGTTTGTTGGCTGTTTTTTACTTGAGCAAGAAGATGACTAAGACGACAAAGACTTGGTCTTTGTTTTGTCAGTGTCTTTATCTCCCGACTTGCTTCTTCCTGAACGGGTAGAAGAAGTGGATTCTATGTCTGAACGAGTAGACATTTTTGAGTGTTCCTGTTCCACCCAACGCTGACAGCAGTGGGAGTGTCGGACAGTTCACGGTCGCAACGTAAATCTGTCAAACAAATAGGAAATTTTTGTGATTTTATGACTGAAACCGCCTAGCAAACCGCCTAGCAAAGCGTGGTCTGCTTGGCCGCGTTCCGTAAACTGATGACGTGCATGCGCTAGCCTCGGTTCCACCTCTCTCCTGTATAACCTCGAAACCACTAGAGTGGTATCCGAGGTAAAATTGGTTTGTAAAAAATCTAGCGTGTGATCCTAATCACAAAAGACTCAGGGCAGGTGTCTGTAGTGTGCTGTCTGTGGTGTGCTGGCTGTAGTGTGGTGTCTATATTGTGCATGCCTGTAGTGTGTATTCGATTTCATGTCCACAGATGGCAAACTGGTCTGACAAAAAACGTCTCACCTAACCAGAATTCTGATTCCCCATAGGTTTAACACTAACTACCGAAATCGACGAAATGTCTACAGCAGTACTTTGATGTTTGTCTACGGTTACGAAAAAATGACCTTTTTTGGACAGGTCTACTTTGAGATAGAATTTCAGATAGAACCAATGGACAGAAACTGTTGGGGTTTGTTGCATTGGAACAGAAAACAGTTCAATTGTATCCGTGCATCACAGCAATATCGAATGTTGTTTTTTTCTGTGAGAAATATTGATTTACTTTTTTTTGCACAGATCAGTGGAAAGCGTCTCACAGATGCGTCGCATAAGACTCTGGGAGCAGGAGCGCCCTGAGTCAATGAATAGCGGGGATATTAGTTACAACAAACATGATAATTGGCAGTGGGAAATATATCAACTGTTCACATGTTGCGAATCAGAAGTATCCTTCCTTAGACTTAGGCTCCTAGATAGGCCGCATCACCTCAAAAATAATTTCTAAAAAAAGAAAAATCCGACCTACCTACCCTATTTATTTTGGCCATGTTATCTGAACACCACTTCTTTTTTTGTTTGACCTTATGTACCAGTTTAACTTAAGAAAGCAAAGACGAAAGATAATCTTTTGAGACCGGGGCTTGTTCAAGACTTTTTTGAATACTGTAAATTCATATATTTTCGCGATTTGCCTATTAAGTACTTTCACATGGATTTGAATTCGCGGATTTTGGCATATGTTTGTTATAGGACTATATTGGATAAATATTTGCGCTGTACATATTTTCCCTGATTTGAAAATCCGCGAAAATATGTACAGTCCGAAATAATATACGTACAGCACTGGTGTGACACCTAGTGCCAAGGAGGCAAACTACATTCCCTCATAGTGGTTCTAGAATTTGTCAGGAGATGGTGCCAGTAGAGTATGTGATGTGCAATTGAGAAGGTATCTTTGAGATGTTGGCTTTTTGCATGCTGCATGAAACTTAGCTCAATTACACATCAAATGACATTAGAACTCTACACAACTGAAGGAAAAAGAAATACATGATGGGACCATTTTATACACGACTGAAGTGAGTACTGCCCCCCTTCCCCCCACCTGATTACAAAGACTTTGGTGGCCCTCGTCAACAAAAGACACAAACTTCAAGTCAGGCATAATAATGCATTTATTTACTTGATAGTTACTTCTGACATGGAGGAAATCATTAAATGTACACATTTACAAGACAATGATGACAACTACATTTCATGAATCCCAAATCTGAAATTGTCCTCGTGGTGGTATGACTGTAATACTAAAAACATCGTCTAGCGGTGTGAATGATAGGGTTTAGGGGCTACACAAACAGCATCCAATTCAAGCGTTCCCTCCGAGTGCCAAGCATGCGATGCTTAATCGGGAATGTAAATAGTCGGCCCCAAAAATGGAAACGCAAGGCTGCCACTACGCCTACTTAGGCTTCTTGAGATCCGAAAAAGAAAAGATTGTGTACTAATAAGATTCAGGAGAATTATTTGTTCTGCCCAATTATGGCTTTCCTTCTCAAACAGAGAAAGACCTATTGTATTACTCTTCCTGGATATATAAATGTAGTGTACTAGAGCCCGCCCCGAGGGACTTACGTTTTAAGTTTCATATAGATGAGAGTGGGGCATACAGAGTTGGGAAAGATAGTACACTACAAGTTTGTCCTATCTGTGAATGGGATTGGGGAATATGGATCAGAAAGTGACACACACTATGGTTGCAGTTCATGGACCTAACACCTGTATGTTTCCTATTATTTGATTTCTGGGAAATTATGACTAAATGCATACACATGGATATTTCTATATACATACATGGTCACACGCACACACCTTTTACTCACTCGCACGCCATGTGATCATGGAGACTAGGGTTATCACCAGCAACGTAGATCCTTTATGTTTTGCATATATCTGTCTATACATATATCCAGTGCAGAAAAGTCACCTCCGGGGAGGTGGGTGGATGGTGGGAGTGAAGGTGTAGTGGGGCGGGGTGGGGAGTAATATACGAGAGCCAGTCAGTGGCGACACTCGTCTCTTTGTGCTCCGGTCGTTTCCGATAGCATTCCTTGCCACTACTATCTGCATTTATTTTTTACCAATTTGTAACTAATTCAAGCACCATATAAATATATATATATATAATAAAAAGTTATGCTAGTAACAAACTTAAGTCTCTAACTAAGGAAGTGCACAAAGGGGCCGGACCTGATCTGAGGGAGGTTGGATTACGAGGGCATGTCGCACCAGAGACCAGGCTCCACTGTCCTCCGCAAAGTCAATTCATTAGGTAACAACTCCCATATCCCTGTCTTCTCTCAGACACCCACAAATAAAAATATATCAATCCAGCTCAAAAAGCTGAGCTACAATCATTCAGTACTATAATAGTATGTGTTGCTTCAAAATAATAACCTATTTTTCATACATTACATGGGGGATTCTGCTCTGATATTTTGACTAAAAAGCAAGCATCAAAACGGAAAAATGGTAAATATCATAGACCACGCAAGAAATAGGATACAGAGGACGGGCCCTTTGGTCTGTGGAGAGGCGGCGGCTATATACAAACTTCTACGCAAGCTATAAGACCAAGGGCCCTCAGTAATATCACCCCTCAGAGAGGCCATAAGGGATAGTTATCATCATCGTCATCAATTATCATCAATCATCTTTCGCAATTATCTTTCATCGACAGGGAAAGCCTGAATTGGAGCTGGACCAATAATAACTTAATGATGAAGTGAGGGTTCAGTAAACAATCCACGGCTAGTATTTACAAACTTACATATCTTGGTACTTTACAGTCATTGCCAGTTTCCATGGAAAAAAAAGTGCCCCATATCTAGAGACAATCTTCGCACCTCAGCATGTGTGGTGTCCTCACATACTATTTCTTCTTTGCATGGGAGTGAACACCAACCCTACCACTCCTTTGGAATATCATACTTTATTTCTCTCCCCTCTGAAGTCCCTTGCAGAACCAACCAACGTAAATTCATGTACTGTAACGGGGAACTAAGGGAAACTTGTGATTGATAATGATAAGATAGGCAGAAGTAACGATAGCGCCTTTGACGCGCCCTTCAAATTTGTCTACTACAGGTATCACGTAAGGTATGCGTGGTAAGATTCCATTTCAAATCTGAGATAGCAATTAGTACACGTCGAATGAACAGGCAATATCACACATTGAGGCGCAGTGGCTGCGGACACACAAGACCAGGGTGCATCCCTATAATATTGGGCACGTGGGCAGGTTAAGTTACGCTAAGGTAGGCCGTAAGAAGCACTCAGTTACTTAGCCAACATCTATTATTATTCACATCCAGTATTACAAGTATGCATTGATAATACCAGGAGTTATTCTGTCTAAATCAGTGAGCCAACTGGTCCAGCAGGCTGCAGTACATTTAATAATCTTCCCTTCAGACTAATTACTCTCTCCTGAATTTCTCATCTTTGGTTAGTTGGAGGTAGCTCTACAACTCTGGAATCTAAAAGAGGTGGTCGATGTTCTGCTTGCGCATCACTAAGTGATCATACAGTTTATGCTGTGAATACGCCGAATACAAGTTGTCCGTAACACCTGCTACACCAGCTGGTCCATCGGTGGCTGCTGCTGCCCCCTGCGCGGTACATGTGTACTAAGGGTCTAGGGCCACAATCCACCTCAAGATGTCACCACAAAGTTATGTCATCATTTCTATCGTCCTAGGACAGCACACCTAACTTTGAATTTGAGTGCAATATATCAAAATACTACCTTTGAATAAATTTGAATTATTACATATTTCTAGCGGCAAAGGGAATAAATGTGTCCTTACAGGTCAACACCACTTTGTGACTGGCTTTGTGCCGACACCCTGTGGCACTGGCTAGAATTGGACAAGCAGCGCAGGAACATGAGCCATTGTAACATTAGAAGCGCTCACAGCAATTACATATATACTGTACAGAGACTGCGTCGTCATCACCATTATCAACGTATCCTACTTTAAACCATGCACCCCTCCCCTCCCCGTTATGCCATGCTTCTATATCGTTATTGGCTATCTGCTCCCTTTGATTCCCTTCAATATGGCAAAGCGCCGGACAATATTAATAAGTATAATTAAGTTAGTTTCTAATCTGCATCACATTCCCGCTTGAAATTCATAAGGACTTTGAAGAAGCAAGCGTTCTGTTTTATATAATTAACAAATTGTGGCCGTGGAAATGCTGTCACTGACTGCGCCCTCTCTACAGAGGTCTCAACCAAGGGTGCGCTCACTCGGAGTTGATATCCTGGTTAGGACCAGGATATTTTTTACGTCTTCATTTCACAGAAAACCAAACTGACCACATGATCGCCTTCCCTTTCCCTCTACTATGAAACGTATGGGAGGCAAGATCCTAACAACTACAATGGATCACTTATCATTCTGTCATTATTACCATAGTCTTACACAATGTCTGCTTTACTTGAACATTGACACTTGAGTATAGGGAAGCGAGCACATCGAAAAGAAATGTTCCTCGTCACAATTCGTGCCTTTGTTTCCTCTGTGGCAAATGTTGTCCTGTACCCAACACACGCTGCTGTGGGCAGCTGCTACATCTGCACATCTTGTACTAAAGGCTTTCAACGAAAACTAAAAGATATGCCAGCGCTGCTGCACATACTGTAAACCACTGAAAGCTTTGTGAGTTTGTGTTGAGACAAGTAGAAGGTTGTTGATGTTGTCTTGATGAGCAGGGTGGTGTTGTTGCGGGTAGCAACCCGATAATACTGCGGCCTGATAAGTCCGCTTGGTATTAGGCAGCGCTCTGGGCTACCACCTCTGGGCCCCTTATTGGCAGAACCGGGAACTAATGGTAAACACTCCACATCACCCTCAGGGCTTCCTTGTGTCTAAAAGCATCAGATGTTGTAGATTGTTGTTGATGTCTTCCTAGCACGCCACTCACTCACGGTTGGCAAATGGCATTGCATCACTGCAAACACGTTCAGCGGATATACGACCGCTGCCAATGACAGTGCTCCTAATACAAGCTGCTGGCCCAGTGACGGTGGTGGTCGTGTTGCTTCACTACTGCCACACTTAGAGGTGAGTCCAAGCATCACATACTCTATGTGTCGATAAGGTGCTGTACAGAATACACTGTACACAGCAATATTCTCACAATTACACATCAGCGGCGTATATATCAGATCTTCGCACATTGTGAATGTGGCACCTCCTTCCGGGGAAACTACATTCATGCTGTGGTCTGACGATAGGAGTGGGTAAACACTGGTGCAATTACCTAGCACAGACGAGTGGAAGGTAACCATTCCCTTCTGTGGTGTTTCACTCGATACAAGCACCATGACAAGGACACCTAGCGACACACAATACCAAGCCTTCACGAGTGTCGCCATCACTACTATCTTCCTCATCAGTAAGTATCTTCACTATTGTTATCATGACCCAGAGCACTATATCCATATACACAAATGTCTTTTGATATACACACATATATCTTTGTTTTTGGTAGTCTATTTTTTTTTTCTTATTTTGTTGTTGCATGCACACCCATAAATCAGACAACATAGCAAACAAAAATACTGTCAAGTTTGCTTCTAGAGTTCCACAAGGTACACATGGTAAACTGGAAGCCGGTCCTGTTATCGGGGGTGGGGTTCTGCTGGCGGGCCGGCCGGTGTGAAATGGAGGAAGCAAAGTGAGTGTGACGTGGGGCGCGTCCATCATGTGATCATCTAGGGCGGAGATAAGCGGCCACCAGGCCTTAGCGGCACTCCCACACCTTTACCGTCTGGTCAACACTACCCGAAATCACATACGGTGAGGTCTTGTGGAAATCTGCAACAAGTAAACAAGAGGCGGTTAATATCATCACAACTTATATATTAAAGTAGTCAAACACAAGCTGAAAGGTGTTAAGAGCCAGCTTTTTAATTCACTACTCATGATAGCTCCCTTCGATATAAGCTTAGAATGTAAAATAAAGGGAACTTTGATAAAATGTTCGGGATTACCATGATATCACTATTATGAAGACTGACTTTCTTTAAATGCATAACTTTTAATTCAAAACTTGGATCTTACACTTGATTCCCAACAAGTGTATACCCTCTTTGAATAGTCCATACTTTGTAGTTGTTTACTTACCGAGAGATGTGACAAAGTGTTGATGTCCATTGAGTGTCTTGCTGTTTCGTTTGTTCACTATGTCCCATACGCGTAGTGTCTTGTCGTCAGCAGCGCTGATAATAAATTTACCACCCGGGTGGAATACCAGTCCTCGTACCCAGTTGTCGTGACCCACCTGCAATACACCAACAAACATCTTTTATCAAGACATGAATGTATAACCTGTTTAGAAATATTTGTATGGACAACATATATTTTGCAATATCTACTATTTTACACAACATGTAACAGCATGTGTTTTTTTTGTTCCCAACCTAAACCTTAAGGCCATGATTAGCTGAGAGCGTCTACAACTCACCAGTGTGAAGAGACACATGCCCCTGGCAATATCCCACATCTTGATTGTCTTATCCCGAGATCCAGAAATCAGGAATGGTCCAGACCGCTGGCCCTTCTTCACCTACAAAGGAAGTGAAATGGAATCTAAATATGTTGAAGATAAAATTGTTCTGTAAAGTTTTACGAGAAACAAACTGTACTTTTAAACAGGCACAAAACAGTGTTGATGAAGTGACCCTGAAGTTGGGTCACAGACCGTCTCAAAAACGTAAAAAGAGACATAAATGTATAAAACCCAGTTGCTCATGGGCCTTGCTAGCATGGTAGTGCAAGTGGACATTTAGACAGGCAGTATTCTTACATCGTTGCCAGCAGCCTCGTTGATGTTGGGGTAGGAGTCATCATTAGCCCAGGCGAGGCACTCGACCACGTGTTCGTGCTCACGGAGTTCAGCCTTGCAGTCATTGGTGGCGACGACCCAGACGCGGACTGTCTGGTCGTTGGAGCAGCTGGCGAGCAGCGACCCATCGCTGTTCACGCGGACCATGCGCACCCACTCGCGGTGCCCGGTAAATGTCTTAATGCAGTACCTGTGGGCAACATGGGAACACTGTTAGCCTTAGGGTCTTCATCTACTGTCACTTACACTTATAAATTTAAAATCAATATCCAATATAAACTGGAGTAACTAGAAGGGCAGCCCTGGATAATGAATGTTGTGAAAAAATATGAAAGCGAGAAAACAAAATCCAGCAGTTTGTAAGTTAATATTTAACACTGAGGACAAGGGGACAAATTCAAGGATTTTACGGCAAAACCATAGTGGCTTTGGGTTTTATAGGATTGTTATGAACTACAGGTGAGAAAACGAGGGGGCATAGATTTATAATTTTTGGTGTTTCTGGGGTTCTTATGCAATTCATGTATGGCATAACAATAGAATCCAATATGTGCCAATGGAATCAAATAGGTACCAATGCACCTCCATTGATGCCTATGCAAATACCATCTTGGCAGCCATCTTGAAAATTACCTAGATCAAAAATCGGAGCCTACAAATGGATTCTACACCCCAGAATGTGTCATACAAGGAAATCAGACAATCTTGAGTTTTTGGTGGCCATCTTGGCAGCCATCTTGGAAATTTCTCGGATTGAAATTGTGAGCCTGAAAATGGATTCTATATCCCAGAAAACCCTACTATCCATGTATCACACATGGAAATCAGACAACCTTGAGTTTTTGGTGGCCATCTTGGCAGCCATCTTGGAAATTTCCCGGATTGAAAATTTGAGCCTGAAAATGGATTCTACATCCTAGAAACCCCTACTATCCAAGTATCACACAAGGAGATCAGACAATCTTGAGTTTTTGGTGGCCATCTTGGCAGCCATCTTGGAAATTTCCCGGATTGAAATTGTGAGCCTGAAAATGGATTCTATATCCCAGAAAACCCTATTATCCATGTATCACACAAGGAAATCAGACAATCTTGAGTTTTCGGCAGCCATCTTGGCAGTCAGAGGGAGGAGGAGGGGGCAGAAGGAGGGAAAGCAGAGGGAGGAGAAGGTAACAGGAAGGAGGAAAATGGGGTAGAGGGGGGGGGGGGAGGAAGGGAAAGGTGGGGTAGTAGGAGGGGGCAGAGGGAGGAGGAGGTAACAGGAAGGAGGAAAATGGGGTAGAGTGGGGGGGAGGGGTAGATGGGGTAGTAGAAGGGGGCATAGGAAGGAGGAGAGGGCAGAGGGAGGAGGAGAGGGCAGAGAAAGGAGGGAGGAGGAGGAGAGGGCAGAGGCAGGAGGAGGAGAGGGCAGATGCAGGAGGAGGAGGAGAGGGCACAGGGAGGCACAGGGAGGAGGAGGGGGGCACAAGGAGGACTTGTGATGGCCTAACTTTAGAGACTGTAAAATATTATTTCAGGGTTGGTGCATGTGCGTGTGGGGTGGGGGAGGGGTAATTATGTTGGACTTCAGAGTTTGTCTTTGGGCGGGCTTGAGTGATTTCAAGAGCCACCCTGGACCCACTCAACTTCTAATATAGGTCCTGTATGTGCATAGTATGGGAATTGGCATTGACATTGACAGCTTGGCTTGACATAGGAGTCAATAGTTATTAGGCTGGTACCTATCCTCGCCATTGACAGCCACATTAGAGAACTCAAAATATGGCTGTTCACAAGATGTCTAGGCCTTACCACAAGGTACATTGGTTCTACATGTAGTAACTGAATACCAGATCTAGGATAAATTAGTCTTGCACATGCCTACAAGGACACATGGGGATACCAGTCCTAAGCAAGGTTTAAGGGCCAGCTAGGGCTATATCTAACAATGAACAAGGGGGCCTATGCTAGTCTTTTCTTGTTGAAAAGCTGACACTCTGGTCAGTGGTGTAAATGGCTTTGGGGACAAGGTCCCAAAGCCAATAAAGGACAACTACTGTACCAAGTATCTCTCTTTTTAATCTGGCTACAGTTTAAGACATATTACTGACATCATAGTTCATACTTTTTTATATTTTGTAAAGAATATCAGTATACATACCCTGTGGCTACTTCCCACATTTTGATGGTTTTGTCCCTCGACGCAGACACGATGAAGTCTCCGCTTGGCATAAAAGTTACACTCGAAACATTGTGGTCGTGTCCTGGGGGTGGCAAGTAAATGTGTATAAATAATTGAAAAATACTCGTTAATTGATACACCTACCAACTGGTATTTCATTATATATTATATTAAACAATATTGCTACCGGTTATTTGAATACTGGTATCTAAATTTTAGAAATATGGTAGCCATACAATTTAAACTACACATACCGTATTCGACGTAATAAGCGCACACCCTCTAATAAGCGCACACTCCCTGTTTTTGAACTGATTTTTATACTATAAATAACCAAAAATATCTAAACTCTTTACCCCAATTTAACTATTAACTACTAAAAGGTGTCCATAATGATTTTTTAAGCGCACTGTGCGCTTATTACGTCGAATACGGTAATCCACAAAAGTAACTTGAGTAAAATTTGGTGCATTATGTCAACGTTTTTTTTTGAATTTTCAGTCACCAAAATATCTGACTTGCAGTCTCTGCGAAAACTTTTTCATCCCACAAGACATTTGGTCATGTAAATGTTCAATGTTGCAAGACTGGCCACATTTTTGCAGGACCAGATACACGCATCTCATGATTCATGCCTATTAAGTATACAATAGTTTTGTCCATAAAAGTACATTATATTTATAATCATTCATGGCCAAATTAGGGTAGATACATAGTTTTACATAGTATACTGACGAACATTTTTCAGCTGTTGAATCCCAATTAAATTATTTTAGATCAGAAAAGCTCAACATGTCATCTGCTGGACCAGTGGCATCTAAGGCGGACATCCTGCATGTTTTCGCAAAGGCTGACATATATGAGGAGACATGACTTACCACGCATTGTTTTTACACATTCATAGCCTTGGAAGTCCCATAATTTTACAGTCATGTCCGCTGAACAAGAGGCTGAAAAACAACAGACAACCCAAACTAAATATGATAGCATTTCATTTTATATCATGTATGTAGTAACAATTCTGTATACTTGGAGACGGTGCCATTGCATTGTGATATAAAACATGCTAGCACTACAGCCCGCCCTCCTGCTGCTACTACATGTACTATCACTGCCTGTATCCCCTCCTCATGGGGGTCTGGATGGGGGTCCCTATGTAGAATGTCAATCTTAAAAAATGGCAATGTCGCATGTCAATGTCGCTTAATAATGCCCATGTCCCATGTCGATTTTAAGAATTGCTCATGTCGCCTGTCACTATGATCTTTGAGCCTCGTGTCACTAGGCCTCATGTCGATTGTCGATTTAAGAAATAGCCATGTCGACATGTCGAATTTGGTGGTCCACACCCATCCTCCTGCCTAGGCCAAATAAAAAAAAAGTTGTGTTTCCGGCAACCCGACCCTACCTATCTAAACAGTGACGACCCTAATTTCTTTTTGTTTTTTAAAAAGTTTTTTTTTAAATGAAAAATATGATATAATTTCTATCATATACTATTTCTATTAGAAATAAACAAATATGGGCATATTTGCTATCAAATCAAGCTTATACTGTCAGCAATAAGGTGACATAGGAATAACTCAAACCTTTACATATTTTGCGAATGTTGGATCCTACAAAAAGGCTGCTTCTGGATTCCAGCAAAAAAAAATTAAATTGAAAAAAAATAAATCCGGCCCTACCTACCTAGCTTTTTCCATGAGGTTACCGGAAACACACAATTTCTTTTGGCCCTACCTACAGACATGCAACAACTACAGTCCGCCCTCCTGCTGCTAATACTATCACTGCATGTATCCCCTCCTCCCCTACTCACCGCTCCACCCCCACTCACCCCTCCACTCGGTGCACCTTGTTACCCACCCCTCCACTGCCTCTCCTCAGACTTGCTGACCCGGCCTCCCGGCTCAACAACCCTGACTTTGGACAAACAGAACCACCCTAAATGAATAGTGATCTAAAGATCAAGATTCCGTATTAAAATAATTAAAATATGAATTTAATTTTCAAACTATGTGCTACCGGTGGATCTCATCTATATGTTGTCTGAACAAATAGATGATATCTATTTGGAAAGTATGTATAAAATGCAAATCCAAATGGTGTCATTTAAAAAAAGGTTTACCATTCAATTCAGTACTATAACAGTGAATTTACCCCATTTTTTGCCACAAAACACTGAACAACACTAAAAACTTAATTAAAATGTGGAGTTTTGAAAACATGTCCAGATAGCTATACATGTTGTGCACACAATGATACCACTAAAATTCTTGAAATGACTGTGGACATCAATGTGTAATTTGATCACTTAGGTGGTCAAACCACCTAGATCCAGGATCAGACCTCAGCGACTAGTAAAGAAGGTACCATTCTCTATAAAATTACAACACTAAAAAGACTAATGGCACCGTCTAATTATAACGATTTTGGTGCTACATTGTATTAGAACAGTTTAATTTTATCTACGCGCACAGACTACATATTATGTATACTTTGTTATGGTGATATTTACCAATGTTTCCATGTTTTTTTCCCGGTAGTAACCTTTGTTCGCTATTCCTTACTTACTAAGAATATACTATAGGTCAACTCATACTAAAAGGATTGAACGTGTGATTCACATCACAATTGGCTCAGGGTCAGGGTGCTTAAGTGATTTAAGCTATTGATGGACATGTTCGTGGATGAGGAACTATGTATTGTGACCCAGCAGGGGTAGACACTGACTTTTTCAGCTGTGGGCCACCCGGGCCCGTAGCTCTAGAAAACTACGGGCCCGGACCAAGATCTGTGGGCCAATGGTCAAAATTGTTTTCTTTAAGAGAAAAAAAAATCATGTATATTTCTGAGGAGGGGAGAGAGGAAGGGGAGGAAGGGGTCTGGTTAAAATTCACTCCTAATCAATATTTTAACAAAACATAACCAGTTAGTACCGTAAATTCCCGCGTACTACCCGCGGGTTGTACGCGAATCAACCCCAGCTTTCATTTGATACCAAACATGCCTATATAGGGTGCGGGTTATACGAGGGTTTTTATTTCTATAGAACAGTACTAAAATGGAGATTTTCAGATCCAAAAACGGGTTATGGAATTCTCCTGAGTTGGGGGTGCGGGTTATACGCGAGATGCGGGTAATACGCGGGAATTTACGGTAGTACTAGGATTCAAGGGCTTTCTAACACTTTTTGAATCAATGTGCTGCCACAATTCAAAGTAAGGAAAATGAATACGGTATCTTCAGTTGGGTCATTCCATCCCAAATGCATTAAATCATTATATGTATGTAGGGGATACATAAATCTGTTAAACATTGAAGGACATGATACAGGAAAAGCTTCAATCAATCAAAAATCGCTAAATATCATACGTTGCTATAAAGGCACTGCATGTGTCATTTTGACAAAATATGTGACATATTTTAATACATCTTTCAGTATCTCTACCTGCAATGTTTTGGTATGTAATTGTATGGGAAGGCATTTGTTCATATTATGAGGCAAAGTATTGATTAGGTCTTCATTGGCATAGTTTGGACGATGTATGGCTTAATAGGTAGAGTGAATTTTCGGCCCATACCATCTCAGAAAGCGGCCAGTGAGGCTAGGGGTGAAAACCCTGAGCCAATGATATATCTGTAATTATCTTTTAAGCTTAGAGGCAGTGATACAAATGTAAAGTTACAACAGAAGAAATAGGATCTAGTCATCCACATCGAAGACATTGCCCTAAAACCACAACTTTCTTTAATCTTATCAACACATCATTTACTCACCTAACCATTTGCCTGTGTGATCGAAGCTTATATCCTGAACCGAATCAGTGTGTCCCTTCAGCGTGCGTTCATAGTCGCCTGTTTCGTAGTCCCAAACTTTGATAGTAGCGTCCTCTGATGCTGACACCATGACGGAGTAGACTGGGTGGAAGATGATGCGCGTGATTGGTGACCGGTGACCACTGAGTGAGTATTTCTCCGGTGGGCGTGGGATCCACTCGGCTGGTGACCGTTTATCTCGAGATGGCAGACCCCCCTGGTTGTTCTCCTTTTCAGATTCAGCAAGCTTTTGTTCTAGGTCCATCACCTGAAGGATATCAGCAAATTTATTGAATATTTCAACAGCTAATATATATTTAAGCAGGTTATTCATTGATTTTCTTTGTTATACATCGACGTAGCAGCTCATTCCTCGGCATACATAGTCAATTGACCTTATTTATTTAAGTTGTGAATATTTTACAACACCATCAATATCGTATTCATATATTTACTATCCTAGGCTACAGATCTAACCTGACTGAAAGACCTTACCTTTTTCTGTAATCGAATAACTGATGTCCATTTCTTTTCTAAAAGTCCTGCATATTTCTTTTCTATATCTCCAGGCTGAAAAACAAAAGGGCAATCGTGAATTTATAAGTATCCAATAGATGAAAACCGTACAAGATGATGATTGTGGGGGCTTGTAAATATGTCTCTTTATATTTCAGGAAAACACAAAAGCAGGCTTCCCACCACCTTCCGAGAAAACTAAAAGGATTTTAAAGGGATCTTTTCCGTGAAGATGAAGGAAATTTAAAGGAATCTCGGTTGAAATAAACGAATTGAAATACAATATTTACTGACATTACAGCATGTATTATTGATCACAGCATTGCTATCGCAGGGCTTTGCTTTGATTTGGCATTCGGAGTAGAGAAATTCAATTAATTAATGAATCTGAAATTGTTTTAGAAAATCTATAGAATAGTCCGCAGGATTTTGCAAGTCACAGACTCCCTAAATACTTGCACAGTCTTAAACTGTGGTAAAAATATAAACTGCACAGCTCCGCTTCAGTTCTGGGGACATGTAACCCTAATCGTGCCTAAGGAAATTTAGAAATTATACAACTCATATGGTGTGCTGAGACGAGTTTTGATGAAAAATGTAAGCATAGAGGGTTTGGAAAATTTGGAAAGTCTAGAAATAGGGCATTCTGGTGCATTTTAGCACAGAACATATTAAAGCTCAGTATCTATCGTCTATGGTTGGGACTGGAACCTGGTTTCCAAAGGTGAAGTTTTAGGGACTTGTGGATTTTGGTACAAAACTGAAGCTATAAAGGCACTGCATGTGTCATTTTGACAAAATATGTACCCTAAAACCTCGCGTATAAGCCTAACTCGCGTATAAGCCGCACCCCGACTTTGGCCCGATCCTATAAGCCGCAGAGCCCTTCTGAACAACCCCAAGGAACAATTCGCTTATTAGCCGCACGCCAAACTTTGGCCTGCAGGCAGGGTTTTAGATAAAGCCAAACCTTTAATAGTGCCTCCTCAACTTGGATTCGGCCTCAGACTCTATGGGCACGGGTGGGCGGGTTTGACAACTCAGCACCAGCCCGGGCAGTAACAGCTTTCTCTGAGGAGCAGGGCCCGGGGAGCAGGGACGTTGGTGCATGGTTTGTTGCTGCGTGATGGCATACTAGGTGTGTGTGTGCCGCGGGGGTCGCGGTGAGCATTGAGGGTGTTGCAGCTATGGATGGGGTGGATGTACCGTAGTGGCTTGAATAAGCGCAGGGGTCTCAAATAAGCGCAGGTCTTGAATAAGCGCAGGGTAAATGAGGGTACTGAAATCAAAATTTAGGCCATTTTTGTTTCTTGAATAAGCGTAGGTCTTGTATAAGCGCAGGGTAAATGCTACCATCAAAATTAATAAGCGCAGGTGCGCTTATTCAAGCCACTACGGTAGTCACAGCTTTCTCCTACCCCCCTCCCCCCCCCCCACGCCATTGTCGCACTATTGCTGTTAGAATGCTGGCGGGGATTAACTATGGCCTGCATTGTCTTAATAAGGCAGGTGCGAATAGGAGGCTTTGATAGTGCCCACTCACCATAGTCAGGCTCCTGGGGTAATCTTTATGGTAATTTTAGAAATTATACTTTGGAAAAACTCGCGTGTAAGCCGCACCCCGACTTTGGGCTGATCCTATAAGCCGCACTGGCGATCTGACTCGCGTACTAGCCGCGGCTTCTACGCGAGGTTTTACGGTATCTCTGAATGATACAATCTGGTAAATTTTGGCAAAATATATGTAACAAGGCTCACAGAACGAATTGTAAGATATCTATGATATAATAATGGGATTTGGCCATTTTAAAGGCGCACTGCGTTGAGGACCTGGCCCTGCCAAGTTTTGTACGCAAATGACGTCATGGTTTCAGTGCGCCTGAAGGAAATGAAGGAGTTTTCAAGCCATTTAAAGGAATTTGAATGGAATAAAGGAATCATACCCAGTTTAAAGGAATTTTTAAGAATAAAGGAATTGGTGGGAGGCCTGCAAAAGGGAAATATGTGCCAGACAAAGGATTCACTTCACTCGGGAAACACTCATGTCAACACAGTCAGGAAAACTAAAAGTAATGGCTTGCTTCTCCTGTTTACCAACCCTCTTGAGCCAATGCACCAGGTACCGTAAAACAGTTTTCCCGAAAACATGCTGGACACCGGCTATACACCACTTGCACGCTAGGGGGGGCGCTTCAATCGTTTTAAATGTACTCGTCATTGACTACATGTACACAATACCGTGCAGCACGCCTGCACGGGCGTCCTCCCAAGGCTACTGCTGTGAAATTTGAACCGAGAGGAACATCAACTCATTGGATCTAGCATTTGACACCATTAACAGTAAGAATTATGCTGAACGGGGAGGTATGTAAATGGTTTAGCTCGGATTGAACTATTAAATGGTTTGAAAAACGATTTATTTTAGCGCCCCCCCCCCCCCCATTATCGCCCACAGCGATTTCGAAGTTCAATACATTGTGTCAGTCGGCACAAAGCAATTAAAAACACCTGGTAATGTCAAGAACTCACATGAATCTACCTCGCCATAGTTATATTAGGGTCAGAGAACCATAGCTAATTTCTTTAGGGTCCAGAAAGTTCGCTCACAATGCTACAGGATAGGCCTTCCCGTTTTCTACAGCAGTCACCTTGTTTTGGTACAGACTCCTGGTGGTAAAGGTGCGCGATTTTCTGATTAAAAAACAAACAAAATGGCGAGTTTGTGAAAGTGGTGTATAGCCGGCTCAAAGGCTGCTGGACCCACTGACTG